>JAHMML010000007.1:3368781-3555589 GCA_020341155.1 Eciton burchellii
AGAGAGAGAGAGAGAGAGAGAGAGAGAGAGAGAGAGAGAGAGAGAGAGAGAGAGAGAGAGAGAGAGAGTCATCGTTGAAGAAGATCGATGGCGTTTCCTCCCCGTCGTGGCGATTTTTTGGAATTAGTTACGAATTGCTATGGCAAATTGCAACGATGATTCTCGCCTCGCGCTGCGAGAGGTCGAAGTGATGAGAAGCTCGATGTCTCGCTCGCGTGCGTTTTCCCCGTTCGCGTCGCATCGCGACAGAATGATCGGGGGAATTCGATTAAATTCAAGCCCGATCAGAAAAGAATACGCATACGCGCTGCGAAACGGGAATGATCGTAGATTGGTCAATATCGGTTTGATAGAAAAGAAAAAAAGAGATATTAAGGAAGATGATCTCAAGATCGTATTACAAATGACAGATAATAATAGATGATGACGTGAAACAATTACAGTCGTGATACGTTAAACAATGTGTTTGTGATGAATTACGAACGTATAAAAAAATATGAACGCAGAGAATGTTAAATTGTATTTGTTCTTCTTGAATGAGATTGTTTATCTCAAGAGCGATAAATCGATCATAGTCTAAAGCGGTATTAATGGCTTTTGTGTATCATCAGGATGCCAGCGGAGTAACGAATTTAGAAACAGAATTTTGTAATGTGCCAGTCAGAACCCATATGAATATTATTTAAGATACCTAATTTTCCTTTTTCAACCTGATCGTTATCATGTAAATGTCATCGTTATTTTTATCAAAGAAAATGCATTACATTGAACTTAGCACAGAATATGTATGAACTGTTTCTTCTATCTCTATCTGAATATAAATTATTGCGTAAATCTCGGCGATCTCAGATGCAAATTAGACGGCATGATAATTGCCGTTCGATTTCTTATTGGCTCTTCTTGAGAAACTATAACACATTAGCATAACTCGGCAAGAGCTAAAAAACTGAGCGATAGATATGAATAATGCGCTTTCATCGCTTTCTGAAATATAAGAAAGAAAAAAAAGTAAGAAGAGATAGATCACTGCGTTCACGCTTTAATGTATTTTTTATCGCGAACTTGAGATATTATCGCGGCTTCTTTTCTGCGTTATGAGAAAATCTGCCTGAGAGAAGTCATGTATACGTTTTTTTCTTTCAAGGTAAAATCGTTTCCTTCTTTTTCTTTTCCTCTCTTCCTCGATAACTTTCGACAAATAGTCGATAAGTTCGCCAATTCGTCTCGTAGGCGCGAGCAGTACCTGCCGTTTATTGTTATTATTTCTTTTTTTTTCCTTTTTTTCCCTTTTTCTTTTTTGAGGTAATCGAGGTCCGTCAAAGCGATTTTGTCCATTTTTTTCAGCGAAATGTTTTCAAAGGGTGCACGCGCACACTTATAACACATACGCATACATACGAAAAAGGCACGTGTCACTCGGAACGAACGAAACCGCGGGGTTCGTCACAAAAAATGCAAATTAACGTAACGCCTCGCTCGGATAGTATGTGCGTTTTTTATGCTTTTACGGTTTGTTTGGCATGTTCGAATTTCGGCACGAGAAGCATTTTCACTTTTGAGAGCCCCCGGAAAATTTTGCCACAACGCGCCAACGAAAGTTGGCGTCCGGAGAAATATTTCTCCCAGCGGGGTAATTAAGGGATCACGACACTTTTGTAGCCGATTCACCGGTGCTGATGATAAAATGCGGATACGGCCGAATAAAAACGAAAAATTCCGTGAGAAATACCGGTCACTGAGCTTAGCCCGAGCGTTTCCACGCGCGAGATCTATTGATCTATTTTGTGTCCTTATACAGGATTTGTAGGTTTAGGAAATCGTTGACGGTTTGCATTTCACGACCGAAGAACTTGTTGTGTATCTCGTTAATTTATATCTCGTTGCAGCCATCGGCTCGTGGCATCGCTCGTTCATGCTCACGTGATCTGGCGGAACGAGATGATAAGACGCGATTGCTTTTATGATATACAGGCATAATTTTCCAATTCAGACACTGAAACTTCCGACGAAACTTTGTATCCCGCGAGAAAGAGTCGTCACGATAAATCTCGCGAGATATACGGAATAACTTCTTATTGCCGGAACTCCGGGGACATAAATCTCGTTGTTCCTGTCGTCACTAATTCTGATAGCGGCGACGTCTCACGTTCCGAAACGTGAATTCCCTTTTTTCCTCGAAAATTGAGGAAATCGGAGAGTATTTGTTGAATTCGCGTTAGATCGATCGATGACCTTCACAACGTTCATCGAGAGAACAGAAACGGCCAGGCAAGAGATGCTTAACTCTGAAATCAGCCGCCGAATAATTATATCTCGATCTACTCGTGACACGAAAGATCGCAAATCATCAGTGATGAATTCTTTCGAGGTTCATCTAGGGTGAAAATTACTTTCCAGACTCGAAACGAAAGCGAAACAAGTATGCATAATCGCGTATGTAAAAGTTGCTGTGTGTCGATACGTTCGTAGAAATTCTCGCGCCTATTATCACACTGTCCCCACTTGCCTCTGCAAAAAGCCATAATGGAGTTTCGACGTTCCATATTATTTCGCCATTTTATTATATAAGCTATCGAGAACACGGATTGCCTTTAACGGTCCTGATTTTACGGAGCGCCTAAAGGCGAAAATGCAAGTTACAGTAGACGCTTACGTTCGTCCGTCTGTTTACAATCCTGGAAAACGTAGCCTTTCCCCTCTCTCCCCCCCTCTCTCTCTCTCTCTCACATACACACACCTTCTTTCTCTCTGTTCCTCTTTCTCTCTCTTTGTAATCGTCTCTAAAAGCTCTTTGAGACTCTTTGGAACTCCGCTGAAATCGCAAATGCTTCGCTCGATTCCTCCTCGTTGTCGTCGCAGCTAATCATTCGCGCAACTAATTAGTTCTTGCGCATTCGTCACTAAGCGGATTTAATTGACATGCGTTGTAATCGGATTTGCAATATTTTTATTGCAAATTTATTTTGCCTTTTTTTATATATGAAACATATATATATTTTCACACGATAATGTTATTCATTATCGGGTTTTTTCGTCATGTAATTTGTTGCGATTGGATTATTACGTCTCGCTATTGGCAGTTAAATTTCTTTCATCCGTTGCGCGGATCATCGTGTCTCGAATTGAATTGACGTTATAAGATTGGGGTTGCGTGAATTCCTACGGAATCGATTTTCCGCTCAGCCTGTTTCTCTCGTTTCTCAAATTCAAGCGATGCGACCGTGCTTGATAAATTGATTTTCATAGGGTAGGCTTGTTTACCCGCGACGAAACGAATTTTCGTGTTTTTCGGCTCCCAGGATTCAATTCGGTCCGACGAGTACGTTGAACTGGCAAATTGAGACTTTAAGATTATTAATCATGTCGACATATCGCTCTTTTTTTCAAGGAACGGAATTTATAATGCAATTGAGAATAAAAATACGCGGAAGTAAAATTTTGATTTTTCATGGAAATAAATTTCTTTGTAAAATGGAGAAAAACATAAATGAGACAATTTTGATATTTTGTTATATATATATATATATATATATATATATATATATATAGCATATATCTAGTTAAATTGTTATATATATATATGTCGTGCTCGACATGCGCACAGTCCTGTCGTTTAATTAATTTTTCTTCATAATCTTTAATTTCCAGTTCACGAGGCGGGAAAAAGAAGGAAGATTTGTAAAGGCTCGAAACTCCATTACGGAAATCAGAAGAGGAAACGGACAAAAATAACTCAAAATGGGCGAAAATCAACAACAAGAACTTCGATCGATCAACAGCCAGGACGAATGTTTTGTCAGATTTATTAATACGACGCCTCATTGTCTCACTTTGTACTGGATAGATTATCAAGGGAATCCGGTTAGTTATGGCGATTTGCCAGGCGGGGATTATAGAGAAATAAATACATTCGCGACTCATCCGTGGATTTTCGTCAATAAAGAAACGCAGGACAGGTAGGTACAATAATAATGATTGTTCTCTTCGTCTCAAGTCATTGATATCGATAATAAGCAATCCTACGACGAATTATAATAAGTCATTGTAATCGCATATCTTTTTCGATATATCGAAAGTTATCGAGACTGTTATTTCGAAAGCACGAAAGTTTCGCACGAAAGAACGACTTTTCCACATTTGCGTTAATGCAATTCCACACTTCCACACTTCTACCAATTCCACACTTGGAACGTTAACGGAATAAAAAAACACATGTTTCTAAAGTGAATTATCTTATATATCATTGCGACATTTGCTAGTAAAACCGATAACCTTCCTCGAACTTTCTGCGATTTGATTATTTCTAACAAAAAATACTTTATCAATATATATATATCTAGTTAAAAGATTCTTTTAGCTTGTATTATTACAATTTTTCGTTGGAATTATTTTATAAATGGTTAATGAAATATTTAACGAGAGATTCTTCCCATATTTATCCATTTATTTCCAAATTTCGGAGATTCTTTGTAACATCATTTTTTCACAGAGTTTTTCATAGAAGATTTAATAATATTTCGGATGAAATTGAATAGGTATTTGGTGAACAAACGGGATGTTTTCTTCCCTGAGCCATGGTTTATCACGTACCTTAACAGGCCCAGAAACGAAATACCTCAAAGGATCGAAAGAACCAACGTGTACGTTGTGCTGCCTCTATTTACTCTGCAAGAGTTATCAATGAGAATCATCAAAAAGTGTCTCGCATATGATTCACAGGCCTTTCTTCTCGACATTCCACGGTGTCTTCAAATAAAACTCTTTTCGGCAAAGCCGAAAAAAACTAAATAAATGTTTATGAGTCTCGCAACATGTTTTTTTTATGTCTTTTGATATTATCTTGATGTTATTTATTATTTTTTTTATAATAATAGCACCGTTCACATAATAGCAGATAAATTCGAAATGTTTTGCTAATGTTCATATAATTTTTGTAATTCTTAATGTTTGCAATTTAAACCTTCTTATATGTTTGTGAGAAGAAATTTGCATTTGTAAGTTGATTTCTCAAATAGATTACATATTACATTGAAGTTGAATGTCCCTTCGGCGTTTTAATCAGTTGATCAATTCTATAGATTACAGATAATCTGTATTCATTAATTTTAAAAACAATTTTGCTTATGCTTAAGAATATTTAAAAAAAGCGATATCTTGCAAAAATAGGACTTCATAACATAATTAGACAATATAATGTAAAGATATTCGCAATGAATTAATATGATAGAATATCACCTTTTATTTTATCTTTAAGAAATGTTTCGAAAAAATTGAGATTTAGCCTCTCCATTGATGAGTTTGAATATTGTAATATTGTAATCTTGACCGAAACAGGAAACATTTCTTATATGTGTCCATGTACATCTCAGAGAGTGAAACGCGTCTTTGAAAAAATCAATTTTTTTTCTTTCGTATATCGTCGAAGTTATAAAAACTGGAAAATATTTTTTATAAAAATTGTGTTTACAAGAATTGTATTCGAGAAAGTACAGTGTCTCTTTTGGAAATGCCATAATTGTTAACATACTCCTACATTAATCAACCTATTACAACACATTTCAAGTCCACTAAAGTCAGTGGGAAACATTTTCACGAGTTTTCCACAAGTTTTAAATACGTTCGTGTAAAATGATAATTCTTAATTTATCTTACTTTACATCCTCATTTCGCAATGTTTAATATATTTATAAAATTTCATTATATAGAGTTGTAAACATGTATACATATATATGGCAAACACATGACATATATATACACATATATATATATATATGTTTTTTTTATTTTATTCGTGATGAAAGATACTATTTCGTTTAATATCAGATAAATTCTTGTAACAACGAATTCTGATCTCCTAACTTCTGATATCAATTTCGATTAGGTCCGCTGCTCGGAAACTTTCGGGAAACTCGTCGATACTTGATAGTAATCCAAGCTCATTTCCGCAATTTGCCAGTAAAGTACCGAAGGTATTAATCGATTCCTGTGTCTCGTCCTTTTCGTTTCTTCTTCCTTGTTTCCTTTATGAACTCGAGATATCCTGAAAACTTTTCTTCGTTAATTAATACTTAGCTAAATGCATTTGGATATTCAAACTCGATAATAATATATCCATTGACAAAATGTAATGTCGATCATATTATGTTGTAATATTATATTTAGTTAAAAAGATAAAAAAATATTCTTTATTAAATATAAAATATAGAAATTTATAATATTTAGTAAAAAATATTTTAGATATTCATTTGATATCACGTCTTTTTTGATATTTCTATGTTGTATACAAAAATAAAAAAAATATATATGTAATGCAATTGTAAAAATGTACAAAGATATAAATATATTTTTATGTGTAATACTTGACTTGTAAGTGATTTATAGTGAAACCTTCAGAAATTTTTAGTTGTAAAAATTTTTATGGTTTATGAGCTCATCTCTCGTGAACTGCTAGAATGAAAGTTCTCCGAAATCTAATAAAAATACTATTACAGATACGAGATGCGAGTATATGAATTCAATAACAATTATATTTTATATACATTATATTTTATACATGTAAGAAATACGTGCGTCATATGCATCCGTAAACAGATTGGAACAGGTTACCGGTAAGTCAATTTCCATTGAATCATTCAGCTAACCAGCAATTGATTACGCTTACGCCGAATGAACTCCGTTCGCTTCTTTCTATTTAATTTAGCAGCTTTATTAACTATAGCGAAATCTCAATTGATACATTTATGGTGCAATATATTGCCAATCCTGGATTAATATTAAAATGCACGGATTTTCTTCTTTGATTAATGAGAAGCATGTACATACGTTAATACGGTCCAGCTTCATTAATCTTTTTGTATGATGTATATAATCGGTTCGAGATGAGAATAATCGTAAATTTTGTGAAATATTTGCGTTGGTTACTATTTAAAAATATTTTATCTCGTAGACAAGAAAGTAATGGAACGCTGAAAAATTTCGATTAAAATTAAATTTCGATTAATATTAATATTTTAATATAAGATTTACACTGCACAATAAATAACGATGAAAGTTTCGAGCAAATTCCGTTGGAACCAACGCGTTCGCGATGCTAACAAGCAGACAAAAGACATTACGAGAAAGAGACGCGGATCAATGCTTTTATTATGAAAATGTTTTGTGTAGCAATTAAACAATCAAGTAATAGTAAAGTTAAATAAACAAATAGACGCTGTTCAGTTCCGATAGTCATCCGTTTCTCATTCGCGCCATTCTGAAGACTATCGATCGCATGCACATCATTTCTCTTTTATCAGCACATATAATAGTTCTTTGAAAAATTCATGACATTTTTTGCAACTGTCTGTTTTTCGATGAGCATAAAAATATCTCTTCCATATCAAAAAGGCGATTGATCACTACATGCAGATCGTTCTTGTGTTTGACTTTAGATATCTCTACACGTTTGCGGAAATCAGTCGTTTCGAAAGTTCTACTAAGACGATTTTATACTCTTTGCACGTGTCGCCCATAAATTTTGCGGTCTTCGGATTACGTTCGGATTTACAGGTTGACCAGTGCAGTCGTTCCCATAGGAATCCACGTGACCAACTCAGTCGATTACGATCGATCGTAACCGCTCAACGATACCAGCATCGCTTTTTATTCTTATCGAAAATCTGCTTGCTGTAATTGCATGCGTTGTTCTGCATTGATCTATTCTTAGAAGAGCGAACGAAACATACAAATCTTAAGTGAGATTGATGCGTCTTCGAAGAACTGTCGGCGATAAAAAATCGTTCAAAAGACCAAATGAGACTTTTTATAGATCTCTATTGTTAGCAAGTTAAACGATCTTTCCTTGAAAGGAGAAAGAGACGCAAGATCGATTCCCTGGGAAATGCGATTCCAGGCGTTAATGATGACCGCTGATCAAGGGGTCCACCTTGAGAACAACGATTCGGGCAGATCGCAAATGCACTTGGCAGATTCGTGGAGTTCATAGTCGAAGTTTGTTGTTACGCGCTACACTTTGACGGTCGCTGTCGTACGCGTGCATCCGCCTCTCCGTGCCCGGGTTTAATACTGGTTTAATCATGACCGGGCCCGAAGTTCGTCGTCTGTGGTTTTTGGCTCGCGCATAATACGCCCCCATGGAAGATCGTACAAACAGCGCGCGACGAAAACCGCACGGTTCCCCGAGGTGCAACCATTTCGATTACAACCGTGAAACTGCACCACGTAACGGCGCAAACCGCTACGGCGATTGCAGCAGTACCCGTTACAATCCCAACATGCAAATCGTTACGCCACGCGAAAAGCTTTCAATTTTTGAAGATCAGCCGCCGCGCTGTCCGACATGCCCGACAAATTCGCGTTTGTTTTACACGCGGCAAAAAGCTGTGTACTTCTCGCGAAAGCGTGTGATGTACGACCGATGGAGATTCGCCAAATGAAACTATCGAAACTAACTGTGACTTTGTCTGATGTGATTAGATGTCTGATGATTCTCTGTCATTCGTCGAGGCATTTTTGTTCCCTAAGATAATATTTGGGAAATAATATGTGAATAGTCAAGAGAGAAGGACGCAAAACGGATTATCGAAGACAGGATCTTGAAGAAATATCAATGATTTCCTTTACATGAATTAATCGATCAATTAAATTACACGGTATCATATACGCAAAGAGGCAAATGAAGCGACTTCAGGTATCCTTATTAGACTGCTGCAAGGAACATCGAGCGAAGTATTGACACATAGTATACTTCAAGTATACTTCATGAAAGTATAGCTCGAGAGTTTGCCCATTAGCTGGACGTCTTCGATCGTTCAAAGTAGATCCGTATTAATTGGTATGAATATAATTTTTACTTGCTGGCATGTTAGATATTCACTGGATATTCGAGCATCTACTACCGAACTGAATATTCCATAATTTTGTGAATCATCACTTAAAGAGAATTTGCAACATAATATCTTTACGAGAAAATGATCATGTGTTTTTAGAAATATTGTACAAATAAATATAATAAAAATAATTATCAAAGAATTATGACTAATTATGTTACAGCTTATTGATCAGTCTAATTCTTCAAGATTTATTGCGAAGATATTGCATCTTAACGAGTAATTGCGGCGAAAGTTGGCGCAATAATTGCATCACGTATATCCGCAAACATGGTCTTACTATTCGATTTACAAAAACAAGAAAACTGGTTTATAGGATTCGTTATTAGATAAGAATTTCCCCTCTTTAGAGAAATTGTTGCTTGGTATGGTATGACGTTTAGTCTATTAACATAGCATGACAGAAAATGTCAAACGAACATAAGCGTTTCATGTGTATTGAGAATCAAGTTTAATTAGATGCGATTCTTTGGCGTTATGTAATATAAATGAAGTTTAATGTGACAGTTGTCTAGTCAGTTGTTCTACAATGTGGACTTGAAACAAAACAATTGTACAGAAACACATGTTTCGCCCTTGGTAACTTTGGCAATCGATGAAGAGTCTCGCGAGCTACTAATTTATTAATTTTCACAAAAGAAAAAAGAATCATTCAAAGAGTATTACGGAACGCTGTTCGAGCACCATTTATTTGTCGAATCACCTTTCGCGATTTTTTATTTTTGCACGCTCGCTGTTCAAACATGGCACGATAGCAAAGCGAATATTTGCAATTGCATACATCTGGTGAGAGGCTTTTAACCTGTTAGCGGAAAATTCAGATTACGCACGCATCGTTATCGTAGTAAAAAAAATATGGAATAAATAGGATGACGAAGCATCAGTTTTGTCTTCAACCATAAACTCAGCATTTGCGTTTTGCTGGACGTTTTCTAAATTGCTCAAGCTCGATTTATTTCTCAATTCGCATTGGACTATGACATTTGCGTGTGATTTCTGATGATAGGATGAAAAATAGAGGGACTTAACGCATTTAAAAAAATATAATTTTAAATTTCTTTTAACATACGCAGGACAATTTAAATTTTATCATCATTGATATTGCAATTCATCGTCTACCTGGCTTTTACAGAAACCACTTGTGTTCAAATGAGATAGAGAAGACTTCAGGAGATGATAAAGATAATTTAAAATTTGATATTTAAAATTCATTGTCCGTTTAAGTAAAGTTCGTTACTTTTTCATCTAACTCTACGTAAACAGTCTATAAGACTTTTCATCGAGATTTGTTTAAATCAAAGTAAAGAAAAGAGAAACAAACAAAAAATTGATACGAGATTTGTTATTCCACTGAAGTTAAAGATAAACGTCATACCATATCAAGTAAAAAGAACAAGAGGGGAAATTCCTATCTAATAATGAATCCTATGAAACAGTTCTCTTGTTTTTGTAAATCGAATAATGAGACCATGTTTACGGATATACGTGATGCAATTATTGCGCCAACTTTCGTCGCAGTTACGCGTTAAGATCAATACCTTCGCAATAAATCTTGAAGAATTCAGTCTTCATGAAAGTGAAGTCTTCTTTCTTGAAGACTGATCAATAAGCTGTAACCTAATTAGTCATAATTCTTTGATAATTATTTTTATTATATTTATTTGTACAATATTTCTAAAAACGCACGATCATTTTCTCGTAAAGGTATTATGTCGCAAATTCTCTTTAAGTGATTCACAAAATTATGGAATATTCAGCTCGGTAGTAGATGCTCGAATATCCAGTGAATATCTAACGAAATTTTATGGGTGTATCCTCTTCTACCTATTTACCTATTACATATGGGATAATTAGATAAAACTTGCGGGTAGCCGCGGAATACCGCTACCGTAATGCATTGATGTATATATAATGCATTGAAGGTGGCATTTCCATGGCAAACGATGAAGCTGTATCCAAGTCATATCGTCGTAATGCATGCCCCAATTAATTAGTGATCTGTGAATCACGCAGATCGAACATAAATTCTGGCTGGTCTTAGCATCAATAACACGACAACAATGTTTTTTTTACGTAAGGAACTGAAGTATCTTGTTCACCTTGTTCATAGTTAATGAAACATTAGATCCTAATCACCAATCTCATTATCAATTTCATCGAGATTCAAGATGAAATCGAGATTCGACATATATTGGCATACGTTTCAAATAAATTGGTAGCCTTTTATGAATTTAAACAAATTACTCTGATCCTTCATTCCAAGCAAATTGAGATACTAATTTCAATTGCACATATTAATTTAATCTTACATAATAATGCAAAATAATGTATAAAGCAAAAAAGATAAACTTCTTGACCACTATATGATCCGATATGATGTATAAATTAATATTAACGATACGTATATATTAATGAGTGTATATAAAATAATTATATTTTTCATAATTAGTACATATAATAAATTATTGCGAGAATTGAGATTCATTTTTCTCATTCTCTTGCATATTTTCTTTTAGATTTATATATTTTCGTGTGATAAACATTATTTGAAAATAAGATAAATGACGTGTTACGAAATGATAAGTAACTCAATGATTTCCTACATAAGCGTTGTAATTGTTAACCACATTGTTAAATGTTTTGCATAACGTAACTCAACCGATTGTAAATTAGCGTATCCAGAAAATAAAACGAGACGAGATATAAAATGTTATGAGATTTGTCGTAACGCACGCGTCAGACGCATAACTAAGCGGCGTATCAAGTAGCGTTACTTGAGCGTTTATATCATTGTACAAAGAAAAGAGAGCATAGATAATAACACTTAAACATATTAATGATGTTTCTCTGAAGAAATAATTAATTCAAGCTTTGACGTATTTTCCATGCGGTTAGTCATTTATATGACGTATATCGCAATGACATATGTACTTAATCGCCTTAATACAGACTTTTCTTCTATTATTTCATTTCCAATAAAATCACTGTCTCACAATATTATTACCTTTACTACTTTCCTGCTCTTGCAGAAATGTTTACCAATTATCTTTTTATTGGAAATAATCAAGTATAATATTAATAAAAACTGTAAAAATATTTATATCCGTTATAGACATTGAGATTATAGCTTGCGTTTTTGCCGTGTCTTGCCAAATTTGATAAAAGAATATCAAATATTACTAATCTTAACGATTAATTTTAATGATAAACAATTACTCATAAAATTGTTTACAAAATGCTATATTCATTATACAATAAGAAAAGAACAGACATGTAAACATAAATTTGGATGATTCGTGTGTAATTAAAAAACTTTAATTAATAAAATAATTAATACTCAATAAAAATATAAAACAAAAGTTAGATATAAAAAATCAAGTAAATAATGTTTAAATTATATACATCCATATATATATATATATATATATATATATATATATATTTAACTATATACATATGTATTTTTATTGATTATATATATATATATATATATATATATATATATATATATATATAATTTTGTTTGCCATTTCATCATGTGTTTATTTACATCACTGATTGTTTTAAACAATCTTTCCCATAATATCTTTTAATTCGTAATATTTCGTAATATCATTTATATCGTAATATAGTATTGATTATGTATTACATATATATATATATATATATATATATATATATATATATATATATATATATAGCTAGTATTTTCACTAGTTTCACCTTTAAATCGTAATATAACTCTCTACAAATAATCATTAAATGGTTTTCTTCAATGTTAACGAAATTAATAGATTAATCATTATCAAATGAAAATTTTTGGAAAAAAGCTATAAATTTTATATTATTTATTACTTCAGAAATTCTTGATATTAATGATAGATTACGAGAAATTAAAATGAAATAATAATTTAGAAAGAATTATTTAAGACAAGTGATCATCGATGTGAATAAACTACATGATGAAACACGATAAATATAGATATCATTTTGTATCCCTCTTTTTACATTCAGTATGAAGCAGAAGTGCTTTATAAGATCTCTGGAAGAAGGGGAAACTTGGAAGGGGAAAATGGATATAAGAGGAAATATCTTGCAATAATCTAGTTTATATCTCCAGAGTCTTCAAGAAGTTTGTGGTCAAGTTGTTCTCTTTATTGTAAGAACTGAAAGTCAATTAAAAAAATAATGACTAAGATTTCGCAAAACATTATGAGACATATTGTAAATTGATTGGATCCAAATTGTTATATCCAAATAGAATTAGTATTTTATATTTGTCACATATTTATATATTTATAAAAAGCATGACAGTATCAGTTTTTGTATTGGATAGTGTGTTTGTTATTTATTAAATTAATACTTAATCCATTAGATATTTTCATTCACGAAAAGCAAAGAAACAAGAAAATACAAATTAATAAATATGAGTAAGTAAAAAAATTCCTAATTATTTTAAATAAAAATGTTTAAATGAATCTATGAAGTATACACATATATGTGCATGCGCGCGCGCCTGTGTGTGCACACATATCACAGATATACAAATTTGTCATAGATGTACTTATTATAAATTTGCCGAAATAATTATATAATTCATAGAAATTATAATTTGAATTAAGAAATTTATTTTTTCTTTTATCATTAATCATCAATAATAACGAATCACATTTATTTACACAAGAATTAATTAATTAATATTTAATTATTATTTTTACAGATATTGTTCTTGTGGTAATCAGTATAATATTGTTCGTTATAATTATTATTGATTTTCTCATAAAAAATAAGAAATTCAGAAAATTAAAATTTATTTTATCACTTCCTGGTGTATCTATATTATTATCTCTTGTTCATGGATTACAAATCGCTTGTGGCTATAAAGGTAAATAATATATTTGTATAGCAAAATGACTTTAAGTGCGTGACATTTTATTTTTTTTACCTACATATATAGTTTTATCATTCATATACTGTTTAATTTCATCATGTATGATATAATTATAATATATGTGTTTCTCGTTGCCTAGCAGTTTATATTTGCTTTTAGATATTTAGATACTTAAATTTCTTAAAGACATAAGGAGATATATATATTTTTTTCACATTAAACGAACAAAAAGAGTTCTCTCGCCGTTATCTCGACTGTTATTATGATCACTATTATTAATCACTGAGAAGAATTTCAAAAGAAGAATGTTTGATATAATGTTTGATATAATATTTGATATAACGTTTGATATAATGTTTGATATACACATAATTTAGACATGATAAGTTGTAGAAATATGCAATCAAGATTCTACTTGTCTATCTAATTCGAAAATCATAACAGAATTTAATTAATAACATATCTTTATCTTTTATTTCTAATAATATTTTTTTTGAAACTATATCTTCAATTTATAATAAGAACAAAGTAGCAATTCATATATGCATAATGAGATCATCTTTAATATACTTTTACAAAGATAATTTTACGAAGATATTATTTTACAGAATTATTAGAATATTTGATAATATTTACGAAAAGATTTGAAGGGCCTAGTCGTTTTATCTTAGGAACAGATATATACGTACTGCTTACGAAACCTGAAGATTATAAAGTAAGTTTATTAAAATTATCGCTATATGCATGCTGTCTAATCAAAACAAAATATAATAGATCACGTTCTCTTTATCTAATATAGCTTGTTTTAACAAATGTTAATGGTAATGATAAGAGCTCAGTGACTGCTTTATGGCAACCATTTCTTGGTAATGGCATCATTAGAATTTCGGGTAAGCAATACCACATTTAAAACACACAGTAATATATAATATGTAATGCATAATACGTGACAACTATTTATTCGTGCATCTAATTTTATGCGATAATAAATAATGACACAATAATAAGTCATTTATAATGTACAAAATATTTATCTACACTTTTATCATTCAATATCCGTATTTGATATTTACAGGTAAAATTCACAAATCGCGTCGGAAAGCTATAGAGCTACTATTTAATACTAAGTTTTTATCAAATTATATGATTTATTTCGATAACTACAGCAATCGTTATGTGGATTGTTTAGAGAAAGAAATATCTAATGCTTACGTCGATGTTAAACATCATTTAAGGCGATATATGTTGGACGTATTTTTAGGTAATAATCGCAGCATTTAACAAGATATATATTACCAAGAAACAAGTGTTAATAAGAACAATGTTAATAAAATAATTATTTAGAATAAGATTTAATGATAATAATAAATTTACAGTAACATTCGCGAGAATGGATGTAACATGCATCAACAATTTTAATTATGATAATTTATTTTTCTGGCAAAGGAGGTACGCTTAATATTCCTTTTATCATCATTGAAATTGATAATTGTAATTGTTTGAATCGATTAATTAAATCAGTCGAATGTTACATGTATTTCAGATTATTTGAACTTACATATAATAGATCGATAAAGCCGTGGTTTTATATGGAACGAATATACTCTTTGACCGAAAATGCAAAACAAATGCGTAGCGGTTTGAAGATTGTACAAAACTTTATCCATAATGTACGTAAATTTTATAATTTTTATATATATATTATAAGATATATCTAATTTATATCATATATTTTAGATGTAGAATATATTTTATGATATATATTTATAGTTTACATCTTATAGTCTTGAATATATACATATATATCATAACCAATTTTTTAAATATTTTATATAATAAATAATATCAATAGATATTTGATATCTATATATGAAATGCTGCTTATATAATTTACTAGAATTCTAATATACGCTATTTATACTTGCATGAACACATATTAATTTTTAATCATTGTCATTTTTATATTTAGATATAAATTTAATTTCATATTTGTCTCTAGATATCTCGGAAGATAATGAAGCAAAAAATTCAGGATAAAGAAGTTGATATTAAACAGAAATCGAAATTAGTTTTTCTAGAACAACTCTTCGAGAATATTGTGTATAACCATGATGCAACCGATTTCATAAATCAAAGTTTTATAGATGATGTTAACAACTTATATCTTGCCGTAATAATATTTATTAATACATAATGTGATAAGAACATTATATAAATGCATTTATTTTAATCAGCTTTATTTTATAGGCTCAGAGTACTATGACAGAATTAACGCATTTCGTGCTGCTGATGTTGGCAATGCATCCGAAAATACAAGTTAGTAAAATTATTATTCAACGAATATGTATGTTGCGCGTTTATACTTTATTATTTGCTCAGATTATTGTTTTATCAGCTAGTCATTCGATTATCACAATCATTCTCGTCACAATTATTCTCGTATCTTAGTTATTCGCGTTAATACTTAGATCTCGTTTCCCAGGACAATCTACGAAAGGAAATATCGACACTTGAAAATGAGACAATCACCATCTCGTGTCTTTCAAGAATGCAATATCTTCGTATGGTGATAAAAGAAACTTTAAGATTATTTCCTGTTGCACCTGTCATGGTGCGTGAACTCATGGAAGACATTAAACTCGGTACTTTTTCTATAGTTACATACCGAACGAATTTCCTTGTTTTTTTCCGTAATACATTTTACTTAGGAAAAAACTTTGATGATTTATAGAATCGTGTACTTTGCCAAAAGAATGTTACGTTATGGTACCGATATACGCTATTCATCGTAATCCTTTATATTGGGACAATCCGGACCAATTTATCCCCGAACGATTTGCTGAGAATTTAAAAATTCATAATTCGTATCTTCCATTCGGTGTAGGCAGCAGAAGTTGTCCAGGTAAGTTCGGAGAGTGATCATTTTCAGACCAAATATAATTTGAATATAAATCTGATTTCGTTAAATTATTTTGTTAAAAAGTTATATATATACATATATATATATATATCGTAGTTTAAATAATTCTTCCGATAAGATTATAACTATTCGAAATCGAGGAGATTGCTGTTTTCAAAATAAAGAAATCATAAAGAGATTCGATTAATGTCAACTATTCGTGTGCATGAATGTTTGCTTGATATTTTTACCTGTCTATCTTGTTTTATTAAACATTATGCTAATAATTTTATTTATTAATGTTATATTAATGTTACTTAATGTTACATTTTTAGAACACATATCTTTCTGTCTTTTATTCTATCTATATCTTTTATTTTTAGGACAAACGTATATGTTCTTATGCGTGGGAATAATGATCGTGAAATTAATAAGACGTTTCCGATTTGCAACAACTGCCACTATGAAGGATATTGATATAACGCACGATATTCTGTTACGATCTCCAGATAACATCAAATTATCGCTATCTTATGTTTAAGTATATGTTACGTAAAATATAAATTAAGCATGCATATTTATATATATTTATTTATTTTATATATATTATATATATTTTTTAAATTATAATATATATATATATTTAATATAATTTATTGAAAAAGATTAATAGATAGATAAATTAAATCGGAAAATTCGTAATGTTTTTTGATCTTTGTGGATAATAACATATTAGATTTGATATTTCAATATATCAATATATATATCTTAAAATGCCACATTATTATGATATATTATTAAAGATATTGAAGATACAAATGGAGATTTATATAAAGCCTTTGAGTTCTATTTAAAAGGACTTGTTACGGACTTTCCGAATAAATTAATATTATTATTTTTTTTATTTATTTAGAAATCAAATGTATGGAACGATTTGTACAAATATAAATGTACTTGAATAAAAAATGTTTCGCATAATGAAGAAAAATAATCTTGCTAAGATTATAAATTATCTCCCAGTTTTAAGTCATACTTAAATTTTACTTTTACTTGTTTTCTTAAAACGTATATATATATATATATATATATATATATATATATATAAAATCATTAAAAATATACATATATAAATATTAGGATGGATATGTTTCGCAATGTAAAATCACAAATGATTTAATTTATTTACTAGATACTTAAATCTATGATCTAGAAGCTATTAAAGCTATTTAATACAAAGTCTGAATTATCGAAGAATTAAAAATTCTTACGAATTTATGGAGTTAGCTTCATACATCATTGCGATAGCCGCGTTGGAGCCGATGTCTGTAATAATTAGAGAGACAATCAGTCGTTATGAAGACGGCACTTGTTCGTAATTGCTTATAATAACTTGTTACCTATAATTTGCAACTACAATGCATTTACAGAAAATATGCAGAAAATATTCGCAAATCTTTTATCGATTAAACATTAAATCGATTAAATGATAATTTGCACTGTTAAAGTGCACTGAAACAAAATACAGGAAGTTTCAACAGATCGCAAATCTTTGCGATACAATATTTGTAAGAACTTTATACGATCATATAATCGAAAGTTGAAATAACTCATCAAGAAACGTGTACCATTCAATCTTGCCGCCTCTGCAATTTATTTAGATTAAAGTTATTATGTTTTTCTTTTATTCATTACACAACATTACATTGGGTTGTTTCATTATTTTCGTTCATTTTAATAACTTCATGTACAACACGTGCTACGCAAGTATATACACCACAAGTGTACACACTGCGAAATTTGCAGCTACAGATTTCAAAATGACTCTTTACATACAGATTCAAATTTTCAATCGCAATCCGGTATTCTCCATTAGTTATCGAATGCCAACTATCGTGATTCCGATTATAATTGCTGTAAATCGTGCTCATTGTGAAAAGCTCACGCCATTCAGAGTTTTGGAAGAATACTGATGCAATACGATTATTGATAACTAATTGTTGATATTTCAGGAATAATCCACATATCGTTAATCTAGCTTCATGAAGAGAATGAATTTGAATCAGTAGCTGTCATTTCGACGGGATACGACAATATCACGCGGTACTGAATCATTTTCCGATACGACAGAAAAGATCGCCAAGAAAAGATCAGTGTCACGTATGCGAAAATATATCAACTGTTACTTACAAGCGAAACCCAATTAAAAAGCTCGTTCGTGCATTAAACAACATTGAAACTTTCCTTGGTCCTCATGCTCCGCGCGACTTCGACTTCTTCTTTTATCTTCGTCAGGATCCTCTTCCATCGCTGATCTGTCTATCTATCTATCACTCGATTCTCAGCCGATAATTAATTAATCGCAGTGCTCCCTTTTCAAGAACCGTAGAAATTGATTCTCGTTAACACGTTGCGGTTACACGCCAGGGGAATGAGAAGAGAATGAGACAGAGCTGTCGTAATAGTTTGATGTAAAATGGGATATCTGCTCTTTGTCCCTTCGTCTAGGGAAATTCCTTTTCGCTGTCTGCCGAATTCCGCGCCGAAATTCCACAGATTTTCAGCAAGCATCAAATTCTCGATTCGTCATTTCTTTTCTTTCCTTTTTTCTTTCCTATTTTTTTTCTTTTTTTTTTTTGGAAGAATCACAATCTTGCGTAGGCTCTTTTTTATTGTTAATTGCACTTTAATTTGCGGTTCTAATTTATTACACTGACATCGCATATACTATCGTATAAATCAATCCTGCTTTATTATATTTTACATACATATATATATATATATATATTATATTTCTTACATTTGATACAACGTAATAAAATTGATGAGGGTTTCATTACAGACAAATTTTAAAATTAATTCTCGAGGTATTTTGTCTGCATAAGGAAATCATCAAAGCCTTGTTTATTTCCGAGCTCTCCGAATTTAATATTAAATCTATCAGGAAACAATCCACTGCGATCCCCGTTAAAGTAATCGCGGATTACATCAGTATGCTCAGCACGAAGTGCTACATACGTAGTGGCGGTAGATTATAAATGAGAAAATAGAGCCAAACTATCGGTGGCACTAAATCGCGCGGTAGTGCCATTATTTTCGACTCGCAATCCTGGATAATAGGTTATATATAGTCGACAAACCGACGACTATTCAACAGACACGATACGCTCACGTGTCGCGCACAAAACGCGCGACAATCTCGTCGGCGAATGCATTCACCTCTCAGTCACGTCTTTTTTCATCCCAAAGGAAATGTCTGGTTCGACTCAAGGGCTCCATATCGCGTACGTACTTGCGACATCTTCCTCTTGTCTCCTTGGAATTTTATATGATTCTGCCAAAAAAACCTACGACGTATACAACGTACGTACCTACGACGATACATGCATACATGCCGCGACACACGTCCTTTTCGGGATCGCCCGACTCTTTCGGAAGAAAAGCTTTTCCTGTTGCCGATTCTGTAAAAGAAAAAAAAAAAAAAAAAAAAAAAAAGGAGAAAGAAGACGGGAAGAACTAAGAACCAAGAAACGTTCTGTCGGAAGCGCTATTAGGTAAACCGATCTGTTATGTAGGTGCATACGTGTACTTGGGTTCAGGAAATACTCTATCGCGCATGAATAATGTATTCAGTCGGAGCTGATAGCATAGACCAACATTTAGGCGGCTTCGGCCAATATTGATACACGCTTTTGACGTGTGCTTTTCCGCTTTCCCCCCGCAGTCCCTCTGCGCTTTCTCTCTCTCTCTCTCTCTCTCTCTCTCTCTCTCTCTCTCTCTCTTTCTGTCTCTCTCTTGAGAAAATTTAAAGCGTGCGCAAGTATCTCGTGCTTCGCTCACGTACGTTCACTCTCGGCTTGGTCCGGTGATTCGCCACAACTCCAGCGTGTTCTCCCTCCCTCCCTGTCATTGTCTCTCTCTCTTTCCGTCGTCGTTTTCCTCGTTTCGCTCATGCTATTTAAGCGAAGCACGTGTACCCGTCCCGGGGGAGGAAAGTGATACGCACGGTGGTTGGTTAGGCAGCTGCTGCAGCCTGCCACGTAACTAGCTTCCGGTAAACAGCAAGTTCTACCGTGCAACAGCCGAAAGCCAGCGAGTGGATGCTTGACGACTTGTAAATATTTGTGGCCATATTGTATACGTTCCGTCAAAGTCCGAGAGGGGAATGCCGTAACGAATATAATGCAACGGCGCATTGTACAGCGCGTATTCTAATACTCTCGACGGAATGCATTAGTTTGTTATGCAGCGCGAGAGGAGTGTAATACCGATCTAGGGCGAGCACCATCGAGCGCTTATTACGCCCGAATCTCGGCATCAAACGGAAAAGTATTAAACGGACGTGCAAGCCGCTACTTCGGCTTTCATCTCAGCATTGACCCGCTCATTGATTCATTCCCTGCATCGCGCTACGAGAGATACGCGCTCGTGCGTAGAATGCATTCTCGCGTATCCTCCGTTCCGCGGAGCCCCGATGCGGAATTAATCTCCCCACGATGAGAACGGAAGATCGATGAATTAGGTAAGCGAGCCAAAGCCCCGTGCCATCCCGTCCCGGATAGAGTTGCAACTTCTTGGCTTACGTCACGAATGACAATTAATAGAAAACCATAGGATGCTCCACGATGCGGCAGAGGCTTACGTAAGGCCGTTCGCTTCCGCGGCAGCTGACTGCTACGCCACATCGGCGAATAAAAGTTTCGAGCGGCGACGAAGGGTTCCATTATCCTCTCGTTAAACTTATTTCCTCCTCGCCTTCTGCCTCTCTTTCTCTTTCTCTCTCGCGAGAGGAGACTCTTTTAGAGAGAGAGAGAGAGAGAGAGAGAGAGAGAGAGAGAGAGAGAGAGAGAGAGAGAGAGAGAGAGAGAGAATGCAATTGCACGGCATTACGCCAGTTGTTCTTTTTTCTCCCTTCCTTGCTTCCCTCCTCCATCCGCCCTCTTCCTCCTTTGTGTACAGTGATTTGTCCCGGGCAGGATAATTACGCGTGTCGGAGATCTTTAATTTGTTGGTACCCTCGCGCGAAAATAGAAAGCGCCCGCGCGCGCGTGCGAGTAATAGAAGTCGATTGTTGTAACAGACGCGCGCCCGTTCGGTCTCATCTGCTGATCCATTCGTGAGACTTTCTCTCGCGACGCGGCGCGATGCTTTCCTTTGTCTCCCGCGTGGATGAACTTTAGCGAGTCCGAGATCCAGGATGCCTGGATGGGAGAAAGGACGGGATCGTGCGCGACATTTTCTCACATTTGCGTCTTTGACGCGCATGGAATTAAATCGATGCGCCCTGAATCGGCGCTTTGCGAACCGGATATCACGGCGCCAAGAAGGCCAGCTTGTCCGAGGACGTCGAGGAATTTGACGTTAAAACGTTATCTGCGTTTTTGTCGCGACATAAGGGCGCGAATTGAATGCGCTTTAACTGCTGCGAGATAACTATGTTAATTAATTATGGTAATTTATAAATGAGCTCCCGGCGACGTGGAAAGACGCGTTTATTGGCTTTAGCTTTATTAATTATCTGCAGCGACTTCTGCTTTGTCTGCCCAAGAAATTTTCGTTGGAGTTTATTTAAATTAAACAGACGGGAATTAATAATTCAATTTCGCTAAATATATACACTCGCGAGACCGGAGATACAGCAAAACAAAATTGCAACAGGGGCGAAGAATAAACGTGTATTAATTATGTAGTTATAATTAGCGCCAAAATGTTTGGTCTCTTAATGGCTCTCGACATTTGCTGTGTATTGAGTTAATTGAGTACGATTTCACAGGTATTAGTACAATCGCGGATTGCGGGGATTTTTGCCACAATCTGCGAAGCGTTATTGATATTCATGGCTCGTTCCTTTGATCTTATTGTTTGATGAGTTAATAAAATATCGAAATGATGCCGATAGCCGGAACTGTTAATTACACCGCGATAATTATGGTAATTAAAATGAGGGATCGCGAAGTAACACTAAAGGTATCGTAAATGTGTCATCACTTACCTCCCGATGGCAATAAATTATATTTCGACTGCACTCGATATCGATTCGGAGTTTCGTTCGCCGCAAATCGCGATAACGAGACTGCCAGACGGCGAATCGGAAAATCAGAAAAAAGAAAAAAATATCGATAGAGTAAAATCTTGTTCGATTCATCGAACAGCGACGCGAGTGTGAAACGTTTATTAATACGCTAATAAATACAATTTAACGCAAAGCTGGCAAATCCGCGAGTTGTTCACGATTATCTGTTAAATCTAACAGTAGCGACAGAGTAAACTCTGCAGAATGTTTGATTACACACGTATATAATGTTTGATTCTTATCGCGTTGACATTGAATAAGAAAATTGAAACTCGAATCGATATTCTTATCTTTCTCCTGCGAGCGAAGAACAGTCGTCTTCCAAAATTCGCTATTTATATAGGCACGATATCCGTGTTTGGATTAAGCCAAGCGTTTCCTATGTGACATCAAAATTATGTTTGCGCTTTCACGATATTGCTGATAAATATTAAATAGAAGATAAGGCGCCAAGGTGAGATAAACGTGCGGCAGATGATTTTCTAGAGAATCATTTAGAGGATTTCCAGCTAACGCTTAGTTATTAAAGTTAATCTCATCTCTTCGTTAATTATTTATTTACAATCGGTAAATACCTTTTAAACATGATGGGAGAGCTTCATTCGAAACCGATAGCGGCATAAAACTTTCAATTCGACGGGGATATTGCGGTAACCGCAAAGTACGTTCCAATTTGCGACTATGTGTTACTTAAAATTGATGATATAACGCCGAACAGGGGAGGGCGGAGAAAAGTACGCGCAGTCATATTACACGTGACGAGTATTGGCAAATTAATCGATACGCTAACGGAAATGAATACGGGAGCTCTTTGCTGGTGGCGGCCGCTCCCTCTCTCTCTCTCTCTCTCTCTCTCTCTCTCTCTCTCTCTCTCTCTCTCTCTCTCTCTCTCTCTCTCTCTGGCAGCGATGATTTTTATTCATCATCGTATTTACTTTATCTCGCATCGTAACGTCGTTTATCTCCAGAGAATCGGCAATGTCGTGGCTACGGTTTAATCAAACGAGCCCCCGTGAAACCGGGGGACGCGGAACCGTCTATTAAAACGGCATCGGATAAATGGAAGAGCCATAGCGTGCCGATGCGCGTCGTGAGTGCATTCAGCGTCCAGCCGTCCTATTATTCGCGCTCGCGTTTGACACGCCGGTAAATATAAATCACAGGTGCCGTCTAAGAAGCCCCTCTGCCCTCCCTTGGATTATTGTCCGCGTTGCGTCGACTGGAGGTCCCGGTATCCCGGTCCTCCGGAGTACACACCGAGAGTTCTTCCCGATGACAAACGTACATTGTTCCACCCGGCGCTATTGTTGCGCCGCGCAACAATGAGAGGCGATACGTACGAACGTGCCCGCGCTGGTCCCTCGTCGGGAACTCCGACAGCGTTAACGGCCGTGTCGCTTTTTGTGTCCCGAAAATGTAAATTGCGGCTGCCATCATGGGCGCTCGCGGCGCGAGCCGCGCGACTCGAATTAATCAATTTTGTCGTACTTGCGCCCGGCTCGCGCAATCTCCGCCGACCGCGTTAACCATCGTTTAAATCGCCCGCGATTAATACCCTCGCCCCGTTGTCCCGCGACGTTCGACGATCATTTCGCAGTCGCGTGAGCTCGCGGGGTCGCGACGCGGATCGAAAACGCGGCGCGCATCAGCCGCGCCGGGAATTCGAGATTTCTTGGTGTCGCGCGCGCGCGCGCGCGGCCGCATAAAGGGAGCGCGTGCTGCTCTCGCGCAACCGCGCCGTTTATTTTACGTAAAGCGAATTCCTGCGGCGCCCGCAAAATCGGGAGCAACCGCCGGCGAAAAGACGATCGTTCGTCTCCCTCGCACCGCTCCGAGCAGCTCCGACGTCGACGGGAATTAGCCTTTCGAAGAGAGAGCTTTTCCCTTTTCCGTGGCAACGTACGACGGGTTTCGGGGAAAACAGGCCACGCAGGAACGCGTAATCGCGTCGAGTCGTCAGGTTCAGCCGCGAAATAATCGTGATTTATTTTTTCACGTCGAAGGAAAATCCGTGAGCGCTGAATAACCGCTGAATAGGTACACGCGCGCTATACAAATATTCCTAATTTTAATAGAAATTCCATTGTACGGAACATATTTACATCCCCTCCTCTCCCCTCTCCCCCCCACTCTGCCTACCCCCCGCCGCTCCTAGATCTCGCGAGAATTACAAAGGACGAAATTCCGCGAATGAACAAACGGCCCGGGCGAAGCGAACTCTTGCCGGATTACCAGAGTGATTTCCGCGAAATTGCAGCTGCGCCACCCATATAATAATTCATAACTAATTGCCGTGCTTGCGGTAATTATTGCCTCGTGTGCGCGAGGGTCCTCTCCCGCGAGATCAACGCGGCCACACTTTTACAAGATAATGACCGCTGTGAAAATTTTATCACGCCGGCTAATTTCGACCGCGCCCGCCGCTCGTACTTTATTAACCGGCACGGGGTGCAGTAGCTTTTTCGGTAATTCATTCCGCGCTCGTGGTGATAAAATTTGCATTCGTAATTGAATATGACGAAACGAAACTTCTTTGTCCTCTCTCGTCGACGTCCCAGGGACAAATGTAAAAATGTTGATCAGGTTATTCATTAATGCTAACAAAGCGGCGGCAAATCGCGATTTGTAAGGAGTCTTAAGTAACGTTCCTTATTTATTCGTGCGTCAAGCCGATTCGTAGAAAACAAGGTCAATGAGTTGAACTATAATCGCCTTTACTTTTTGCAATCTCAATCCTAATTGAGATAATCAATCGCGGAAAAAAGGAAGACAAGAAGAGTAACGAATAATAATATATCCTTTTACGGATTGCCGTGATGTATAGATACAAATAATTGGAATCGTATCCATCCCTCAGATCTGTCTGTAATCTATAAACGGACTAAAAGAAGAAGGAGAAAATCCCGGGCGTGGAAATGCATTTTTCTAACGGAATAACGACTTCGCAGCGGCGCGATAATTGAAATTTGTCTGGTTGGGACTCTCGAGTTCGGAACTTGATATCAAATCAGGCGGTAATGAACAAATCATTATTCGGAATGGAGATGAGTCGATCAGCCATTATCAAATGATCATAGAGAGGTATTTAGCGCAACGCGCATGATTATTCATGGTTGCGTCCGCGTTGCAGTCAGCTTTGTTACATTCTGATTTAGAAACGATCGATCGCTTTGGTTTAGCATCGATAAATGATGCACTGCCCGCTCATAAGGAATATAATGCCGCGCTGCTGTTATTAGCGCCCAAGTCCATCGAGATTCTCGGCTAAAACGCTCGTGTAACATCCGTACGAATATAACGATGCTAAAAAGGTACGCTGGAAATTTCGGGGAAAGTTTTAAGAGGATTCGGTGAACATTTTCACCGAGGAAATCACGCCACGGCCGTGTAAATTGCCATGGCGGCAAGATGAACGGATCAATATATGCACCCCGAAGAGTATCCCAATCCTCCCCATTCACGTACGTATTCATATCCGGATTCGCGGCGAGAATTCACCGGCGAGAATTAAAAAACGAATTCGAGACTCGACTTCGCGATATGCGCATCCGCCGACTCTCCCTGTCGGAGATTCTCGCAAGGGATGCTTACACGTCACGGATACAGTCGCTTTTCCATCCCTGATGTCGAGCCGCGAGTATTCGAGCAAGTGACAAGACCGTCTAATGAGCAGATCGCACAATCCGCGATCCGTGAATGAGAGATAAGCTTAAGTCGACCGTCACCGGTCGTGCTCTGAACTGAACACGTTCGCCGTATCGTACCGTACCGGCGAATCGTATACCGTATACGCATCGTGCATCGTCATGCAACGGTATACAAGGATGTAGCTTGTTCTAGCGGCAGTCGCGCCCAGACATTACCTCCAGGCACTTTGGCTTATTGTTGGATCCTCTCCTCGATGTTGCGGCGAGACTCCGCGTTATCTTACGTTACCTGGCATCCGTCGGTTGATCGGTCGATTTTACGGTAATCCACCGCGTGACTGACGAAGAACAATGTTCCGTTGGCTCTGGGACTGAACGGCGCTGAATGCACTCTTGCGTGCTTCCTGACGCTTTTGATTATTTTTCTCTTTTATGTATTTTATTTTAAATGAAGAAATACGCGCATGCATGCATGCGTGTGCGCATGCGCGCGCAGCTGCGTGTGACAGCCGATAAAGACTACACATCAAGAAACGCGAAAAGAATTTCGATGCATCATTCCGCGTTCCGTGTGCTCCAGTTAATGAAGCTCTTTAATTCTCTCTTTGTGTACACAGCTTTGTGTACACATCCCCGAGCTTAATTTTAATGGCAGATCCTTTGACGAATTTTAAATAGATCCGCGCCAAAGAAAAATCCCCTTCCCCGAGAAGCCGATTTTTGATAAATATAATTTAATTATAAATCTCTCTCTTTCTCTTGCCCTTACTTTGGGATTCATGATTAAGTAAATGAATATTTTTTCAAACACGCACGTAAACGTACGCACGTACGTTAAATGAACCGAGATAATAAATGAACGCTGAAAAATTGCAAAATTGCTCATCCGCGTATCCATTCGCAACGCCGACCTTTTCTACGATTGTGTAACGATTGCGCCGCAAAGCGACATGCCTTTTACGGAAATGAGTACATCGCGAATATATGAGTGACACAGATTCGCGCGTATGAGAATATGTTTTCTGTCGGTAGGAGAACTTTTAAATAATTTCATTACGTTATTTATAAGCGGATAAAACGGCGCACTGCTTCCCTGAAAAGCTTCCGAGAGAAGGAAGGAGGATAGTAGTATGAGATTATCCAAATGTCCTCTTAAACATTCCGTTTTGCGCATCGTAGATGCGTTCGAAAAAGAGAATTGAATCTTACGAAATATTTAGAGAGCGAAGGTAATACTATCGCGTGAAAAATTCGCGAGAAATCGCCATATCGCGAGATACCAATGCTGGCATCGCTGGTTTGCTGGTTTGCTGGCGTCCGTAAAGGCGCGATTCAGTTTTGAGCGGCGGATATGGACAGAATGTTTCATGCGATAGTTCCGCAGTGCATCCCGTATATCGCGAGAATGAAACGGTGGAACTGGAGAAGCAACTAGCAACGGTAAGCTCAAGTGTAACTCAGTTGGTCGAATGCCGCGCGGCTACCGTGAACAACGGAGGGCAGAAAGTACGGACGGTAATGTATAGTCGGAACTTCTGATCCCTCATACAACATTCTGTTGCATTCAGCGTCCTCGTTGGAGAATAACGTGTGCTCCGTTTCGAAAAACCGAGGGCCAAGATACACAAGTCAAATGTAAATTAATGATCAAGGCCGAAACGTGATTCAAGCGAGATACAGACGCGAACGATGCAGACCAAACTATAATCAAAGCCTCTCATTTGTCGAGGAATCAGGTGAGACAGGGATCTAGGCAGGAAACGCGGAGAGGCTGAGAAGCGCGGGCGGATCTGACGGACGCGAATCCGGGGAGCACGTAGCGCCCCTTTTGAGAATCCCTTCTGATCTTTCGCGTCTCTCTTTCGAGACGCTCGTTTCCCCTCGTTCTCGGAAAGGGGGATCAGCAATCTTGTGTTTGCAGGCAGTCTGACATACCTCCGTGCAGCGAGCGGACCTCCGAAGCGCAGCGAAGAGTTGCAGCCGACCGTTACTCACGTTTGTCGCTTTGAACAGCCGCGCGACTCGTTACTCCTCGCTCGTGGTTTATTCGCGGCCGCGCCGCGACGCCAAGCTCCGAGCTACCTCGAAAGCTGGCCGCATAGTTCCCGCGTAATTCTCGAGTATCGCCGGATGCGCGATTAGGCGCGAGCCGCGAGACGAAAAGTCGAAACGTTCGCGCGCGATTGGATTAGCGGTTGTTACTCTCGCGCGTGACTCGCCGATGCTTTTCTTTCCATCGTGGACAAGTGTCGTCGAGAAAGACGAACGAAGGGAGTGAGAGAGAGAGAGAGAGAGAGAGAGAGAGAGAGAGAGAGAGAGAGAGAGAGAGACATGTCTCTGTTCGTTGCCTCGTGCATAATCCGAATGGTTAACTTCATCGATTGTAAAAGTCCGCGTTGAATGAGTTTCTTAATTTTTCTGCGGAATCTGAAAGTCCGTATTATCTCTCCCATGAGAGAGAGAGAGAGAGAGAGAGAGAGAGAGAGAGAGAGAGAGAGAGAGAGAGAGGAACAGAGCGGATGGAGAGAGATGTCTGTCTTCAGGGAACAAAAGTTTCTTTCCTTCAAGAGAGACAGGCGAAAGTTAGCGTTTAGCCAATAAAGTATTACCGATAAATTTATATTAAAATCTCGGAGATGAAAAGGACCCACCCTCCCCCTTACGTTTTCGACTTCGAGTTGCCTTTAGTTGCCTCCGTCGCGACGCTAGATTTTTATGTCCCTTATTATCTGTATTTTCCCTCCCGAGAGTAACGAACGGCGAGAAGTGTTCGGAAGTGTGATTAATGGCGCATTGCGGATTTTACGCAACGGCAGAAATATCGGGCGGCGGCATTCCCATATTTTCCGCAAGCGCGTATCATCTATTACGAACGAAAAGGGCGTAACGTTTGATCCTAATGCTTTTATTATGTCCGTCGCCGTTCCCATTCTGTTTTCGCCCGCCGTTTCAACCGTTGCACAGGTACACGCAACGGTTGAAACATCTGTTCACCTGCCACACGGAGAGCGTGCTCTCTCCGCGCATGCCACTCCGCTTCATCCATATGCAATCTGCAAAGTAGCCGTAACATCAGCCCTGGGCGAAACGGCGCGTTATAGGCGCTG
Source organism: Eciton burchellii (assembly GCA_020341155.1). NCBI lineage: Eukaryota > Metazoa > Arthropoda > Insecta > Hymenoptera > Formicidae > Eciton > Eciton burchellii. The sequence continues at coordinate 3,398,284 of JAHMML010000007.1, forward strand.
ATAGCGCGCGTTCATGGTCCGCCCGATTTAATTCGCCGCTTCTTTCTCGTGGAGGCGCGTGCCGATTAATTTCCATTCTATTCGCCGTCGTGGTCGTCGTCGTCGTGGTCGTCGTCGGTTTTTTCCGCCGGCGGGAATTTCAGCTCGCTTTCCGCTCTGCCGAGGCAACTATTTGTTTGCGATTAGCGTTCCGCTGAATTTTATAATAGACATACCGTTCGCGTTTCATCAACGTTTCGCCTTAGCCGCGTCATTAGGACGCGGAGCGAAGCGCCCGGCTGATCGTTATCTGGATAATTATATAAATAATATTAATGGTGAAATTATGCACGCGCAATATGTGCGCTGCGCTTTAATTATTTCTTGTCGTCGGCTATTACGGCTGTTAATTAAAGGGGATTCTCTCAATTTCTCTAATTAAAGGAGGATTCTGTCGTTGGAAAAAATCTATAAAAATCTCGTAGCGATTCCAACGGTGTTGGATAGCGGTGATAAATTAAACGCGCGCTTAATTAAAAAAATATCTTCGGTTATACACGCACCTTTTATACACAGCTCTCGATGAACGGCTAATATCACAATATCGTAATTTCGATAAAACACGGGAATGTGAGGAAAATGGAGAACAACGGTGGAAATCCGTTTGCATTTTCATATATCTCGCCTGTTGAATGTCCTGGGTACACAAATATTGATATAATTACCCATTTAAATGTTGAAAAACGTATGCAGCGTCGGTTCGACTCGTGTCGACAAACGACGAGTGTTAAATAATTTTCCGCTTCCCGCGCCGTTACGCGGTTTACGACGAATCGCGGCAGACGCGCGCGACATCGTGCCGATCGATTTTTGCGGAGACGCGATCATTAGTCAATTAATGTCCTGGCTTGTCCACTGTAATCGCGTGTTAGCACGTGACATCCGTCGCAACGGAGAGACGCGTGCTAAACATTCGATCGCGGAATGTTCATTTCCGCGAGCGTCCCAGGACAATGAACACTAAACGGATCCTGCCGCAGGCCAGACAGGATACGACGTACATACACATCCGGCCAGTGATGTACACTGGCATGTAGCCTGCAAACGGTAACTTCGGGAAACGGTCCCCGCGCATAATCAGATGCAGCGACGAGCATTCAATTAGCTCCGAGAAGGATCACGGCTCCACGTTCCGCGCGGAGCCGGAAAAAGGGATTTACGGCATCGCGCGGCCGCGACGAAAATTTCGATGCGGGACGATAGCCGGCGAACAATACGAGTGACGCGAACGATATGAATAATTAACAGCCAGGAGAGGGCAACTCCAAGCCGTGCCCTCGTCCTCGTTTTCATCTTGCGTCATCCTCGCAATCGATCGCATTCGCGCGCTCGCATCTGCCAATGATACGATGATGTCACTATGCATTTTTCACGAGCGCACGCTGCCAACAATATCTCCGAGACGGCCAGAAATTATTCAGCCATCTCGTCATTCTCGATTTATCCCGGAGGTCAATGCACTCCGCGCGCGTATATTCCGCGCGTGATATCATTAACCGCGACTAATATCTCGCAATGCCCCGATTGGCTCCATAAAAAACGTAACTCGCGTTTAAAGATTCATGCGATCCGCTTGGAGCTCCGTCGCGATGCCTCTTTCAAATGTCAAAGTTAGCACGATCGTCATTAGCGTGAACGTGCGCGACGGAATTGGCGCACATTATTCGAAAAGGAATTGGATCTTTCGTTTGAACGCCTTTCGCAATTCCTCCCTCGACTCCCTCATCCCGTCCGAAAGTGGTACTGCTTTCGCGGGTAGCTCGTGCGTTTACTCCTCTCTTACTTTACGATCCACTTATCCTACTTGTCTCGCTCCGCGTGCACAAAGAGAACGCGCGGTTAAAGAGCGCGGACCCAATCTCGCAAGTGCCAGGATCTAATTGGTAACAACGCGGAAATTATGAAAAACAGGAAACCGCGAGCGAAGCTTCGGCTTGAGCGCGAGACGCGATTTTTCAACCGGATAAGCATCCGACTGGCCGCTCGTAATAAGCGTCCGTTTCCTTGTCGCGAAATCTCGTCTCCCTCTCCCTCTCCCTCTCTCTCTCTCTCTCTCTCTCTCTCTCTCTCTCACACACACGCGCGCGCGCGCTCGTTTGCCAAAGCGCCGCGACATGAAGTAGCTCGTGCCTCGCGATGCATTTACGAGAGAGAGAGAGAGAGAGAGAGAGAGAGAGAGAGAGAGAGAGAGAGAGAGAGAGAGATGGAAGGAAAAAAAGAGGGAGCTGGCGCTCGAATCAACTCGCGCACTCGCGACGACTATTTGTCACGCCGTGCGGCTCGCCGTTTCTTCATGAGAAACGCTCGGTTTACACATTAATCCAGCTAGATGAGAGCAAAAAAATTGTGCAAACACCGTTTCAACGTAGGCACAGGCCGCTGCTTTATCCTCCTCTCTATCCTCTTTCTGTCCTCGCCCTTTTTCCCATGTGCCCTTAACGCATGCCGTGTAGCGCTCGCGCCAGTCGGTATGACGACACGCAAGCTCGTAATTAAGCCGAGCTTTAATTTATCGCTTGTAATCCGTAATTGTCAACGGCAATGACAGGAACGGTGCGAGGCGAGAGAGAGAGAGAGAGAGAGAGAGAGAGAGAGAGAGAGAGAGGAGGGGGGAGAAAAAAGGGCCAGGAAATAATAATGCTAATTCGGGCAAATATTAGCTGGGAGAGGAGAAAAGGGGAGAGAAGGGAGATTCAATGGCAATTAATAAACGGCGGACTTACCGTTTGAGCACGGTAATTGTCAAAACAAACGGATCAATTCGACGGGTTGACGGAAAGACGGATAAATCCCGATGCCAGTCAAACGGCGGATCGAGCGAAATCACTCGATTACGGTGGATTGAGTTGATTGCACATTTTTACATGTGCCACATACGCCGCGATCCGATACGCTCCATATCCAGCGTATATATATATATATATATATATATATATATATATTTCCTCTCCTCTCTTTTCTTTTTTTGTTCTCTTTTATCTCTCTCTCTCTCTCTCTCTCTCTCTCTCTCTCTCTCTCTCTCTCCCTCTTTTTTTTACATACACCGCGACGGGCGGTTTCCGAGCGCGGCAAGCTTTAATTGGCGTTATTTAATAAATAAACGCGGATAAAGATATAAATGAACGGTTTTGATTTAAATGCCTCGCTTTAAAGCCCATTAGTCCTCTCTCTCGTCGTATCTGCTTTTATTATTTTTCCATCCTTTGAATAGTTTTAATCCGCACGCTCGTATGACTGTAAAACTGTAAAAATTCCACCCGAAAACAAAACTGTTTTTGTAGTTGCCGCTCCATTATGCGTTCGCGGCGAGCCTGTGCGGGACATTAAGCTGATGAAGCGAATCGATCGATACGATCGATACGATCGATGCACGCGTGCACGCGTGATTCGCTTAACTCGTGATAATGAACGGCGGACTCTTATCGCCGTACGAATGCTTCCTTATGATTTATCTTGATTCGCCGTACCTTTTCGACGATCGCACGACGAACGCGGATGCAGGGGAAGGCGGAAGGGGAAGGCGGTTGGCACAGCTCGTCGTAAACAGACGTTTACGCTATGCAATGTCGCTGCAGAAGAAGTTTTCGGCACGACTTGCGCGCGCTTACGTCGCACGAGGTGGCAAAGACGGCGCACCGCCAGACTTTCCCGAAGTCGTGAGAAATTAAAGTTTCGCGGGAAGGAACTAGCTACGAACCGCAGCTCTTCCTTCCTCTGTCTCTCTCTCTCTCTCTCTCTCTCTCTCTCTCTCTCTCTCTCTCTCGCGTCCGACTGTTCCTTTAAAGCCCAGCAGCAGCAGCAGATCGTGGATAGGGATATTGCGGTCGCCAAGGGAAATAAATCGCGCGGTATGGACGGCGACGCGCGGATTTTATGGCGGAAGGACGAGCGACTTTAAGAATGCATTTCTCGGTTCGGGCCGAGTCGGGTTAATCCCTGTGCGAAACGTTTGTCCCATTTTCCCGATCGCATTTGCGGTTTTTGCGACTGCTAAACTGCGGACGCGGGTACTTGGCCGATGGGAACTTTCCGAGACGTTCGCGGTAGAGGTCAAACCGCGATCAGCGCGAGGTCGAATCAGCGAATGTGTGTTTCGCAGTTGGCGCAAGGTAAACGCAGGTAAATGTCATTGGCGTGTTCAAAGAGTGGGATTGAATGCAAATGAGACAAGTTGGACGCTTCCAAACTTTTTTCCAAATTTGTCTCGGGATACTTGGGCGTAATGGGCGCTGATTAGGGCAGCGAGAGAGTTGGAGATTAATTTCAGTTACGCGTCGGTCGATTCTTTTGCGAGAGAGACGACTGACGTCTCGCTGTCACATATTTATTTCCGATGGACGATGTCGGCACGATCGAGCTTAAAGGAGACACGTTTCCTCGTAATTTAATATTTTCATGTCGAGTGTCCGTTAATCCGAGAATGGGAAATTTCACGGACTTGCGAACCTCTGTCAGGAGTGACATTTATGCTTAAACGCTTAACGCGATAAGTTCTGACACGCCTTCATTTCCGAAAGCTGAGTCAAAGCTGAAAGCGAATTAAGCGAGAGAAGAGAAGAAACGTCACAAAACGCGCGGTAAACACGCGCGGATCTCGCGAAATTTCTCTCGATCCCTCGCGAGCCCGATAATTTTTACGTTTGCTGCCGTTATCGATCAGAACGCGCGTAGGCGAATTGAAATTCCGGGAACGAGAACATTTACATGCGCTTGGCACGATGACGCGGACGCCTCGGCGCTCGTACAACGCCGTCGATGCATCATGTATGCGGCAACTCGAAGCTTCGTGCGTAGGAACGTGCTCATGGCCACGTACGCATGCATCTGTGCCTCTGTCATCGGAAATATCGGAGCTGGTCCGTTAGGAGAGAAACAAATAAGGGATGAGAATGAACGGACGCGGCGATTCGGATTCGCCGGAGCGAAAGGGTAAACCGAAGCGTTGGTACGTGAGGAGACGGTGTAAGGTCGAATGTAAGGAGGCAGGCGTACACGAGAGAGAGAGAGAGAGAGAGAGAGAGAGAGAGGGGGGGGGAGAGAACGCACAGTTCACATGCACGGGGTGGTCCGCGCTTCGATGCTGCCGGTCATTTACCTCCGACTTTCGGCCGCCATATAAGGCGATGGTTCTGCTCGTTTATTTTAGCTGCACTTCGTGCTTATTTGTAGACGCGTCACAATCCCGGATTTCGGGGAGAAAGAGAGAGATGCAGATGGAGCAATGACCGTGTGACGCGCGTGTCACGCTTGAGTTGATAATAAGAACGATAAATTTGCCATTATCTAATTTCTGATCGCAATGTTGCGGACAAACAAATCCGCGGAGGTCGGTTCGCAAACGAATAATATTAGTGTTGCGCCGGCTACGCGACGTAAACTCGAGCGAGACATGATACGGGATAATGATAACAATTTTCTTGTCGGGAGAAGTACGACGTCTAGCTATCCTCCATTGAAAAATCTTGAATCGCGCGCGCGATTAGGAATTCGTGAGATGGGCGCGCGCGGAATTAATTTGAAGAAATGATCGCGCGCGGTAGCGAACGCGCGACTTGCTGGAGAGTGAGATACAGAATAGCATAATCGGTACGTTCGTCTCTCTCTATCCTCATCTCGATCGTCGACGCATACATTCTATCAATATCGTAATTAATGAAAGCACAGAAGTTGAAGCTGAAGCTTTTGGATATTCGCGGGGACATGAGGACCGCGCACCAAGAGAGAACAGAGAGAAGAGCAAGACAGCTTGGAATAGACGCTCGAGAGAGAAAGAGAGAGTGAGAGAAAGAACGAGAGAGAAAGCATACACTCTAACGACACGCGTAGCCGCGTAAAGTCGCGCGAGAGCGAGAGCGCGGGAGAGCCGGCGCTTGCGGCGTGGAGGAGGAAACGATCGGAGGACGAGTGGGTAAGAGTGGGGATAGTGCGCGCAGCGAGGCAACACACCGGCTGCAGCATCCGTCTCGCGTCAGTCCGCTGCCGGATTCCGTGGCGCGTGGGTTGATCCGGTCGTGCGACGTCCCAGGATCTTTCGCTCGGCGAGTGCGCGTCACGCGTGTAACATCCAATTCGGGTTAATCGCCGGGTGCATCGGCACGGAGTGCATCGACCGAGCGTCTTGGTGTCTCGCGAAAAGGAATCGACAATAAAGGAAGGACAGAGAGGCGCGAGTGGTGCATCGCCGGTTTGATTTGTGTGCCGATTCCCGACTCCCACCGCTCGTGGGAGAGAACCGGTCGCGTGGTGACCGACGCACTGCTGCGGGCGTCTGTGTGCCGCGATAAGAGAACGAGGTTATCTGGCGCGCGGTTCTCTGCGATTGTTCCCGTCACGTCGTCGTCGAAGATTCCCGTCGACGATTTCTCCCACGATCGAGCAACCGCCGGCTGGCCGCGCCACTCTTGGATCACCTTGGATCACGGGTTCGTAAGATTTTTGTCGGACTGTACACGTGGAACGCGTGCCTAATGGGAGGGAGGGCAGTAGCGCGCCGGCGAAACGTCACTTTGTGTCCCTGAGGGTTAGGTCCGCCGTTTGACGATACTCTCGGGAGTACCAAAGGGCGAACCAGGGCAGTTCAGTGGCGTGTTCATTCTCGGCGAAATGAATGGCCGGCTTCACGGCACTTAACGCCGTTAACATAGCGTCACCGTTAATTAGCGATTCCCCATTTAGTGCGGCACCGTGCGCGACGTTGATTGCGAGTAATGTAAAATCCTGGATATCACGCCGCGGCGTGATGATTAATATTGTAAATTCTATCGTTAAAGCCAATTTCGCTAACAACGGTTATTCGCCCGCGGTTTCCACATGATGCGAATTAATCGGCGCGACCAGCTGCATTGTCGCGGGGATATTTCAAACTCGCCCACGTGCGTGCGTGCGTACACGCACCCCTCTCGTTTCGAGTATCTAGATTCCAATCAGCGACCAAGTCATCGGGATCGGGATCGAGTCTGAATTGATTGCGATTGGGATCGACGATCGACGCTTCACGAGAAGCGTGAGGAACGAATCGCGCGTTTCCGTCTACCCGGAATTGTTCCTCTTGCCAGGAAGAAACGACGCCTGCCTCCCTTCCCCCTCCCCCTCCCCCTCCCCCCTCCCCCTGAATAGAAGAGGAAGATCCGTAGAGGAAGATCCGTAGGCGCGGCGTGTGCGCGCGTACGTGTGTGCGTGTGCGTGAGCGTGATTCAGGAAGCGATTCAATCGCGAGTTCGACTAATGAACGCCGTCCGTACGTTGCCACTGCTGGCATATACGTCGAAATGACGTAACGCGCTATATTATCGGCGTTGTGAGGCGCAATGAGAATGGCCTGAGAAACCGTTTCTCCCTCTTTCCCGGGAGCAATGGTGCGAGGTCTCCCCTTTGCCCCGTGGCACCGTTTATCTTTCAACGCTTCACGCACACGCCCGAGGATGAAACCTTCGTCATCGTCGTCGAGCTGGCGCGTTTCGATCGTTCCGCGCCGAAATTGCCAAACTTTCGCTTGGGCTAAACCAAAATCGGGGACAGGCGAGCACGTGGATTTTATTTCCGCTTTAGTTCGCGCCGTTCGATCCGAAATGGACGCTTATCCGATCTCGCGAAATAATCTCGCTCGGCCGCTTCGACGATGCTATACATTTGCCCCGGATGAAACCTCCTCGTCGTTGTCCCGTAATTTTTATTACCTAGAAATATCGTCTCGGGACCCGCGCATACGTACTTTACGATCGATCGAGAAGCGAGGAAAAAACTTTCCACGATCGTACACTTCCGCTCTGCCCGCGACCCTCGTTACATTACGTTATAAACACGCTTGTAATTCAATGCAAGCGCTGGGATTATCCGATGGTTAACCAGCGAGTCGACCTTGAAACTACTATGCAATTACGCGCACTTACGTTATGCACTTACGTGCATGCCGTGTATGTTGTACATAAATGAACTATCATTGGCACAGATTGCTCATTGAATCCTCATGAAATATGCCGTGACATAAAATATGCAGCGGCGCGCGCGTGTCGCGCGAGCGACAAAACTTTTCAGATAAGAGACTTTCCTCCCCGCTTCTCTCTTTCTCTCTCTCTCTCTCTCTCTCTCTCTCTCTCTCTCTCTCTCTCTCTCTCTCTCTCTTTTCTCTGGCAATATATTATCATGCATGGGCTCTTGGACTCACGGACTTTTCATTCTGTAAGCTTCCTTGTTATTAGATTCTTCTTTATATGGTAATTATAAAAGTCTCTTGTTCATTCATGCGCCTTCAAACTGAATGCGAGACTTTTGCGGGAGAAAATGAAACTTCCTCTTTTGATTCGGTTCTTTAAAAAGGCGATTTCGTATTTTTACAATATCCTTTACTTTAATTAGGATCTTGTAGAACGTATATCGGAGACTTATCTTCTTTCAAGATATACTGTAGCCGGTCTATGCTTGAAATATATTCAGTTCGCAGGAGAGCCAGCTTTTGGTTTCTTATTTAGATGTTTAAAAGTTCTCGCTCTTCTTTAGCGGAATTAGCAAAGTCGCTCGTTTGTGCAACAGCGTCAGCATTAAATTACTGTCACGATCAAGTTTAGCAATAGGAATTTGATAAAGAGCGGCGCCTCAGTCTGGAATAGATTTTTAGAATCGTGTTATGCGTGGTTTAACTCCAACTTTTTCGCCTTTGATGCGCTTGATAATAGTTCCCTCTCTTTTTTCCCGCCAAACCTCGCGCGAAAGAAAAATGAAATAAAACCGTGGGAAAAAATGATAGAAATCTCGCCGCTTATAATTCTGCCATTTTTTGGCGCAGCGAGGAAAAATGTCGCTCGTAAAATGTTCTGGTAAAAATAACTGATAGAATCAATTCATAGGATGCAGTTTTGACACGTAGTGTGAACTGCGCTGTCATTGAACGTTATGTCGCTCCCATATATATATATATATATATATATATATATATATATATATATATGTCTCTATGTATGTATATGTGTATATTGGCATAGTGCGGGACTTTATTTCATCGCATAACTCTGTGAAGCATGCGTAAAATGTTTATGGAATATTTTTCGGGACCTTTGACTTTCCGTTTGCTCGTGGATTGTTGAGCCAACTTGAAAACGATGACAAACATGATTTATCATAATATTAATTTTCATCTCTCTCTCTGTCTCTCTGTGATCAGCACGACGTTGACGTTAACTTTATTGCTCGGCACGAACGTTTTTGAATTTACGAAGCGCAACGCTACGGTATTCGTTTTCCGCAAAATTTAGCGCGTTACATTTTATATCTTTTTTCCCGTTCCGCTTCTCGTATCTCATACTTTATATCTTATTTCTCGTATCTAGTCTTTACTACATCTTACTTATGTCTTTCCTCCTTTTTTGAGTTTTCGGCAGCGAAACATAGCCGATGCATTCGGAAATTTCAAGCAGCGAAGGGCGAGAACGACTCGCGCCGGTGCGGCTACCAAGTTACCTCGACGCTTTCGCGGATAATTCGCTGGGAATTGCGCTTAAAATTTCGTAATACGCGAATACGGTCGTTCGATGTAGTTAGGGTCGTTCCTTTTTATGTTTAACTCGACGATACTCGACGAAACGAGCCACTGAATACTCCTCCCTGTTTCGTCGACCTTTATTTCCCGGTCTTGCTTACACCTCGTCGTCTTACTCCCTTTTCTTCTTTTCTTTTCCCCTCTACGTGGCACTTTGTCCTTCTTTGTCCGCCTTTCTTCCGACCAGAACGGAGAAACCTACGTTTTCCAGCACGCGTCGCTCCTCGTTGCTTCCATTTTGCCGCGTTCGTTACGTCGTCGTCGCGGCGCGCGACCGTGAATTTTACGAAACGTTGAAGCTACGAGGGAGAAACCTGTCGCGCGATACAGATAACGGCGTTCAGTTTGTGTCTCGGCTCGTTGTAGCTTTAGCATGCCGCTTGCCGCGAATGATTCTCACAACGGTACGTTCCCTCCTCGCATCCTCCGCGATCCGGATACAAATGTTCGCACTCGCCAAGACTGACGCGTGCGATCCTATTTGTATGTATTTTCCGTACAGCGACGTTTTAACGAAAAGTCCGACGAGTGATTTCGTAACGGGAAGGGAAAGCTGAATCAAGATGCGGGATCAGCTGGATTGCAATTGGCGAAAATAAAGCCTGGTACTAAATAGGAGCAAACCAGTGTGCTACACTGCGAGACGTTGACCGTAATTTCAGAGAGACTCAATTAACTTTGGCAATCTTGCAGAATGAACTTTGAACTTTCTCGATGGATATCCTCTGATGCGCGGTAGGTGCGCAAAATTTTTATGGCTGCAGCTGGTAGCTAAATATTCCCTTGCGGAATTTTTTTCTGCGCCATGTAACTTATGGAAATATCGACCGGAAGCGGGGCGATAGAATTTCTTGTTACGGGCTAATTCCGTCCTATAAAATCGTTTCTTCGTGGCCAAGAAGCTTGCACGCGTTTCCCTCGAGAACGGAGTTGCCGCATGCCTGACACGCACGAACAATTTCTACAGTAATTACCGCATGATGAAGCTTTGTAGTAAACCTTCGATCATTTTGTTTTGTTTTGTTTTGTTTGTTGTGTTTTTTCTTTTCGCTCCTTTTTTTCCTTTTTCTTTTTTTTTTTCTTGGAGGGACGAGGAGGGCTTGAATGGGCTATTCTACGTTTTTTTCGAGCAGAACCACGAAGGCTGTCGGAGCATAAAATCGTACTTGCAATCGTTCTCCTGACGTGTGCTATCACCTGTTTATGACTTTATGAATCATTTCAAAAGCAAGACGCAGCGTTACGTTGAAAGATGAAAATGATCGAGTATCGAGTTAACTTTCGATGTTTCCGTAAAGGCGCAAGGACGATCCTTGTCGTCACGTGAGAGTAAAGCGCGTTTCCCGAGTGAGGGATAATAGGATTCATTAATTAATCGAGCAACCCTAAGCGACTACAATGAACGACACGGATGCCTGACGTCGAAATCTGTTCCGTCGAGGTTTCGCGTGGCGGTACTCTCGTTCTCGTAAACACGTAGTATCGTAACGCCTGCTCCTTCGGGCTTTAAAGCGCGCTACAATCGAGCTTTTACGACAAGAAATTTTAAGCACGCCATCGTCGCGTTGCTCGCTCGTAAATAACAGCTCCGGCCGCATGCCGGCACTCGATCTAGGCCGGCCGCGTTTGTCCGAGCTGCATGAAATATCCTTTTTTTYCCCMCCYCCGMCCYCCCMCCYCCCCCCTTCGACCGCCACGTCGCGTCTCGATCATGGAGCGATGAAAAAAATGCAGCCGAATAAACGGCGAGAGCAGGTTGGGCCGGCGCACAGTCGGAACAAATCGCAGCCGGGGCGCGAAATTAGCGCGAAAAAAAAAAACGTTATATGCCTCTCTTTCTCTCCCCGCCCCTCCTCGTCCCTTTTTTTCTTTTTTTTTTTACGTGCAGTTTTGCCGCGTCCGTCTACCGCCCGTATGCGGCGATATGCGTTAATTTCTGTACAATTCTGCGCCGCGGTTGTGTCAGCGCGGTATGTTATTTGACGCAGATAAAGTTTTTGGTGTATTCAACCAATTACTTCCCTTCACGTTGGCGGCCGTAGCGGGATTCATTTTGATCGCTTTTTTTTTTTTGTAGCAACTTTTATAACAACGTCGCGCATACGGGGAATCGCGTTTTGCGGGGGTTGCACGTAATGGGTTAATACGTGCGCTGCGATATCGAGTCAATTTGTTTCAGCGGCAAACTGGTCAGCTTATCCGCATAAAGGCGACGTGAAAATCTTGGGCGAATTACCGTCGAAAAACCGATAATTCCCGCAATTCGGGGATTCGTCGAAACGTTCGCAACTCGTCGCAACTCGTCCAATCGGAATCTAATTTCCAATTGCTGCGGGATGCAGGCTAACGCAGGAAAATCTATGATACTCCGAAACTGTGAGGCGGCTTGTATGTACGGCGCGTAGACGTAACGTAAATTCGAGTAAAGCTGGGCGATATTTCGCCCGTCGTAAACGTTGAATAAAGTGTTTCTCGCCGTCGCTGCACTCGCTTCGATTTCAGTTTTTCATCTCCTCTCCTCGGCCGTTTGACTTGCAACTTCTGTTCCGCATTTAAAACGGAAATTAAGCGGCGCTCACCGACAGCGGCGCGCGTCGCTTGTCGCGCCGCTTTACGTCGCGTTACGTTTCCTCTTTATCTCACCTAACCGTGATTAGTGCGAAACGCAATTTAACTCTGTCCGAGAGCGAGAGAACGAAGGACGCGAGACAATCGTGACGGAACACCGCGAGCATCAACCGATGCGAATCGTAAACCGATCTCGCGAGTTCGGAGAGATGGGAAAGACAGGTGGAGGAGCGGAGTGGGGGGGGGGATGGCGGAGGAGGAGGAGGTGGGGCAGATACGCGAGGGGCATCTGGAGGAATCGAAGGGGTCGTGACTGAGACGCTGAGAGGACGTCCTTCGCGAAGGACGATCGGATTAAAAAGAGCCAAAGGGAGTTTCCCGTCTTATAGGGGAAAACTTCTTCTCCTTGGAGGAACCGCGCGCGTCGCAGGATTGACCGCACTAGGGAATTTCAATTGATCGCCATCATCGTTCGCGGATCCCGTCTCGTGAGTCTCGCGCAAACGGATTTCAGGGTGTACGCTACCCGCAGTGATAAAGGCTGACCGGCTGAGGTGGCCGGCAGCGGTCGAATGTACATCGCGTTAGCGGGGGCCGGGGCGGGATGTGCGCGATGCGCATTACGCTCATAGGGAGATCGCGCAGCGTGACTTGAGACTTTGGGAATTCGGACCGCGAAAGCAATAACGCACCGTCATGGAAATGGCCCGTTACTGTCGACCATGTGCTGCGAGTTTCGAGAGTATCGCGACGCGAGCGCGCGCGTTTTGATAGATGCGGCGCGAAAAATCGATGACCCACCGATAGCAGCGCGATCCGCAACGGTTACGCGCGAATAGGCGCGACATGTTCGCGTTTATCCGGTTCGAACAAAAATTGAGAACTCTGATAATGGCCTCTACACCGAGCCGCACTTTCCTGCCGGAATGGAGAGCTCGTTTATTATGCTTTTCGTCGCATTGTCTTTTTGCTTCCTGCGAAAATTTTCATACGAAAATATCCACCCGGCTGTAGTTTATAAATATATTTTTTATATATTTAAAATTTTTATATTATATTTTATATTTTATATTTTTACATTTTATATTTTATATGTTATATTGTAATATGTTATATATTTAAAAATATATTTAAGAAAATATATTTTTCTTTGAATCCCGCGCGGGGACATTTCTTGGAGGAAAATAGACGTTATTTGTGATAATAGACGTTATAAGCTGATATTTTTAAATATCGAACGCGCCGGAGCGTTTATCATCGATAACAGAACAATGACAGAAAGGAAGAGCGAGAGAGAGAGAGAGAGAGAGAGAGAGAGAGAGAGAGAGAGAGAGAGAGAGAGAGAGAGAGAGTGCAGAAATGTAAAACAACGAGCATTCTGACATACAGATATCCACCGCGTTATCTTCTATTTTATTCTTCTTCTTTATTGATTTTTGTTCCAAATACCCGAATTTCTTCGCGGAACGACTCATCGGATCTCCAATCTTTCCGGCACGATTACATCCGCGGTTAGTAAGATCGATTGCATTTGAACGACGACGTTCGATTGTCCAAGTACGATTTCCCCGGTGCTGGGTTCTGCGGTGCGCGGTTCAGTCGGTCTTTTCGGAGCGCACGTATTTGCGTATATCGCGCCAATGGAAACAGAGATACGAGATGAGAGACGAGACGAAACGAGGGAAGATGAGACGCAGGCTCACAGCGAACTCTCATCGGACGTGGTTTGAAATGTGGCGCTCACCTTCCACGTCTTCCGATGGAATTCCCAGCATCCTCCATGTTCCACGACTCGTTCCAGAGAGCCCTCCAAAGAGGGACTCGCGCGCGCGCGCGCGCGCGCGTATCGGGCGGGTTAAAGCAGAATGTTTCCAGCCAAGCTACTCGACGAGGAATTTGATCCGGGCGAACGCTTGAAATCGCGACACACGTACACACCGTGTCGAGAGTGCGTTAGCTCTTAGCTACCTCGAACTTTAATCTTTCCCATCCCCCGTCCCGTCACCCCCGCACCCTGCCGTTTCACCCGTTGCTGCCTCCTGTTTCGGGGAAGCCCGTGCATCCTTCTGCTTTTAATATTTAAGCGACACCGCGTAGCACCGAGGGGACACCGTCGCGCTCTTTGCCGAGCGTGTATGCCGAGGGAGTTCGGCGGAAATTCGGCATGTTTGCTCGCGCAATACCCGCGCGATGCAATTTTAATCGCCCGCGGATGCGGCGCGGCGGAGAAAGGTGGCTTCCGAAAGAGAGTTCCGATTTCCGATCGCGATCGCGATCCATCTGGAGCGCCGCGCGATCATCGGCGAGTCTTTTCCCCGCCGAGGGATGATGCCGGCGTGACGGAATATCGCGATGGAATACCGCCCGCCCGCCGCATTCCACCAGCATGCATCCACGTTTCTGATCGCGCCGCAGCGCGCGCGCGCGCGCGCCCGATCATTACAAGCCCGCACTCGGCGAAATTAGGGTCGTTTAGCTCGGCGATTTCTGCCGCGCGAATGTGCATCCACGGTTCGACGGGAATCGCGTCGCTAAAGGATAGAAACCGCCACGTATGCGCTTATGACTGTCTGCCGGCGGATTATCGACGTGATATCTCGCGGTTTGCAGCCTCTCTCTCTCTCTCTCTCTCTCTCTCTCTCTCTCTCTCGTCTCTTTCTCTCTCCCTGCTATCGTCGCCCTTTGCACCGAATGCGAACGCGGCGGTATCGCGGGGCGCCCGCCGGCCGAGAGGATCGAGAGGATATCGATATCGACTGGGGTATTTATCGCCGGTTACGTTTCGCGCTGCGCTTTCGTTCCGGGCACGTTGCGCTTTCGGATGCTGCTGCTCTTGTTATTACTGTCCCGCGAGTGTTGCGGTTGCAAACTCAAAGGGTAATTTATCATAGCGCGCGGTACCGCGTACGGCAGCTTCATCAACGATGATGCGCAAAATTTCCAGATCGCGATCGCCGACACTGCCTGCTCCGCTCTTCAGCTCGACCCGAGCTCGCTGGTTTCGCGCTTCTTCCTTTTGCGCGACCGTTTTAAAAATTGTTGCCGCTTTTCGAAGCGAGAAGAGCCGAATCGATACGCGCGCGTCAGGTTATCTCCTCGTTATTCTTGTTGCGATTCGTTCTTAATCTTATCCGTTTGAATTCGATGAATTCAAGAGAAGCGGTAACTTTGTCATCGAATTTGTTATTAATCAAGGCAGGCGAGGAATTTGATCAATTTTAATCCTCTCCGCGTAAAATAGATGTCTCCCCGCCCTGATGATGGCGTGTTTCAAGTTGCCGAATTTTCGGTCGCTTAAAGGTTAACGAACAGTAACGGTGATCAGAGTTCGAAACTGACGTGGTGAAACTCGCTTTGGAACGGTTTGAATCGAAAGCCGTGCGTTGGAGTTTCACCTTCGGTCGCAATGCTGCTGTCCTTTATCGGACCTAAATCGAAATTACTAAGCTGCTGCGAAATTGTACCGATGGCTTTCCGAGGGCGCGATGTAAAATCTGCATTTGCAAGCGTATGTCTGAACGGAGCGAATAAGTCTTGCGCGCGCGCGCGCGGAAGAACGACCAATGTCATCGTCATGTGTGACCGGAAGGAGATTGAAGCTTTCACGGATACGAGATATCGCATTGGAGTCGCGGGGAGAATTGTATTATTCTCGCTTGGATTCCTATGAGATCGAATTCCGACAGACTTTGTTGTTGCATTACTTTCCTGCGATCATGATCACAAATCGCTTTCAAATTTGTACACTCGATGCTCTATCCTCGCGACCTTCGACCTTTATCCGAATTTCGGCTATCGGGAATATTCGGTACTTTACTTTTGAGAAATTGAAAAGAGATTAATTCGAAGAATTAAAACGAGAATTGAAGCAGAATCCGATCTGAGCCTTTGACTGTATGAATGCATCATATACGCGTTTCTGTCAAATACATATCAAGTCAATGTCCGAGGCGGATATTTATATTTATGCTTCTTGGCAATAAACAAAATTCACACTTACATCGGCTCTCTGACTCTCACGGAGAGTCATTTTTTTCAACGATAGCTGATCCCTGCAGTGGCACGGTCGTATATAATTATTAAATTCAGGTTTTAACCGGAATCGAAAGCTCAGCCCTCGTGCAAATAAAAAAATCAGGTTGTGTAAATGAAAAACTCAGGGGTCGTCAGGAATCGTCCTCTTGTTTTGTGCAATTGAAGAATTACGATAATTTCGAAGATATATTTAAGCATAAAATAATATTGTAACTTAGTATGAGGATAATAATTGTTTCGGGATGAGTTAGTGTTGTTAATAAGATTCTTATGATAGCTAAGAGTATGAATCAGGTTAGATAGATTAATCATATGGTTTTTGTCATAGTATGGGGGGCGATAATAGCAAAAAATAATTAAACTGTAGAATTTCAATTTTGGAGATTGGTGATGTAATATTATATTATTTTTTTGAGTTAGCTTTCACAATTATTAAATAGATATAATTTTAATTTATAAAATTAATGTTTTATATTAAACTATTAAAATAAAGCTAATTATTAATTGTAATATTTTTATTTATTTGGAATTGAGAGGGTTATCTTCGTTATTATTGTTAGTTAGATTTTAAGTATTTTTTAATTATATTAATTGTAATAGAGTTGATTATTATGAATGTTTTTATATTAATTTATGTAGTTAAGGGGGTATTTGGAATTAGGGGTAATTTTTATTTATTATTTAGTTTTAGTTATTCGGTATTATGGGGATGACCATTATAATTTATTTAAAATTATTAAATAAATCATTAAATAAATTTTAGTTGAGTTGATATGATAAAAAATTTTTTTTTTTAATTTATTTTTAACTTTTTTATAATAATAATGCACAATTTTATATTGATATTTTATGTGAATTTGTGTTGTGTTTAGTTAGTTATTTAATATTCATATATTGTATAATAATTAATGGGGATTATATAATTATAGTTAGTTTATACTTAGGTATAAATTATTCATATTATAGATAGGATAAATATTCATATTATATAGTTAGTTATATAGAATGTGGATTATTGGTTTGATATATTTATCTTTGTCTTTTGATGAAAAAGTGGGGTTGATATTAAAGATTATAATTTTTAATGTTACTTTAATAGTATTAATGTTATTTTTTAATACGTATAACTTGTTATTAATATCGCTGCATAATCAATAATAATCGAATAACCAATCGAACACCGAATACGCGATACGCGGAAAAGCATTCCATTCGCGCGGATCGCACCTGCGGAGCCGCTCGCAGAGCGTTTGAACTTGGAGTGCCCCGCCGTCAAAGGGTTAAATTCACCCATCTGTTACGTCTCGATGTTTCCCTTATCTCGTTTATTAATAAATTCTTGATGCCGCATGCTATTACTGAATATTCCTAGAATATTCCCGCACTTGTACTCTGACATGCTCGCAGCGAGTTTTGCCGGCTGTGACGACGCGAAGGCAATTATTATTTACCATCCGACGCGAATTCTGCGCCGGACGCGATGAGTAGGTGGCTGAGTGGGCGAGCATAAAAAAATTCCGGGTCGCATGCATAAAGTTACCGAAAGTGCATGATGCCACTTGTTTTTCCTCGAACAAATTATCGGGTCGCACGCCTCCCTCGTTTAATCTCGCTTTTGCATTCGCAATGTCGCGCCGAGGCGCTATTCTCGCCCTCCTCTTTTTTTCCCCTCAGATCGTACATCAGGGTTGGCGTGTCCTTTTTTCTACGTTTGCCGGAGTCAGGTACACACGTGTACGTGTGCCATCCCATTGAATATGCAATGAGAATGTGCTCGGGAATTCCCGCGCACTTTTTTCTTTCTTCAGTCACAGCTTTTCATCTCTTTCCGCGCGTCTACGGTGCCTCTTTTTCCCTTTGGATGCCCGGCAGACTTTCCCAATGAAGGCGTAATTTCTGGAAATTATAGCCTCCGCGTCCCGAACTTGCAGGCTCTCGGCACTTGGATGGTTAGCAGCTGGATTACGGACTTTTGCGCAAGTGCCATACAGTCCTCGATACTAGTTTTGGGATATATCAAGAATCTCTGTCGATTTGGCGACTCACGTGCCTCTGTTGCGCATGTATAATTTATGTTGACGCGATTGCGGTCGTGAAATGCTGAAACGAGGCGTCAATATTGATTGGAAACGTAATATTTCCGACAATTCTTTTTATTGCTGAAATTGATTAAAATGTATCGCGTTTTATTGCGATGCATATCGAATAACGCGAAATGATAACGCGATATTTTTCAACCAACACTCGTAATTTGACGCTTGCATAATTCGCGTAATTGGATTAGAAGGAACGTACGTCAAACAACTGAAAATTTCAATGGGACATCGTCGCAGTGTCACTCGTTTCATCGGCTCTTCGAAGTTCTTGGGAGCGAGAGGCAGTCGACCAGTAATTCCAGACGTAATTCTGAGATACACGGCCTGTAAGAGACCAGCCCGATTCTTTCCCGACTCCGATCCCGGTTATCGCGGGATAAAGGACAAAAGAGCCAACTCCAAAAAGGTCAGCGCTTCTCCCTCGTTATCTCATTAATTGTCACTCGCCGCATCTTTCTCCGCGGAATTAAAACATCCGCTCGGCTCGCTGCAGCGGTCAGCACCTTTCATTCATTGATCCTCGAATCAATTTCTTCGGAAAAGCCGGAAAGTCGCGCTGAAAACTTGGCGGAGAGAGAATCCTGACTACTTTGGAGATAACGTCGCCAACGGCCGGTCGCGGTTTGTTTTACTCTCGAGTCGTCCTCTGTAAATTGCGCGCGCGTTTAACGGATGCTGCGCTGCATCCGGTAAATACCAGACTGTCATCCGGCACCGCTCGGCCAACAAATTTCGAGTTAATTAACAATAGGGTACCATGCCTGGGTGCCGCATACCGGCACCGCGGCACCTCTGGAACTTGTAAAGCGTCAGATTTAGAATAATTTCGACCGCGCAAACATTGTTATTACACGCGCGATGGTTGCACGCGCGCGCGCGCGCGTCCATCATGATATTACATGGGAATCGTCAACTAATGTGCAGTTCCCACTCACGGCGAATCCGCGGGATTCATCAAGCTCGAGCTTCGCTTCGCTAAAAACCGTCTTTTAATTACTTACGAAGGCGTGTTGCGTCGATGATTAAGGCGAGCGGAAGCTCGCCGAATCAAAGTAACGCGGGAGCTTCCTGCAGGAGGATATTTTCGGGGAACCGAGATATGTACGCGCGAACGAGATGTCGCACTTGAATATGAATTTCGGATGATGAAGATGATTCATCGGCGCGGGGCAGGTTCCCTCGCTGAATCATCACTTTGCAGTTTTTGCTTTTTGTGCGCTTTGCTTTCGCGTCTTTGCTCTCAGGGGATTTCGGCGAGCGAAATCGAGGCATTAGCATTAGAATTGGCGGGTGTTGCTAGGGTATTAATTGACATCGTGCTTCGTGATTCGTTCGCTTTGCGTGAATACTCGGAAAATACGTTCGATTTCCGGACGCGTTTGCTCTTCCTGCGCGCTAATACACGGTGGGAGAATTTTCGGAATTACCGCGATCCGTATTCGAAGGTGGGAATTATTGTTTCGCATTCATCTGATACGTGAAATTAGCGCATGAATTTTTCAACATTGTGCAAATGTGCCACGCGAGTAACGTCCACGTCCGTTCCGCTACTTTTTCCGATTCATAACGCGATGTAATTTATGAGCCGGCGAGACGGAGTTAATAATTAAAGGTAGGCGGAATAAATTACGAAAATGTACGTGGCGTAATTACGACATACATTATCGCTGCGTTATGTTATTTCACGCACAGTTAGCCGAAGCCGAGGAGCCGCCTTTCCATTCCGTTGGATACCTCGCACCGGTTCAAGTCCAGCTAGCAGCCGGATTATCGATACTTACGCATCACGCGATTAGCACGTAAACTACCACCGACAGTTTACTCGTCCACTTACATCCCGCTAGCATAAGCCGCTCCGTAACGGCGATAATCCAATCGAACGGCATCTACATCTCGAATAGAGTCGCCGGTCTGAATCCCTCGCTGGCTGCCGGCGCGCAAGGTGAAACTCGTGGCGATCCCGGCGATGCTTAGTGAATCGCGCGAATATATTCGGCGGATGATAGCCGATGGACCGAGTTCCATCGCTTCTCCGACCGTGCGGCGCGCATCGCGCGATATCCGTATCCGCGCGATTGTCCCGAGCGCGGCTTCGGTACTTGCGCGTTCAACTGGGATTGATTTCGCCGGTCACGACAGAACGCCGCGGAGAATTATGCTTTATGCTGCATAAAGCGACGTGAGTACGCCGCTGGTGCATTCTCTCTGTCTCTCTCTTGCGTCACTCGGATTCGATGTTGTATTAAGATCGCGACAATAGCGGCAACCGCGACGGATGTCAGCCGAACTTGCGCGCGATGCGATTCCGATTGCCCTTAATGGAACGAGAGAGCGAGAGCAGGAGAATGCTAGAGTATTTTTGCTGTTTTCACGAAGATTTATGCTATTTATAGTCGCGAACGCTTGGTCCCGATGGCCGGAGGATGACGAAGATTACAGAATTCGGATTATCTTCGGATTAGCTTCCGCGCTCGTAAACGTCGATCGGAACACCGCTCGACTTGATATTTAGTTTTTATCGTTTGTTTATAAAATTATTCACGCACTCCACGCTTGCCAATGTACTCTGTGATTCACGAATTGAACAAGATTTATTACGCCAAATTCGATGCTATTATAGGCACATCTCTCGTTGGCCGATTACGCCGGAGGCAATGAAACAGTTTTTTGAATTAAATTCTATATAATCGAATTTTATTTGCTTCGGCGACTGGATTGCTCGAATAAAACGATCCGGTTAATTTTAACGGTCATTACTACACGATGCTCGCAGCTATTTTGAAATGGATCCGCGCATCCGCGCAAAGTCCCATCGGGCTTTTCGGCGAAAATCCTCCGAATGGCGATTACTGTACTCTTTTTTTTCCTTCTTTCCCTTTTTTGCAAATTTTTTTCAATTTTTTTTTGACGAATGCCTATCTTGGCGAATTTAATGCGCACGTGCCGGCAAGCGGTGTTGCACGCGCGCATGGATGTATGGACGTTTACATATTTATTTTTATGCCATAAATAAAGAGTAGATGCAAAGGTGACGGTAGGTGCAAATTATTGTGAAACTATTTATTATATTTTATTATTACACGTACCATACGTACACCTTACTCTCGTCGATGTCAATTAAACATGATCATTTGAGTTGCATCGTGCATCCTGCTTCATTTCGGACATTGCATCTACATTATCGATCTATTATCGATCTTTTGTATACCTTTTTCCAAACTATACATACTCGAATACCGAGATGATCGGGAGCTTCTCCCTGCGCAACGAATACACACGCATCCCGAACTTTGGCGAAGCGACGAATCTTCTCTGTCTAACTCTGTCTAAATATATTTACCTTATACAAAGAAGAGAAAGAAAGAACGGGCAAGTCGTCCTTTGAGAGAATTTAGGAAGGAAGCGGCAATAAAGATAAAATGCTCGCGGACAGAGGAGAGGGGAGAAGGAGAGGGAAAAATAAAAGTGTAATCCGGATGGCGGAAAAAAGATAGAGAAGAGTAACAGCAGCGGGTTTAGAAGGCGCATGCGCGGGAAAATCGGGATTAAGAAGTAGGATAAGGAAATCGTGGAATATGTAAAAACGCGAGCGGATAAGAAAGGCGGGGGGGGGGGGGGGGGGGGGTAGGGGGGGGGCACGAATCGCTCGCATGAGACACGATTAAGGAATGTGTTCGCCTTATGAGACCGCCTGACGTATCGATTCCGCTGTGCGATTATCGAGAACGACATTTTAATCCGAGGCGGGTGGGGGGCGGATAAAGAAAGGGGGGGGGGGGGGGAGGAGAGCTAGAGGGTGGGCTCGCATGCGGAATAACGCGCGAGTAAAATATGAGACGGTCGACCGGAGTTAACCATCTGCGCGTGTAGCGTACGCGTGGAATATTTAAACTTCTGGCTTAGATCACCGGGAGCCTCTGGTCCGAGAGGATGTTGGAGAATGCCGAAGATCTGCAAAGACCGAGCTTCGAATCCGCAATGGATCGTGGTTTCATCACGCCTGTGTCATCCGCGCATTAATTGCGTGAGTAACCGCCGTTTTACAAGCTCGGAGGCCGCGAGATGATATTTTAAAGGCAAATCCCGGGCGGTATAAAAATCGTCCGGCTAAATATTCTAGCGAAAACAGTAGCGTTTCGTTATACAGAAAATTGCAATTGCTCAACAATATCGCGGCCTGTATCGCCAGTGACTCTGGTCTTCCTGTGTGTTTAACGAAACAGTTTATGCATCACGGCCTGCGTTACGGCCGATCGAAAGCGCCCGAGCGTATAAAACGATGCAATTACGGCGTTGCTAGCGCGATGGATATTTTTTCCCCGATTACGCGCCTTTAGTTTCATTCAGTCCCGCGAATTTACTCGCGGTTTAATCGCGAGCCGAAGCCAACTGGCCGACAGGAAGCTGCACGGATGAGAAGGCTGTGATGCCCTTGGAAATCTTCATAATTCTCGCGATTCCTTTCTGGCCTAGAATCCTTGCCGAGGGCACGACGAGAGAGAAAAACAAAGAGATAGAGAGAGGGTGAGAGTGAGAGAGAAAAAGGGGGATGGGAAAGGCCACAGGGGCAGGCCAAAGGTGGCGCAAAATATTCGCCCGTGACTCTCTTTCACCTCCAGTGCCGCGGCAAAATGCAAATGGTCGTATTGTTCTGTGCGGTGAAACGCACCGTTTCGTCGTGGTGGAGAAAGGGCGCGGCGCGACGCGGGGTTGAAATATCGAAGTGTCGTCGGTGTCTTTCGATGCCACCCCGCCGCCGCCGCCGCCACCGCCGTCGCATCTGGGTCGGCGATAGTTTCGGGTTTTGTCTCGCGATAGCACAGCTGCCTTTGATGCCGCGGCGCGTTTTTGTGCGCGCTCGCGCGACAGAAGTGCGGTTTCAGAGGCGGGGCGATATTTATTATTGGTCGGCGGTAGTGGAAATTTTATATTCCACAGCTTGGCGATGCACGCTGCTCTAAAATATCATCGGATATCCCTCTCGCTGTAGGATTCCTCGGCCGGGATTCGAATTTCAGGAGGATTTCAGGTATCGATATCTAAACGCCGCCGCGTCGCCTTCCCGGATGTGCATCCGCAGCATGCATAACCGGGAGGAAACATATTTTTTTCCGTCTCCCTCCTCGGCACGTGTCCGGCTGTGCTCGTGCGCAATTCAGGAGCAATTCTCCGGCATTCATGCAAGCAGTGCCGGGGTTTTCAATCCCGCGTAAACTGCTTCCGACAGACTGACAACAAACAAACAAATAAAAGGGGAGGAAGGGAAGGAGGGGGAGAAAGGTGCACGTCGATGGCGCCATCGCATGTCGATCTTAACTTCGTTGTCATCGGGCTGGGCACTCCCGTTCTCCCGTTCTCGCCGCCAGACACTATCGTTCTATTCGCCTTTTGTTTCACGGTCGGAGTTAACTTCAGTCAAAGGCCGGTAGCTTTTGTATCCGGCTGCAATAACGCGTCCCTTTCCTCCTCGGATTTCAGTGACTCCGCCATCGGTATTCCTATGATTTACGGATAAAAGATGAAACGCATGACGGACCTCTTTGCGTAATCTGAATAAACGACTTTCGTGCGAATTACCTGTCATCTCCGCGCTAAAGTACAAAGCAGCGGCCCAGCGTGCACTCAACGCGAATGCAGGGCGATTTGATTCGTCATTTACGCGCGATGGCGCGTCTTGAGCGATCCCGGAGATAAAGAGATCTTAAAGAGATCTCGAGCGAGAGGAGGAGCCCTCTCTCGGGGATCTTTTCGGGGATGCCGAAGCCGATCCGAGAAAGCCAGAGAAAGTCCTCCGTTCCGAGATCTCCCCCTTTTTTTCTCCTCTGTTTCTAAAATTCCGGAAGACATACTTCGGAGTGCGGGGGCAACCTTTGAGAGTGAGTCATGGTATTACGACGATTTCGCGGAGCGGAAACCTTACTGATGAACCGGTCCCCCCGCGAGAAAACACGGAAAACAACGGAATAAGTTTCCCCGGGAAGTTTTCCAATATTTCGTCGGTTCCAGCAGTAATAAGAACGATGTCCACGTGAACCTTTCCCGGAATGAAATATACGACTGCCCGGTTCTCGGTGTGAGAACCTCGGGGTCGTGCAACCTCCATCTGCGGTTCAGAGGTCACTGCAGCATGCTGTAACGCGTTACTCGTCTCGCTGCTGCTGCTATCGTTGCCGGTTACCGGCGCTCTTGCGACTCCGTTTTATCTTTTTCCTGAAAACGGACACCGCCGCAATGTCGTCGCGTTTTTCGACAGATACATCGGCGCCGCGTTCTCTCATCTGTCGCGAAAAACCGCGCTCTTTCCTGCCTAGCTGCCCGGCGATAATTGAATCGAGGGATAAGACCGCTCGACGAGATGAGGCCTTCCGACCTCGCCGCGTAATTAGGAAAAGCGCTCTGCGTGCCGCGGGAAATCGTGGCGATCGTTATTAAGCGTTTCGCCGTATCTAATCTGGTTTGTTGCAGCCGATCTCGAGCAGTCTCCTTCCTCGCTGCACGAAACCGCGCCGCGAATGTCTCTAACGTCACGTATCACGCTTTACATTTGACATGAGATTTATTCGCGAGCGCGCACGCCGAGAGCGAAGCGCGTCTTAATTAATTTGCGATCCGCTGCATTCCGCGTCTCACGCGCGCGACGCTTATATTTACCTCGCGTCGGGATGCATTTTACGCGGATGCGCGCGTAGCGTATTAATCAACGCTACGCGCGCTGCACGATCCTGAGAATCACGGATATTTATAGGCCGATTCTGATGCAAATGAGGTGGCGGGCCCGATAAAGTCGTTTGTCCCGCTTACCCTGGTATCCCGGGGCTTAAATTATTTGCCGCGCTCTCTTCCGCGGCGCGGCGGGAAATCGACAATGAAAATATTTTATCGAGCTCCGCTCCGAATTACGAATTCGCGCGGAGCTCGGGCGCGATCGTCGGATGTTTGCTTGCTTATAACTCGATTACCGCTAATGCGGCCGATATCTTGATTGAAAACAAATTTCACCGGTGCTGGGATTGATTAAAATCATTATCCGGGTTTATCCAGCCGCGCGTTCCCAACTAAAACCTATGTTATTATCGCGATGCTCGCTCAATGCTAAATCCAAGGCGAGCGCTGCGTTTTCGCCGGTATCGGATATTCGTTAGTCAGTTTTAGTTGAACGCGGCGGTAGTTTACGCATATGGGAGACCGATTAAGACACAATTTGCGAAGCCCGTATTCGTCGCCCGTCGCGTCGCTTTCCCAATTAGACGCGGCCGATGAAATTCGTCGTGCCAGTGACAATAATTTCCTTGCCAGCTCGCGAGCTGGCTCCCAAGCCTCACGGGGGACCTTCGTTAAATTACACCGGCGACGTCTCTACAGAGATGCGGCAACTTAATTAATCGCCGTGGCAGTAAGATAAATCATTTTGCGATCAGACGGTAGGAATCAGCTTTTTTCCCTCTCTCTCTCTTGCGCGCGCGCGCGCGCGCGCGCAAGCGGAATCTCGGTGGATCACGCGTATTCACGCGGTGTATTAAAATTCATACAGAGCATATCGGGCGCAGAGATCTATCTCTTGTTGCCGGACGGGAAATTCGCAGATACGATTGATGATCGGGTCGAGTTTACCTTTTCCATTTCTTCTATTCCACGCGTCTGTCTCATTTGTACGTACGAATGGGCGCCCGATTTTTTTGCGCTCTTTCACCTCCCTTCGAATCTTGCCATCGTTCCGCGCTTCCTGGCCACTCTTCCTCGAATATTTATTTTCCCTCGCTTTCACTTGATCCGTGCAGTCATTATTCAGCCAGGCTCTCA
Organism: Eciton burchellii; assembly: GCA_020341155.1. Taxonomy (NCBI): domain Eukaryota; kingdom Metazoa; phylum Arthropoda; class Insecta; order Hymenoptera; family Formicidae; genus Eciton; species Eciton burchellii. The sequence continues at coordinate 3,424,354 of JAHMML010000007.1, forward strand.
ATCTCCGGCCGCCGCACTCGCGAGCAAATGAAAATATTTGCTCGGCAGATTTTTAGGTTTGATTGCTGAATTTCATCGTTCGGTTCCCTTATATCCCGGATATCCCGCGGAAACGCGAGCGATTTATTTTTCACGCATAATATCACGCGATTCCTAGAAAGGCGAAGCGAGATGGATGAGATACCGCGAATCCTCACGCCAAGACGTTCCGCTTGTATGCGTATACAAAGTCGCTCCGATCCGCTGAATCTTTTTCTACACTTTTTTCTATATCCTCACTTGCGCGGAAGGTTTGGGAGTAGCGACGAAGCATTCTAGAACACAGAAACGATGTACGCTTGCCCATCCGCGAGAAATATTTCTCCTGCAGAAATGAAAGATCGCGCGCCATCGGGAAAAGCAGTTTGCTAGAGGCTTTAGGTTTCCAACCGCGTTGTTGAACCGCGTTTTTCGTCAAATAATCATAGAAATCACGTCACGACAATTGACGTTGCTCGCTTGAGATGCGGGCTTGCGCGCGCGCGTGCAGGCGTACACGCGTGTGTTTCAGCGATTTCTGTTATCCGAATAAATCGTAAGCTCCTTTTAATAGACTCTACCTTCACCGATGGATCGTCCCTTCGCGGGATCTCGCTCACGAGTCGACGAATCAGCGGTTCATGCGGTTCACCCGAGAAGAACCGCGACAAAATGGCGCGAGGATAATCGGCACTGTCTGGCACGATGGTAGGAGTCGAGCGCGTGGATCGAGTTTAGCATCAAACGAGGACCTGTAATCCTAACTCGCTTCGGTTTGGGTCGAAGGATCTCGCGGTAATCCACGGCTAGGATCGAGCTTAAATCGCTTCTCGTGACACTAGCTGAACAATCCTCGCCCCGAGGCTCAGCATCCTAGACAGACCGTGCTAGCCCGACCGTAAAGGACCACTCGAGCACCGTAAATCCATCGTCGTGCTTGATCCTGCCGAGCAAAGTCCTCGGCATTATCCTTTCGGAACACGCGTCTCCTTTTTTTTCGACACATGCTGCCCGATGATAAAAATCGATCTTGTCGCTCGGCGTCCCGCTCGCGGAGTCCCGCTCGGATTTCTCCCGCGAGCACACGCACACTGAAAAATTAACGAGCCCTCTCTTCCGGTCAGTATCCATATTTAACGCCGGTGGATTCTCGATAGGATTCGCCGGGATTGAAAGACCAAATTTCAGATAAATACAATGACTCGGCGCGCGTCTCGCGTCTCACAAAATATACTCGAACTCGTTCGTTCAACTCTCGAAACCTTTCTCTCTCTCTCTCTCTCTCTCTCTCTCTCTCTCTCTCTCTCTCTCTCTCTCTCTCTCTCTCTCTCTCTCTTTCTCCCTCCGTCTCTGTCACCCTATCTCGGCCGTCCTCCCGCCTTCTTGTACAAGTCGGAGTTCCCGACTCGAGGAAACTCGATCGCATACAATCGATAATTCTAACGTGAAATTGAGCCTCAGGAAGGCAGGGATGGCGGCACGGGGAGAGAAGGGCGGGAAGCCCGAGACGAACGATTCGTTCGTCTCGGGCTTTTTAAAATTAACCGGGGTAATAGCCGATGAGGAAGAGAAGCGGAAATGTGAGCTGAATCGCCGCAGATTTTCTCCCCTAACCGCATAAATATACGGAGCACGGCCACGGCTACAATGTAGCGACCTTTTCAGCCGCGTAGCACAGAAAGGAAAGAGAGAGAGAGAGAGAGAGAGAAAGAGAGAGAGAGAGAAATGGATCCAGCGTTCGTGGAGTTATTGATACTCCTCGCGCTGTTGGACGCGACACCGCTCCTTCTTTTTCTTCACGATAAGGTGGTATTGATGAATTTATTTATGTATCGTTGTTATGTACGCATTGATACATTGTTCCCTCGATCGTTCCCTCCCGCGCATTTGACGATGCACTGAATATTTTAAGAGGAATCGCGTTGTTGGATGAATCGCGTTGGGTTACCGTACGAGTGCACGATAAAGTCAAAGCTCAGCGAAGTTCATCAGCGGCGGGTTTATTTTTTATGCATGATTGATCGTCGATGTACATAACGTGTTCCTTACATCTTGCATGTCTCGATTAGAGTTTATAAATTCTCGATTACACCGCGAGAGCGATGCTCCGATTTGAACCGGGATTGTTAATTCACGGGTCTTTGCGTTCGCTGCTGGAATCGAGCGGGCGATCGCGAACAATCAATAATCCCGCTTCTCGTAAAATCGAGCACGAGCTCGGAACGTGAGCTGCTGGTCGTTCCGTTCGTCTGGAACTTTAAAAATTAACCCCGCGTGCGCTCGTGAACGGCCCGCCATCACCGGAGGAAGGAACGAGCGGACAGCAGGAAAATAGATACAGGGACACTCTCGTCGGCGTCACCGTCGATTTTCCAGCGATTCAGACTGGAAAACTCCTCGAAGCTTTGCACTCGTTCGCTCTCTCGCCGATACTTGGACGTCGTAAATCTTGCAACGAGAAAATACCTTCTTTTTCGTGCCCCCCTCCCCCCACCCTCCCCCCCGCAAGCCCTCCCCCAACCCGGGTACTCCCGCGTTGCCGGCGCATTGCCGTTTCTTCCGCCCGAGGCGGACGAGAAAGGGGAAAGAAAGGGAAGGAAAAATGAAGGAAAATAGACGAATGCTCATAGATAATGCTCTCGCTTGACGACTCCGCCGTATTTACACAATTGTAAAATTCAATCGTCGTTCGTCGCGAAGCGTGAAAAGGCGCGGAAGGGCACTCGTCGGCGGGAAGGTGTCGTCCGGTGATCGTTTACAGCCGAGTTAAATCAGCACTTGCCCTTCCGCCACTTCCGCCGCGCGTACTTCCTCCACGACGATGGAGTTATTTCGCGCACGGACGGAGGTGCCGAGTGCCAAGTATTCATTCAGCGATGTTAGACGCGCGGATTTATCCGCTAATTAAACACGTCCGCTCCGATCCCGCGGCGTGACGGGCTCTTTAAAGAGCGAGAGAACGGGCGTTCTTGCTCGCAGCTTGCAGCGAATCGATCTCAGCAGGATTCCAAGGTTGATCCAGGAGCGGCCTAGAACTTGGACATAATTCCCCGTAATATCGGCGACAGGGAACGGGCGCACTAAATTAGCGACCAAATAGCGTTCATTGTTGGCACGCGCTCGAATCCGATTTGCGCGGCCGCTCGACTGCCAGCTTAATCGGGAGCTATCGACAATGCGCGAAAACAAAGGCGAGCATTGCGACGCCCATAGTTCGATCACGTCGGCGGCGATAGAACCGCCGAGCGCGGTATCGGTGACGACAACGACAACGACAACGACGACGGCGGCGGCGGCGGTGACGACAATGGCGACTTGAGTCGAAAGGAAGAAAAGAACGGCGCTTAATTTCCCGTGGAAGGGCCGATTGCCGCGGAAAAATAGTGAGGAAACCAGACGCATGCGCTTATATATCACATCCGGTCGACACGGCCGCTGACTGGTCCCTGAGGAGGACCGCTGGAGCACATGCGATGTTTTGCTCTTTCTCTCTCTCTCCCTGGCGAACCCGAACGCCAGACTACATTCACTTTCGAGGGTTATCAGGAAGTCCCGCGGGACAGAGGGAACGAGAAAGAGAGAGGGAGGGAGAGAACGAGGGAGGGAGAGGGGAAACAGACAGAGATAGAGAGAGGTCCCGCTTTGTCCAGCGGATCCCATATTTCAAGGGACCTCGTTGAAAAGCCCTGTATCGTAGGTGAAGTACGCGCATACACATCGTTTGCGTGTGTATAACCATCGTCATTCTCTCCCCCTCTTCCTTTGCCCTTTCTCTCTCTCTCTCTCTCTCTCTCTCTCTCTCTCTCTCTCTCTCTCTCTCTCTCTCTCTCTCTCTCTCGCTCTCTCGCTCTCTTCACGTCTTGGCCAAGGTAAGGGGTGCAACATTGACAAATGTCCCGCCCACCGTCCGCTTCGACCCTCTTTCTCTTCGCTCTCTTTTTCTTTTCTTCCTTACTGCCCGGGAAGCCGCGCGGTAGACACACTTCTATCCGCGCGCTTCAGCAACGCGCGGATTTTAGCGCGCCCGGTGATGAATACGCGCGCAATCTTATCGCGCGTGGGAATCCTAATTTCCGCACAAATAACATTCTGCGAGCGGGAAGCGAACGCGGATGGAAGGGAGGAAGGAACCCCCCGCAAGGAGAACCGTGAGGAGGTGCGCGTGCGAAGAGAATGATCAGCGCACCGCAGGTGCGTCATTTTTGGGTCATCGGGGGATCGAAAAGGGAGAGGGGGATTTTCCGCAAATTGAATATCGAGATGATTCGCTCTCTATTCGGCGGTATGCCCGATGGATCTGCTTCTCTATCACTGATTAGCCCGAATTTCGCGAATTACTTACATTAATGGCACTCGTTTTCCATCTTTCTGTCGCTCGAGACAGTCCGCGGAGTGTCATTAATTTAGCGATCATCCGTATTAAGTAACGGGAGAGTAAGAGTGGCTGACAATGTTGCATCATTCTTGTTCCAGATCCGTGCGCTGTCTTCCCGGAGGCCACGCGGAGAGAAGATACTCGCCTGTGACGAGGAAGCGAGGTATTTCTCTGTTTGTTTATAAGGTGATCAGTGTAGTTTACGAGGCGATACTGTCGGTATTTGAGTGAGCGATTAGCTCGCTAACTTTGACGTATTGAAGGATCCTTTCAGAAGCTTGCCGGAATCATTGCTTAAATCATGCACGCGGGATTCGATCGTCATCGGAATTGTTTTGAATGAGAATCTCGCATTAAAGCGCAGGTGGGTGGAGAATCGAGGCAACGCGAGTGACTCCGGCGTTAAAAATTAAAGCCTGTGCTTCGTACGGTCCGTCGTACATTAATCAACGTGTATCGATCGAAACGTCAATCCAGCAGGGCGATAAACACCGCGCCGATCGCTTTGCGTGCTAATAGTTTTATTTTCAATGCGCATTGTCCGCCACGGGAAAGCGCTCGTATCGGCAATTTAACTTGGCGCGTTCCATTACCGAGAGCATACAGTTCCTGTTTTCCTCCATCGGGACGGCCGGCTTGTAATTTCGGATTTTAACTGGCGTATAATCGTCCACGGTAACGACACCGCGGCATAATAAACATTATCCCCACTGTTCCACCCTCTTTGCCCTCCGTGCCCTGTCCCTTTTCTCTCACCCTCTTCGCGCGCGTAATTCCGTTACTCTTGCGTTTTAACCGAGCACCGATATAGCTATCTCTGTTTGCTCACGCACGTCCGTTTAAACCTGGCACGCCCGCGAGCAGAAGTGCTCGAATTCATTTGAGATGTTTCCTCAGGGTGTGATGAAATCGGCAGAGAAACCGCGGGGACCGCGATTCGAGGTCGTGACGTTCCTCGATTTTGGGAAACCGGCAAAAGGGAATAAACGCGCGCGCGCGAATAAATCGAGAGAATCGAGTGATTTATACGATATCCGTATCCGCGATCGATCGGTATCAAGTGCATCCAGTCGTGTCGACGCTTGAGGTCGATGACGATTTATCTTGGCGGTTGTTTACCGAAACAACGCAACGTATCAGAAGGAGACGCGAGACCGACACCGGCAGGCTCCCTCCCCGGGTATAACTAATGCAAAATCGATAGTTCATTCCGCGGTCGCCGCAAGGACACGTTTTTGTTGGCCTGCCGACGAGAGGACACACGGGGAGGTGTAAATTAGAGTGCATCCGTAATTGGATGAAATGCGATATCGGATCAAACGTAATATCGGCCGGTATGCGCCGCGACGCGCCGCGCTGTTGTTTACCGCCGTCGATCCGTCACTTTAATACGCGTAATCGAATGATGTAACGGCCGAAAGTCATCCGGCTGCGCTTTCAATTAAACGCCGCCCTCGGCGAGAACGCGCGCGCGCGCGCGCACCTGATAAAGCGTCTGATTCATCGAAGTAATTATCGCGATAATTATCTTGATCCGCGAATAATCGGCTATCTCCTCGCGATCGGCAAGGATACCGGCGCGTTTTTTCTGCAGTGGTGCTTAACGGCCAATTTTCCCAGCGATTAAACACAGATAGATCGTCGCTGGAATCGCATCGCTATTCAGCCGAGTAACGATCGGCCGCGACAGGAATCAGCAAGAGGATGGCAAGTCGTGAGTTCAGGAGGGGTTCGCGACTCGCCGACAGTTTTCTTCCGGATTTCGGCGTCGGGGGAGCGACGACGACGACGACGACGAGGCCAAACGAGATTTTCAATCTCCGAGGCACATCCGAATAACATCGACGACGCACAGCGGACGCACGCTCGAAACTCTCTCCCTCCCTCCCTCCCCCGACTCAACTTCGACGTGACCAGAAAGAGTAGGCGAAGATTACCTTACGCTGCTGGCACATCGCGGCGGCCGGCCGCTGACGATACGCAGACGGAAAGCAGATTACGTCGAGCGCGCGTTTTCTCGCGCCCTCGCCACGCACGGCCACGCGGGATCGCGAGCGGTGGAAGGGCGGGGGGGGGGAAGGGGTGGGAGCGTCGAGGAGAGGGGAGCCGTGTCTGGAAACGCGAATGACCGGGAGGATGCGGCGCTGAATTCGCAAGCGCGCTGACAGGGGATTCCCCTGTCGTATGCGCGGAATTCCAAGAGATCGCGCGCTCGGCGAACGACGCGCTCCGTCCGTGTAATATTTTCATTGGCGTCGTAAACGCCTCTCGCCGCGCGCCTCGAGCGCTCCGAAGTAATCCGAATCGAGTTTTTTCCCCTTTTTTCATTTGAGCTATCGGCGTGATATTATTGGCGTATTGGGGGAACGTATCGCGGACGCTGCGCTTAATTATACGGACGTAAACCAATTCGGGGATAAATCGAAGTCGAGTTTCAAGGGAGGAATTGTCGCGCGGCGACAAATCGCGGAGGAATCGACATAAATTTATATCGATCGACGACAATCGTTGCGAGCTCGTTGCGATGTGTATTTAAAGCCTGAAGATCTCGTGATAGCTTTAAGTTAACTTTGAGTTTTATCAAGTGTTAACGGCGAAGGTATCGTTCTCGTTTCGGATCTTGGCAGACTGGATAACGTTGCCGGACGATAAATTGGTCCAATCGTTGCGCCCACGCGCTGGCTTCCTCTACGCTCCGAGTCCCATATATTCCTTGTCACGCTAGCGCGTTGTGTTACACTTACGTGCGACACATGTTGTTCCGGTTCTCCAGTTGCGTTTAGCAGAATTTAATCTTACATAGACGTAGAGATATCCGTAGATTAGTAGATCCGTGCTTAACGTAAAAAATAAACGCTGGAATACTCATGAGGAAAGAAAAATATCCCTTACATCGGATCCGGTTAACTTGATTAGAACTAGAACCAGCAATTGATTCCGAGAGAGAGAGCATCGATCACTCCGGGATCGACTTCTGACAGTTTCGACAATTATTTCCTGAAAATCGTCTCTCCTTGTCAAAGAACAAAGAGGCCGCAGAGGAGAGTACGGAGTGTCAAGTGCAGGAAATCAGCACGCAGAGGAAACTTGTGCGCCCGGAAACGATTCTCGGCGTTGCGAAGATTTTTCACCGCGCTTTCTGGAAACCGAAGTCGATCGTGCTCCAACTCGCTACGCGTAAACCGAGACAAATATTGGAAACCGCGAGGCTTTTCAGACGCGCGAGCAGTCCAGCCGGATATTAATATTCCCACGAGAGACTTTCGTCGGCTGATTAACGACAGAATCGCGCAGGATGGAATAAAGAAGGCCACGGGTTGCAGGATCGCGGGCTATTTTCTGCCTGGACGTCCATTCAGCGCGTCGATGCGAACCCGCTGCGTTCATTCGTATTCCGGCGTTGTCGGAAACTTGGCGATAATTCGATGTCTCGGCGACTCCTACAACAGCGGCAACGGCCTCCGTCATCATCGTCGAACCAAAACGGCCTACGTGACTTCCTACGTCCTCTCCCGCTATTCCGCCTCCGTCCCGATTCTTCTGTTCTGCTTCTCGGTATCGCGACTCCGTTACGCAACTCCGCCAGCGTATTACTTGACAATGCAACAGCTGCTAGTAAAACGGATGGAATGGAACAATGACGTTCCACTGACGACGTGAATTCCGCTTACCCTTTTGATGGCTGTTTTCCGAATTAAATCTCGCCGTTGACGTTGTCGCCGTGAACGGAAAGACGATCGAAGAATCGTAATAGTCGCAGGCGACTTCTTTCTCTAAAATATCGTCGACATCTTTTCCAAACTTGCGCGTGTGCGTGCGTGTGTGTTGCTATTTTCAGTTAACTCTGTCTCGATTGCTCTTAATAATTTGCGTTCTCGTCGCAAGTACATTCGCCCGTTACCTTATTTTTGCGACCGCCGTTCGTGTAATTGGTTCCAGGCTTCCAGACGAGAAGTTAATTATCGTCGCGTGCGCATAGCGGCTAAATATCTAAGAAAACTTGTTAATTGCTCTTTCACGCGCTCTTTTTCTCTCTCCCTCCCTCTCTTCTCCCTGTCTTCTTGCGTTGAATAAGCATGCTGTGTGCGTGCGCGCCTATCTACAAAGTTGCCATACTGGACTTAACGTGGACAGGCACTTTGCGATAGAAATTCTGTTACGGCGCAACGTGTAAAACGAAAGCACGCTGAGCGCACTCAATCCGAGGAAAAAGAGATCGCTCGCGTTGCGCGCCTCTTACGTCACTGTCACTGTCACTGTTTCATCCGCGATAATAGCCTGATCCACACGGCGATAAATTTGAGAATTCGGGCAAATTCTGTTATCGCTTATAAAAACGTCTCGTTAATGCGTCGACATTATTCGTGGGATTTTCATGTTTGATCTTCGGATCAACGGATGCCTGGTGCTCTCACATCGTGTCACGGTCGTTTGATGCGTATTCCGTTTAATAAAATTGCACGCGCCAAAGATAACGCGAGCATAACGCGGGCGAGAAACAAAATGGCTCGTATAATGAAGAATTCCCTTTAATATCCCGTTTCTCGTATTACGCATCGACGCAGCGGGGAGAGAAGCATTTCAGAGAAACGTCGAATGGACGTAATATTAGGTACACGAGCATTTACGTCCCTTTGTCCCTAACGGAATTTTTATTTGACGAGTGACATTGAAAGCATTGAAGCTATCGGACGAACAACGCGGTGAAGGAATACTCGCGATGGATGTCCAGGATGGATATTGAGAACTTATTGAGGGCAAGACAATCGGAAAAACGCAACTAAGATTAATTCTAACTTCTTGGTTGGACGGCACGCCGGCGGCGGATGTGAATTTTACGCAGAATCAGCGCGTGAAAGGACTGCTCGTGCGTTTTACATTTCATACGTGCTGCTTTTATCAACGCCAGCGAAACGCGAGCTTCGCTCGATTGAAACAATAGGCTCTGAGACGGGTCACGAGATTTCCCCGCGAACGGAAATTCGCTAAAATCATGCCCGAGTTCCACCTCGGAAAAAGCGTAATGAATCCACGCGTGACCGCGCTACTGAGTTATTAGCCGTACAAATTAATCTCTTTCGCTTTTGATGCCGGGCATCGATTTTATCGGGCCGAGATCGCCAAGTTTCCATCGCCCGATAATTGTTGGCCACCGAAAATTATGGAGACCGTTTCGTCGATTAGACTCTCCCCTGCACTCTTACACATAAATTTTGAGCTTTACGAAGAAGCAAGGGATTAATTTGTGCACATTTATTGCAACAGTATCTCTCAAAATCTCTTCCATTTACCGCTAAAACGATAGTTTAGCAGATAGTCGGAGCGAGCGCGGGAGTTGGCGATATTCGCCCTTTTCTTTTTTCTCAACCGGCTTTTCCGCGATGATTTACCGCTCATACACGAGCGTGCATACGTACTCTCAGTCATCGAGCGGTGAACCGGGGTCCCTGTCGATTTATCGGGGTTAGAAATATCGATAAGACGCGATCCGCGATAAGAGTAACAACGCCCCGAGGTCGTGCGCCCGCGAAAGTAACACGATCAGATTTGGTTTGACTAACGGTTCCTCGGTGGCATTACCAGAATTTACAGAACACGCGTGATATATAAGCGTACACACCAGGGACGGAATATCATCGCGATTTATGACGATCGATCTTCACTCTTATCGAGGCTGCGCGGGAATCAAAGAACGGCCAAACGCATCGATCTCCCATCGACGATGCAGTTCGCGCTATTCTATTCAATTCCTCGATAATCAGTTCTCGATAATGATTCTACTTGTTCGTGAAGATCTTGCCACGCCGTCAGGTCACGAAGATATTTCTGCGGACGCGTGATGATCGACGGGTTCGATGTACCGCGTTTAATTTGTGAAAATTGCAGATATTTCATGTACTCTTTTTTTCTTGGCGTATACGATGGCACTCGACGTCGCAGCGGCACGTAAATTCGAACGTTCGAATTCACGAATTTAGTAAATTGTGAATTAATTGCAGCGAGGGAGTGGAAAAAAAGTGAATAAATAAATAAATGAGTAGAGTACGCTGCATCCTCTCCGGATAATCCGGCGACTAAGTGCATTCGTTTTCTGGTTTCCCCTCCCTGCCCCTCGTTCATCGCATACGTCCGCCGAAATTTCGCGATGAACTCCGGGCCGGCGCATGAAAATCTCGTTTCATGAATTTTTATGAACTCTCGCCGGTAACGGAAAACGGCCGGATCCGTCGCGCCGAAAACTGGCGGGCCGGCGGGGTGGAGGGCGGGGGTGGATAGTTAGTTGTCCGTTCTGTCTTCTGTTCTACGCATCGCGACAATTTCGAGGCTTGCCGATGCGGAAAATGAGTTTCCGCGCTACCGGAAGTGACGCCGCGCTCTGGATTCGCACTCGGGAAAAGTCGAAAGAAATAGCGGCGACGCGCCTCGGTTACTTTGTACGTATTATCGTCGACGATGTATCTCCCCTTCTCTCTCTCTCTCTCTCTCTCTCTCTCTCTCTCTCTCTCTCTCTCTCTCTCTCTCTCTCTCTCTCTCTGTGTGTGTCTATGTCTCTCTTCGACGCTCTTTATTTATCGGGTGTGCTTTCTCGCGACAGCACCCCCAAAGACAGAAGATCCCAAAGAGAGAAGAGAAAGGAGAGCAAGGTGGAGGAGTTGGCGCATAGAGGAAGATCTGGACCGGGCATTAAAACTTTGAAAATAACGGAGTTCCTTTTAGAGTGTTTCGGGAGCTTTAGCCGGGCCAGGAGCGGGATAGGAGCTCGCGTTGCTCGGGATTTGTTCGAGAAGGAGATCCGAGTTTCCGGATATTAGCCCGCTGTATTTTTACCACTTGGAACGTCATTATACTTGCACTATCGTTACTATCGCACGGGGATTCGCAACGGAAGCGTTGACAGGATCAAACGCGATTTTGAAGACGGACATCCATGTATCTCTCGGCACATGGCGCGCGCATAATCGCACGTGGTGTTCTGTGCGCAGAGCGCAGCTGATAGCGGAGCTAACAACTAATTGTTAGGTTTAGCATTTATCGAGAAGAAACAATCGAGTAGGAAAGCGATTGCACCTCAGGGCAAGCATCTAGCCTCTAGATCTAACCTGACCGCCGACGACCGACACCGAAGAAAAATTACGGTCGGTTTTTCTCTCGTTATTTTCGGGGAATTACCTTGGGGAATTATCGAGCTATGGAATAGCGAGTTGCAGAAAGTCTCCTCGAGCGAGATCCAAAGCGAGATAACGCCATGGTGCATGGCGTTTTTGGCCGTTGATAAATTTGGCACGCTTAAAATTCAGCACATTTTTTCCCCGCTCGTAGATTCCCGGCGCGATCGTATAATGCTGGCGCATTGACAAACGATCCCCAGATACCCCATTCTCGCCGCTGATAGGGCTGTAGAATGCCAGGGAATTCGGTGCCGGTCGGATCCGCGGGCTTATACGTAGTCGGGAGGGTGCGAGGATAGGATATCCGAGTTCGAAAATCTGACCGACGATTGATAGAGAAAGGAGAGCCCGCTTGCGGTCGAGCTTCGTCGGATGATGGCGGATAATAAATTGGACGCGCGAATGGCGCCAATTCAGCATTTTATGCAGCTTGCCAACAAAGCGCGAGGGAGAAAATCATAGAATTTCCATTTCAAGCGGGCAGAGCGCAACGATGATGATCGTGTTTACTTTGCTATTTCCGTAGCGCGTAACACGGAATGTCCGCGAGAATTCGCGTGATTTTGCATCAGTTTTGTATAGGTAAATTCTTGTAAATTCTTTGTCAATCGGGATGTAACCTAGGAGAGGATTGTTTGTCACTTGTAAATCAGCGATTTATTTTAAATCACAGTAACTCTGATAAGAAAGCGCTTTGTTTGAACCCCGAATGAAATTTTATTCTTTGCGCATTTGAATGTCATATCGAAACATGGAAACGAATCGTTCCGCGATGAATACGAATGGAATTTCGGATCCCGATGTACGGGTAGTTTGTCAATCAATATCGCCATAAAAATATTTTAACAATACACTTACAATGCATCGGATATTGTAATGGGAGGACGTGACGTGTCGGTATAACTCGTACAACGAATAAGGATAAAAACTTAAATGCTCGAGTAAAGACCGAGAGGATCCGAGTTATCTGCCCTAACCTTTCGCGTCTGCAGGTTCAGCCCTCGGTGGGTCTATTAATCAGACGCGCGCGAGAACCGGTTCGGAAAAGTTCGGACGGAGCTCGTCGCGTCTTCGTCCGAATTCAAGACGGAACAACGAATGAACGGACGCCACGTCGGCACCGTTCGGGACTTCCCGTTGCGTTCCTCCGCGGAAGAGTTGCGTTCCACCACTTATCCAGTTCTGCTTCCCCCCCTCCCCCTCCTCCTCCTATTTATCGGGTCTCTATTAAAACGCCGCCGCCGTCGCCGCCGCCGCCGCCGCCGCCGCCGCCGCCGCCGCCGCTGCCCATTGGTAGTCGTTACGCCAATCGCGCGTCGGCGTTAATTCGTATTAGCGATTAAGCGTCAATTCATAGCGGCGATCTAGGCGCTCCTTCGTCCGCGGCGATGAAACGGAATTAAAATCGGCCTTAATGCGGCCAATCCGTCGGATCGTCGCGCCGGATAACGCAAAACCGTACCGCACCGGAAATTCGTCGGGCGAGAATTTACGGCCACTCCACACGAATAACCGCTTACAGCGACGTGCCGTAAGCGCGAAAGGAACAGCGACTATCGGCGGCATTTGATGCGGCAATGGCCTCGCTTTGATTAACAATATAATCCCCCATTGTCGGGGGTTTCAATGGAGCGTGACTGGGTGGAGGGTGCACCGTTGCACTTTGCAGGATCGAGATTCGCGAGAACGCGAAGGCTCGTAGATCCCGGACCTAACCGGCTCGGCAACGAGATCACGGCACGTGAATCCGCGATAAATCTTCCTCCGGCAGCCGCGGCTGCCCGAATACCGGAACACGCACGAGGAGCAGTCATTTCCGGTGGAATCCGCCAGCAGACTGTCAGCGGCCTCGGAATAGCCCATAGGGAGGCATATCGATCCGGGAACGTCACGTTAAGACCTTGTTATCAACATAGGCGGAGGTCGCAGCAGCCGCAATCGTAATAATGCATAACGGATGAACCGGATTGATTCAGTCCGCTTATACGGAGACCGAATATCGGTCAGACGTCAGGAATAATATAGCTGATCGGGACCGAGAGGTTTTTAAAAACGTCATCATCTCGTTGGAGGAGGACAGCCACTTGGATGCTATTCGATTGTCCGAAATGTTGCGTAGACGCGTGCCTTTTGATCGTAAGTTTCATCTCGTTTATAGCGAGCAAGGTTTGTAGCAAGGGAGACTCCATCTCATCGTCATCTATCCACCATGTTAGTTTGCGTGTTTTGTACAATAGTCGTACAAAAGTCGAATATTAATTATATCCTCACCTTTAAGCGCTCGTTTGCGTTCATTCTGCGTTTGAGAGATGAAAGATGTATCCTACACTGAAAGTATAATGTTTCTAGAAATATATCAATGTAAATCGTGTTATTTTCATCAATTCACCGAAAATCACCGAAATAATAAATTTCATTACAAAGTTCAGAGGACAGAGAATACGCAATAGCGTGTATCGTGTTCCAATACGTTGCTGTCGACTCGTCGATACCAATTCGCGCTCACATTTTGTTACGAGCAGCGAAAGGATTAATCAGCACGAGCGACGTCCGTTCGGTAATTTCGACGGTAATGATGATTCGAACTTTCGCGATTTCGCGCGAATTTTCTGACCATCCCCTCGAGCGAACGAGGGGCTCGCCAGCGAGAATGCCTCCCTTAACCACCGTAATTATTTATTAGCGCGGGGGAGGCGAGTCGCGCGGGTCAAGCCTCGTCGAAAACGTTCAGGAATTGCAAAGCGTCGTCACGGATTGCAAGGGCGAGGGGTGCGCACCCTCCTTCCCGTTTTTCGCAGCCCGCCCTTCGCGCGATCCCCTGCCGGCCCGACGTCGCATTGTGCGTGTTCCATTGTGCAGGGACGCACACATCCGCGTATTCTCCTATTCCTCCCGCGGCGTTTCCCCTTTTTTGCGCGTAGCGGCAGCGAGGGGGCGAGTATTGCGAGCGGGAGGGTAGAAACGCGCGTGGGCGAGCAAATCCGCACGTCGCGCGCTCGCGGAATACAGGCGTGTATTCGTTAACGAGGGGCGAAGGGTTGCCGGCTTCGTGTAAATGTTTGTAAAATTAGTTTTTCCAAAGTAATCGATCGACCTTGCTCGATTGTTGTTCGGGATTGGGAGGGAGGGGGGAGGGCGAGGGGCGGCTTCATGCCTTGCAAAGGCTTCGCGCGCGCAAGCACTGGCTTTGGAGTAATTTTGAACGCGGTTTATATTCTGTTTCGCTACCGCGGAAAGCAGAGTGTTTCGATTGTACGCGTTTCTTTTAGCTCTAGTTTGCTCTTCGGCTTTTTAGCTGATCCGCTTCGCGTGCTCCCGAAACGACTGGCCGGCCATGACGATGCATTCGTTACTTCGCGTCGCCAATTCGATCGATGGAGAAACTTCCTCCGAGTCAATCGGCTCATCCGAGATTCCTCTCTGGTTTTTCTGATATTTTAAGCCTTCGAGCCGTCCGCTTCATCGGCACGATAAACGATCGGCGGCTGGCGAGTCAGCATTTTGTACGTTAGGAACCTAAGAAAACACGGCTCCCATTATACGATCCTGAGGACCTCGCAGTCTGCAGCGACCAGATAACCGAAATTGGCGGTACAATTTCACCCTATTGGTCGCCGGTGTCGCCGGCGAATTAAAAACCGTGTCCGTGAGATTCTCTGCCTTATCGGTAGCATTCGCCGAGCAGATCTCCCAGCGAGATTGCGATTACGTCCCAAATTCATTAGCTGCACTTGTGTGATCTGCCGCTATCGCGATCACAGCAACGTGGCCCTCGTGCCGTTCGCGAGAACACGATGTCTCTCAAAACTACGGTTACTTTCCTTGGGAATAGCAGGAACAATGTAGGAATACATCTGTTATATTCCTATTCTGATGGAATTGTCAAGTATGATGGATTCTCGACGCCTCGGATTGATGAAGCAATAAGTAAAAAGACTCTTTATTCGTCCTCACGAGGATACAACGCAAAGATATCTCGATAGATTGAGCTGACTCTACAGGCTTCGCCGTTCAAGACTCTACTCGACTACCGTCCATCGCGCACCGTTTGTCACACTCTGTCTCGTCTTTCGCATACTGTCTCACACTGACGCACACCGACTCGTCTTTGCTGTCCTGATCCTTTATATACCCAAAAATGCTGCTGCATTTCAGAATTGTCGGCTAATCGCCACGTATCATCTGGTTGAATCGCGTCGTCCCGCGAGCTTCCGGCCGTCCAGAGTTTTTCCCGCGATTGTCTTCGTTCTGGACGCGCCGGCTTCTTTGATATATGCCGCCACCGATAATTCCTTTCTTCTATACTACAATAATATCAGGCAGAAGTGAAGAATCGTTCACGCGTACGCGTGGAATGCGTTTATGTACGAATGAAAGGCAAGATCAAAGGATAAATGCGTTATACGGAATTTCTTTCCTTCTTTCCTTCTGTCCACATCCGTTTCACTTGGACTCGCAGCAGTGGCGGAACGAAAGATAAATCCGCGTGATGTTCATGATCCGTACTTTCCTCTGTACCTGTACACCCGAAATATCGGACAATAGAGCCAAGTGGAAGAGATACGGCCGTCTAGTTTGACTGGCTGGCCAGTGAAAGATTTCCCGTGCCAGATTGTAAAGCGCGCGCGCCATGTTATTCCGGTCTCGGCACGTATACGCGTCCAGTTTATAGCCATTTATAGTTGTTTATAGTTTCGACGGGCAGCTCGGGTCGGACTCGCTCGGCCGGCGAACGTAATTTAACTTACCTTTCGAAGACGGAGAAGAAATCAGTCGGATGGGTTCGTAAAACTGTCCGATATCATTTATCTCGAGAGACGGATGATGACCGGCGTATGACTCGTCCAACTTGGAAATCGAAACTTGGAACGTTTGATTGACGCGCGCGGCATAATTAATCGCCGACCAAGCGGAAGCAGCCCCCGCAACGTCATTATCCCGATTAAGTTATCCGGATTATCGTGGCCTGTTTCGAGTCTGATTCAATTTTTCGCGCGCGCGCGCGAGGGAGTGCTTCCGAGAAATGCTCCATCGCAACGATAGCTTTCTCGATACCTGCTTCGACTAATTCGAGATTGACCTCTCCCCCCGGTTAATAGCGATTTGATCTTGGCGCATTACCGGCTACACCCTCTGTCACGCGGCCGGGTGGA
This sequence comes from Eciton burchellii, assembly GCA_020341155.1. Lineage (NCBI taxonomy): Eukaryota > Metazoa > Arthropoda > Insecta > Hymenoptera > Formicidae > Eciton > Eciton burchellii. The sequence goes on from JAHMML010000007.1 coordinate 3,441,069, forward strand.
GCAAGATGAAGGATGGCGAGGCGTGCCGGAACTGAGTCGCGGGTTCATTTTCAACATAATCGTAAGTGCTACTCCGCATGTATATAGCGGCGAGGGGAAACGGCGACTAATGGAATTCCCTTGTACGGGACGAAGAAGCCGAACGAGCAAGTCCGATTCGAGACCGCTTAATAGAACAGAAAAACGCCCGGGACAATAAATTTTCACTGCCCTATGGTAATACCACCCCTCGGCGCGACGGCGCGACGCTGACCCGCGCGGCCGATAACGAGCGAACTTATTGCCGGTAACGATCGCCGCTCGTGACGGATAGATTCGCTTTGCAACGGCGGAAAGGGTACGCGCCGCGTCAAGTATCGATTGCACCATCGCCCGGTGCATACTTCCGATCCGTTTAATAAAACGACTCCGACTCACCCCCTCGCGATGGCTCTCATCCGCGGCGAAATTCCTTACGTCTCGGCGAGGCCTTTCCTCGCCATCGTTCGCCGCTTAATTGAGTAGCGGGCCTTGACCCGCGATTATTGTCTCCCGATAACCGACTACGGGTCGAGATTACCGGAGAAGTGAGGGGGGAACGCGTTATTGCGTCATCGCGTCGCGTGACGCCGCCGCGAATTCTTCCGTTAGGAATTCCGTCCGTAGACGAGCGGAACCGCGTAACGGAACCCGGAAAGCCATGCCTTTTCATTAGCCCGGAAAAATAGCGGCCCTTGTAATAGCGGCGGGCAACCTCGCGGCCGTGCCAACACGGAAATACGGAAATTGGGTCTAACCTCCGTTTACCTTCGCTTCACGTGATCTCTCTCGCTTATCCCGCCCGCAATCCGGGACAACCCGCAATTTCGCTTCTTGCGCGCGCGGTTTCCTCGCGCGCGCCTCCGACTTTCGGGCGGGCGGCTGTCTTCGTTTAACAATCGCGCGCTTTTTCGCGTGCTCTTATCGACGCCGCGCGTAAGGGTTGCCTTGCAAGGGACGTAGATGGATTAAGGTAAAAAACCGTCGCAGAGAAGGAGGATGCGAGCGGAGGAGGGCGGGGGGGGGGGAGGGAGAGGGAGAAATGGCTCCGGGATAGCTTTTGGCACGATAAGTGCGAGGATTCTCCGAGCGGATCCGTATAACCGCCGCGCCGCGAGGAAAATCGGGAAAACTGGCATTCTCTTCGACGACCGACGTGCGGCGGAAGTGGCTGAGACGCTTCTCCCTCGTGATGCCCGTCGGCTGCGCGAACATGAACGAATTTGCATTAGTCGCGAATCCAGGGGGTCTTCCGCATCTTGCGGCAACTCGGCTGCCTCTAATGCGCAAATTTATCCGACTTTCGCACGCTGTATTCGTGTATTCCCCGTGTCGCGCGTTGGCTAAATCGAACGAAGGTCGATTCGATAGAGAATCCTTCTCGTTGGTGCGCGTTGTCTCGAATTAATTAATTTCCCTTCGTTTTAAGCCCTTCGTTTCGATTAATTCGAAGATATTTGACGCGCTCGAATCCTCGATCGAAGGATGATCGGGTCGAGTTTTTCTTTTTTTTTTTTTTTTTTTTTTCAGTCATACGTGATGCTTTATTTAATTTAACGTGATATCGCTGTCGCGGAAACATGTTAAAATGCAAAATGGGCTCTAGAGAGATTAATATTGCCGGGAGGCACATGCATGCGCATATTCTGCATAATTACGAGCGCGTCCTGTAAGTTTTATTGCAACGGGTTGTAAACTGGTTGCTAACGGCTTACATAATACAGCAACGTTCGTTTCTTTCAAGGATAGCGTATTTTAATTGGTTTAAAAATGAAAATACGCCTTCCTATTATTCGCGCCGCAACGTGTCCCCCAGTATCACGATTTACGAGGGAAATTTATCGAGCGCAGCGCGCTTGCATGTAACTTGCAAACACGAAGGGTAACGCAAGCGCTGTTCCGCGCTGTTTGCGCGTTCGCGAGACGCGCGAGATTTTGTTGTGTCTGAACGATACACGCGCCACGGAGACCGCGGATGCTTTTTCCCATCGATGCTTTTTCGCCCGGGCGGCTTCGCCCGGTTTCCGAATCGCTAGTCTTCAATATTTGACGAGACCTCACGGGCCACCGCCAAAGGAAGCCCCCGCGCGTTTGCAGTGGATGCGATCGATGCGCGTGTTATACTTATCGCGACGCCGCGCACAGCGAGAGCTATCGATGCAGCCGCGGATTGAATACGAAGGGTATACCGGAGACAATGACACGACCGGAGGTCGACGGAGGATGGGCGTGCATGTGAAGGGCCAACCCTGAAATTTCCGAGATCGCGTTACCGCGCCGCGATCCATGAAAAACTCCTCCGACTGCGGCAAACGTACGCGCCAGCTCACCGACAACGTATTGTCTTCATGATGGCGGCGCATAATGGGCGTTATGGCATGACGTGAACTTCCTTACGCCGTAACGCGGAAAGTTGCAGAATAGCCCCGGCGGTTCACTTGAAGAGCGAGCGCGTCCGCTATTGTTGCAAACCTGTTTTATACAATCTGCGTCGCGCGTTACGTACATTAAATGGGAAGCGATGCGTATAGCTCATTTCGCCGTATTTACGCAAGATGAGCACGCGGACTCGCTTCATTCGCTCGCTCGCTCGCTTATCCGTCCCTTATCGCGCGGAGGGATAATCTCATCGTGTCTTACCTGTTTATCGGCAACGCGACCTTCGCGAGCCTCGTCCTTCCCCCGTTATTCCCCCCGCCTGTTCTCCGTTATTTTATTTCATTTCACGCTTCCCTTCGCCGCGCGTGACCGGCTATCAAGAATTTCCATTCGACGACAAAGCCCCTCGCAGACGTGCCCAGGCCTGGCGGCGGTGGCGGGGGGGGGGGGGGGGGGGGGGGGGGGGGGGGAGGGAGGGTCACGTATCCCCCGGGTGCCGTTTCGAGGAGCGCATACAAACTGCATCACGCGGCCCTTCGCTGATAACCTTTTGACCCTGACGAGATTCCTGGTCGCGCCCGGGGAGGGTCGGCGAGACGCGGCAATCGGATTTCTCCGTCTCCGGCAGGAGAATTTGTTAAAGACGGCTCCGCAAACGTTAACTGTCGCCGTTTCCCGGCAGCCGTTACTTTCCGTTCGATAATCGCTCGGCACGCTCGTTTATCAAGCAATGGCCAATAACGTGCCAGCTTAAAAATCGGAGGGAAATCCGCGAGCGATTTTCCACGAATTTCTCTAGCGGGAATTAATCGACCTCGTCTCCATTGGTCATTTCCATTTCGTCAAGCTCGATTCATCCGACTCTTCGTCCATGTTGCCGGATTCGAAGCTGAAGCATGAAGGTGATGCCGCCCCAAAGAAGCGAGAGCAACCCTCTCAAACGTAGCCTGCCCACGATTACGCACGCGCGCGCATCGCCAGCATTGCACAATATTCATAATTACACGCTTCCGTATGCCTTCACGTGTAATGCTAACGATGAAACGGGGCGCGTACACGGTATCTCGCGGCGAAGCCACGGCGAATTATGTTATCTCGCGTTTTCAGGTAGGGCGCACGGAAAAGCCGGAAATAACGGCTCTAAGCTTCTTCCACAGCTTCGGCCTTGTATGCTTTCGGACCGGTCCGCAAGGTCGCCATCGGCGGGGTTAAGTGCGATTAACCGTCCTTACGCTGCTCCGCGCATTGCGGTTTGCGAGCAGAAGGGAAGTCCCTCTTTCTCGCGTACCATCTACATTCGCGAGAGAGAGAGAGAGAGAGAGAGAGAGGGAGAGGACGTGCGAGAGGATGTATCCGGGGTCGCGAGGTTATCCCGGTATCACCATGCGGCACCAACACCATCCTCGAACTTGTCCCTCCCAGGATGATGTCTGATCTTCCGGGATTCATCGGCAAACGAGGTGAATAATCGTCGAGTGGCGCGGCGAGACTCGATCTTGGATTTTTGCCGCGTATCGAGTCGAGTTTGGGAATCAAGAATTCGGGAGAATCCGAATAGGAACCGTCGATCTCGTTTTGACCTCGAGAATACCCAGGAACTCGGAGTGGAAGTGGAAAAGTAGCGGCTGAATATGATTGTATCGAGCGGTAATTAACAGCAACTTCGTTCAGACAACAACAGACCGCTGCTCGAGCTTGAGTAATTATTTTTTTCCTTTGCTAATTATCAGTCCAAACGAGGAACTCGAAGGAAACGGATGTTGTTCAGTCTCGCTGCTCTGAATCGCGGATCTCAAGCGCCGAGTTGCGCCCTTAATAAAGGGACGTTCTTTTGCGTACATATTGTACGTATTAAACGGAGCGAGGCTCGAGGGCATTCTTTGTTATACAAATCCATTTTCGAGCATCCACACGTGGATGGTGTAGAGTTGGCAGGCTCCAACCGGCGAAGATCGACCAGCGAGTTTTCCAAGCTCGAATCACGCGATCAGCGATTCGTTTCCCGGAAACGCGCGATGAAGGAGATGCACCGGGTCTCGCGGGATTCGCTTTCGGACGAGGGCGAGTTCGTAATCCGTGGCGTCTCTGGGCGGTTTGACTAAGAGATTCCGGAACACTGACGGCCCGCACGCGCGGGTTCGGAATTAGCATACTATCCGTCAATCACGGAAATTCCGCGCAACGCGGAACCGAAGCAGCAATACTGGACGGCATTGGCGCGCACTGCGTGCGCAGCGGGAGAGAGTTTTTCAAACATCTCGCGATATCCCGTGAGATTGCACTTGTTATTTTCACGTGCGATAAAAAGCATAACGGACAGTTGGTTGCAAATCGTAACGAGGGCCTCTCGGCGCAGCAAAAATTATTTTAAAACGGATTTTCGCTTCCCGGCCCCCGATGAATATTCCCGGCGGATTAACTTTCGGGGTCATAGGTCGTGCACGCGCACAGCGTGCGGCGCTCACCGTGCACGCTAATTACCGAATTTGACGCTGTCGGCGAGTTGCGCGCGGCAAATTAACGGGTTTGACGGGTAACGCTACGCGGCGGAAGTAATCCCGGATAAATCCGCTACACGTCAGCGATGATACGACGACGAGGACGATACGAAAAAGTCTGCTCGCGCGCCGGAAGTCGCGCCGGGCGGCATAATCGCAGATCGAACGACAAATGGCAAATCCCAAATCGCCGGACTTTGGGCTTCGGTCTCGCTCTATCTCCCCCCCCCCTCCTCCTCCTCCTCCGCGTCCTCCTTAATTCCGTTACCGCGTAATCGCGCGACATCGAGCCGCGACCCGCGGGAGAGTTCACGCCGAAATTTCTCCGTTCTCTCGCTTTTCTGCCGGTGACGTGTGACGTCGCGACGCCTGCCTGCCTGCGTTACCTTGCCTTGCCTTGCCTGGCGCGGCTCTGCCTTTGGTTTCCGCGAGATTGGAATCCCCGGTACTGACTGACTGACTGGCGGGCGGGCGGGTCTGTCTTGACGCAAGAAACGAAATGGGAATGCATCACGTAGAGGGAGAGAGAGAGAGAGAGAGAGAGRGAGAGGGAGGGAGGGAGGGATTAAGGATGTAGCAATGCGCGTGAAACAGCCGCCGTACGGTTGTCACTTGACGTGACAGCGTCGCGACGGCGACGGCGTCCGTTGTTTATTATCAAACGAGCGGCAAATGGCGGGACGCGATTCCGCGAAAGTATTGTAGAGACGAATGCGCGCGGGTAATTCCAGATATTGTTATAATTAATTAGCATCATAACTCCGCCGAAGGAATTTCGCGAAAATTTAGTTTTATCACGCCTCGCGGATTCTTGCCTGTTTGCGGATTATTCGCGGATTAGCCCGCGAAGCGTTCAACTATCGGAAAAAGAAGAGGAGAGCAGGCAGATATGATATTTAATCGGGGAGGTATTTGAATGAAATTCATGAAACGTTTGGGCAATAGTTCGTTAGATCCTTTAAATATTTGCTCGGAAAATAGTTCGTTAGATGCTTCGAACGCACTATCGAAAAACCCACGCAATCCATATTAATCATCCTCCTCCTTCTTCTTCTTCTTCTTCTTCTTCCGCTTGCCCTCTTTTTTTTTCTCCTTCTCTTTTTTTTTTTTTTTTTTTTTTAATCGCTCGATCGAAGCGACGCAGTTTCGCGATTTTATCGTAGCGATCTCTCGACACGAGAGATGTCAGTCCGCGCCTTCGCCATTCTTCCAATGCCGTCCGATGAGCGGTTTCCGGCAGGAACGAGCTCTCTGCGCTTTCTGCCAAATGCCGGCCATTAATAAACCGCATGCTCCAATTCCTTCTTTCTTTTTTCCTCTCGCGCTCTCTTGAATCCTTATACCGCGTTAAAACCGAATATACATCCACCTCCGGAGGAGCCAGCCGAGTAAAAGGAATTACGAAAGAAGGAAACAGGAGAGAAAGGGGATAAGAAGAATAGCGGCGCGAAGTTGGAGGGAAACGAAGCGTACGTATATCGCGAGCGGAGGAAGGTACTCGCAATTTCGCGGGTCGATACACGCGCAAGTGGGAGATACCAATCTCGGCGTTTCGTGTAACTTTTTCGTCGGGAAAACGCGTGCACGAGCCAACTCGAATGATCCCGCTCGATTATCGCGGGCGCGCGCTCCTCGCGCCTCGCCTCATTCGTGACTCGACGCCGATTGAGTGAATTAAGCAGCTGCATGCATAAACGCAAATACAGCTCAATTTACATACGAATATATGCGATAGCGTCCGAAGGGCTCGACCGGCGTGCCCTTAACGTCGCGCGAAGAGAAAGCGGACGTTTAACGGACAATTTTACCGAGACCACGGCTCCCTTTGCGGCACGAATACCGCACAAATATCGGGATCGGGATGCGCCGCACGCATTTTCCATCGTAAGAACGTGGTATTTACCGCGCCAATGATCTCTGGACAATGATCTCTCCGAGTCTTGCCGGCGAAACGAATTCCTCCGCTTATCCGCGGCTTAATCCCGCCGCGGCTTCCACGTCTCGTCCGCCTGTTTACGCAAACTTAATTTGCAGACAGGCGTGGGAGTGCGATTCATTTTATTTCCTGGCAATGAGCAGCGAACTTTAATTTCTCTCTTTTCTTTTTCTTTCGCTTTTTCTCTCTTCTCTCCCCGCGCGACGAGAGATCTTTTCTTGCGCGTTGTAGCTCTCCGTACGGCGCTACATCAGCGAACGCTACATTCCTGTCGTTCGTTTCCTGTGAAAAGTAACTAGCGGTTACTTTTCTCACCGCGGGTAATAATCGACAAGCAACATTCGACAATTGCAACATTTTTTTTTTTTCTCACCCCATTAATCCTTCCCGCACTAGCAGCAGCTGCGGAGGCGAGAGCGTCCGATTCACGGATGCTGGATATCTGTTTTGCATCGGCGCCTGCATCGTCCGCGAGAAACAACATTGTCAATTGTTTTTGTAATGTTTCGCGTTGTTGTATCGACGGGACCGCTTCGGATAAACAAAGAGCCAATTGTCAGGTTAAATATAATCCATTGTGTCCAGCCGGATTTATTCGGTGCTCGCACACGAAGAACGGATATCTATGAGGCGGATATATGTGGCCTTGGTGGGCGAGGGGTCAATTATAAAGGGCACGTGCTGCCGTAGAGTTGACGTCCTCTCCTCGAGAGTTCGGCTCTTGACACACTTGTGACGCGAGCTACGCGGGAGTGACGTTTTCATTTCGCGAAAAAAAGAATTTATCTAAAAGTTTCCTTTATCGCCGTTTAACGGTGATACGCGTCCCTGCGTTCTCTTTCTTTCGTGATAAAAGCGGATTTACGAACAAAGAGATTTCTGCCGCGGGCGAGCAGCGGAAATATACTTCCAGGACGCCGCCTGAAACAAATCGTTTATTTGTCCACGTGAAAATATTGCCGTGCCTTTCCGGGGCAAATTGCGAGTTTCCGGCCGCTCGTTAAAGCGGTGTATCGATCCTTCTTCGACCGTTACTTAACTCTTGCCTGACATCGATCCCGCGGAGACTCTCCCAGTGCAGTCGCTGTCAGGCCGATTATACATCGTTCTAGAATGCGCTGATAATATATCAAAGAGAGAGAGAGAGAGAGAGAGATGTCGCGAGTGTTGAATCAATTTCGATCGCAGCCGCAGCTTCCATTCGATCGATCTCGGATGCAAAATTAAAGCGCATCCTACGCTACGCATCCGCTGCATAGCCGCTCGCGATTATCACGTGCCGTTAATTACGCACGCGTGCCACAATCACGGAATAATCTCGTCAAAGAAAATTATGGAAACTGATAATCATTTAAAGCGAAATGATTCCGCGATTGCCTCGAGTGTTGTACACCATCGTTGCGATTACACCGTCGATGCGGCGGCCTTATCTGGGATAACGTTACGAGATATCGCGAATAACATTACAGGGATGTCGCAAGGCAGGTTTGTCTCGGCGGAGACAAGATTTTCTTTTTTCTTAGAAATTTGTTCAACGTTTAATCTGCGCTATCGCGAAGGTACGCGCCGTTTCTCCGCGGCGGGGAGAAATTTTTCGTTGTCCTCCTTAAGGGTGCCGTTTGTTGATATCATTTTCGCAAAAGCTTTAATCTGCATAAAGGGACCTGCGCGGGCGGGCGAGGGGGTGGGGAGGGAGGTAGCGTCGTCTTTCAAATTAATATTATTTTCCTAAAATATATTCTCTCAAGTCCCTCCCAACGGGCGCCGGGATTATCATACTCCGCGGACGTCATTTTGTCCGTGCGTTGCGTTGTTTTCTTTCTCCGCGCGCACGTAGCCGTCGCCGTGTAATTCGTGGATGTGCGCTGTGTTTTTATGTAAATTTAATGTGTGCGCGGGCATGCCGCGCGCGCCGTCATGTCACTTGCACCCGCGAGCGAACGGTGTTTAAGAATCGCATGCGGATTACGAGCCATGAGTCGCGCAGTTCCGAGACGTATCCGTAATCTGTTTTAATCCCCGAGCCGCGGCGTTGTAAAAATTGATAAAGGGAAAAGGGTTTTTGCGCATTAATAATTCATCGTCGGATAATTTTCAGCTTCTGATTCTCGCTACGGCGAGCGATTATCGATCACTGCGGGGGGGGGGGAGGGGGCTTTACGCAGGATTCATCGAATCGACTCGCAATAATGCATCCGGCATTATTAACGAAAAACGCACACGTCTCCTCCCCCCCCCCTCCGAATTAGTAATAATTATTAGGAACCAAACTATCCGCGTGTCCGCGTAACAGACGGCGTAAGCTGATCCGGCAATGGACGCGGAAGGCCAGCGGCGGATTGTGCCGTATATATCGGTTTTGTGTCAGTTCCAGCATGTCGACACGCGGGACTTTCGGTCTACGATGTCACAAAACGATAAATTTTTTCGCTTATATAACTGTACGCCTGTCGCCCTTGCCAACTTGGACCTGAAGTGAAACCACATCCACATGTCCACACCGACAAGTCCGCCCTTTTACATAAACTTTGTCAAGCTTCCATTAATTGACCGGCATTCCGCATTCCGCGAATTTGAATACTTTGAATACCTCTCTTTATTTCTCGATCATAATCGCGGGCCCGCATTGCTAAATGTATTAATTAACAGAGATACGTTCAAAGGCAGCATTCTTCCCCGTAGTCATTTCGTGAATTAATACCCCGATGTATGCCGTGTACGCATACTTTTTTAATTTACGGCCCTACTGTGCAAATTTTCGCCAATTTCGCGGCGAATTATTTTCATTACGCCAGCCGAACGCGAAAATGATACGCGGGTGGACAAAAAAAATCGGATCGGCGTAACTTTCGGGAATCCGGGTCCGGATTGATGTGGCCGCTCCGCGCAGCGGCGATAATATAGCCGCCGCGTGCGTTGCCGTGCCGTGCGTTTTATTCGATATACCGGAAATTCCGTAAATTAGAATCCGTCGACGGGTCGCGCACGAATTATGACGCAAATATCCCCGGTATCGGGGGAGGGTGGGGCGGCGGCGGGGGGGCGGGGGGAGGGGCGGATGCCGGATAAAGCACGAACGGCGGGCCGCGAGTGGGCGATTCGCGCGAGTCGGCCGCGGTCGGCGGCCCTCGGTTGCATTTATGCGCGAGGATAAAAGGATGGACTGTATATTTTTCATTATCTTGATAGAAGCTCTCTCGCTTTCCCTCTCGCGTCTTTTCCCTTCTTTTTTTCTTTTTCCTCCTTTTCCTCCCTTCCTTTCCTTTTCTTCTTCCGCCCCGCGCGGGTTTCGTCTTTGAGTTATCGCGGCGGCCTCCGCGCCGCTGCAATATATCCACGTTAACGGACATTAAAATCCACAAACAAGGTGAGGGCACGGGCGGGGTTTAATTTTATTTCCCGACAATGACTTCGGGCCCCGAAGTTTTTATCTCGCCGCGGAGATACGGGGCGGCGGGTCGCTTCCGTTCGCGTGCCGAAGTCAGCGCGAGAACGGAAAAAGAAGAAGGGGCAATGGCCGGCACTGATCTGCGTGTCAAGCTGATCATATCACTGTGTGCTCTTGTGCTATCTCGACAAGTTCACTGCGAGAGACTGCCGCATTGGTTTATCTGCGGAATAATTCGAGCGATGTGATGCGCTGTGCGCGTGTCCCGGGATCGAGAACGGAAATGTTTGTTTACTCTGATTTAATTTGATTGCAAAAACAGCGATACGCGCACGATGGAAAGGATCAGAATTCGAGATGCGAAAAGGTGGTGCCGACAAGTCCGCTTAATAAGATTTTCGCGAATCGTGACGGCGATTGACTACTCGAGACTGTCGAAATGTAATTGTCATCTTCAAATGCGGATGATCAATGTCCGACATTACGGAATACGTGAATACGCAATGCGGTTTACGAATCGAGCTAATGTTGAATTAGGAAGACTTAAGTTCGACCATCGCGCGGAAAGATCGTAGGTCAAATCAGTCGATTTATTTTTATCTCCGATATTCCTTATTCGCGAACGTGTTCGGGGAAATAAAGTAGGAATGTGTCCGAGATACGATCTTGCAAATTACATTCCGGATACCGGATCGGGCTGCCCGACCCGATGACGAGGTCACAGAGAGAATCTGACGTCACTCGTTTCTGCAGCTTTTTCCCTTTCCGCCGTTCTGTCGCGTTACGTAATAACCGCAATTCAGCGGTCGCGTTTCTCCGTCAAGCCGCTCGCCGTAATGCTCGTCGATTCTAATAAACGTCCGCGACCATCCGACAACGCCGGCTGGCTGACGAAGAGGAGCCTCACCACCCGCAAAACATCCCTGCAACCCCCTCCGCGCGATATTGCGTTGTCGCGTCGCCGCGTCGCAAAAAGCTGGAATCGCGCGTCGTGGAAACGACGGCGGCGGCAAGCCGCGCCGAAATCAGCGCGACGTTCTTCCGCGCACGGCGCGCCGTCCGCGCCGCGGAACGAGCCAGCCGCGAGTGCCTCGCGGATTCATCGCGCGTCGTGCCGGCGCACCTTTCAGGGATGCGTTGCACGTTACGTCAGAGGCGGAGTGGTGGGGGAAGGGCGCAGAGCGAGACGAGGGAGCGAGCGGCTTTCCGTCACGCATCTCGCTGCGCCCTCGGGCGCGGGAAGGAGCCGACACGGGCTTTCCTGTCTCCGCGCGCGACGAGAGGACGATTCGTCCTTTCGCGTTCTCGGTATTTAAAAGCGCCCGCAGCGGAACGTCAGAACGTTTGATGAATGGCGACGTTCGTGCCGATGGAATACCGGCGAGCGTCGAGATAAATCAGCGGCTCTGCCCGCGAGAGGTCGGCGCGAAACTCGCAGCCGACTGGATATAGTTATACGCACGAAATATGCTTTTCCCGGGGAGGGGAGGGGAGGGGAGGGGGAGGGGAACCTTTGGAAGCGACATGGAAAAAAAAAGCGAGTGAAGCGACGCGCGGCAGAAACGAGATGCATGAGTGGTAGCGGAATGCGGACGTCGAAGTTAGCGGCGCATTTGAATGCGCGAGGAAGAGAGCGTACGGCGGATACTCTTCAGATAGGAAGAATATATATATATATATATATATATATGTATGTATATATGTATATATGTAAGCAGTCATAGCGATGAATAATACATTTCTCCGGTGGTCGGGCGATACATTATGCCAAATTCTCACCTCCTCCCGTCTCGACGGGCGACGCGATGGTAATGTCGCTTTAAAGACCGGCAGAAATCATACCGAGTTTTAAATGGCGCGCGAATTAAGCGGAAAAGCAACGATGCGCCCGCGAATAAAAGATCCGTCCCGTGTCGGAAGAGCATCACTCAGAGATGCGTCCCGAAGCCGCAGTTACGAGCTTTCCGTAAGATTCGACAGGGTAGAATCGCTCGTTGTCGACATGCATTTGCATTTTGCTGTCGCGATATTTGCGCGATGTGATATCCTGTGAAAAAAAAAATATCGTTCCGAGCGGTTCAACACGAATCCGAGAAGCAGCGGAAGAATCGCACTGACGGGAACAGCGTTTGATTAAATATTAATGATCGCTCTTGACATCGGTGTGACATCGGTTAATCGATTATTAACGAAGTGGAAAATTTTTGAAGGAAGATGGATTCACGCAACGCGCGTGGCATTTATCTTTACTCGCGCCAATCTGCGAGAACCGATCACGCGTGTTCTCGTTTATTATAGAGATCCGCGAGGGATGCGTCGAGGGATAAAACGGATCGCCTGTCCTCATCTATCGGTGACTTTATAATTTCGTTAGACGGGAATCAATTTTGCGGGTAAAATCACGCTATCTCCGCGAATAAAATTTCGATGCGCAAGCTATCTCTGTTCTGACGCCAAAAGTCCGCGCATTTGCCGAGATTTATTCGCGAATATTAGAAGGAACGCGAGTCTCATTTATTAGCACGCGAAATCGTTTCGAGTTTGAAACTTTAACGCTGTTCCTTTGACGGGCGTTTTATCAGATTTTTCGCACTTTGGGGAACTCGAAGCGATTCTCCTCTCACCGGTGGAATTAGGGAATTTTAATAAAATACTAGAATTTCATGATCCCTCCCGACTCGAAAATTAACTCTCCCATTAGAAGAAAAATTCATTTCCGCTTTTATTTGTTCCCCGGTGCTCGGCATGTGAAATTTTAATCAAGTCCCCATAGGATTTTCCCACTAGAATTAAAGTCAAACATCTCGTACGTTTTTCTTTTTTCTTTTTCTTTTTTTTTTTTCCTTTTCTTTTCTTTCTTTCTTCTTCGCCAGTTTGACCAGGATTATACAGGCGTGCCGCTTATTTCTGGAGTTACCTTACCGTTCCAAGGAAATGACTTAACGGGGAGGGGGAGGAAGGTGGAGGGAGGTGGGGGGAGGACGGATCTGCGGATTTGCCACGCAACGTGAACTCGAAGGTTCACCTTTCCCGACCTACCTCGGGAATTCACGTTCACGCGAATGTTAATTCCCTGCGAGTCGCTTCGAGCTTTCGAATATTCGAATTATCACCACATAATTGGCGAATAATTCTCGCGCTTCCTCGCGGCCGCGGCCGCGCTGCATTACCGGGACGTCTTTTATCGTACTGTCGCTCGGACGACAAGTAAAGGCGCGAAAAACCCCCGCGGAAGTAAAACGAAGAGCGAGACGCGGCACGTAAACCGAAAAGGAAAGGAACGCTTCCTCGCGAAGGCGATTACGTACGACGGAGCTGCGCTTAGAGCTTCTCTGGCTGACGGCTTTATATTTTCCCTCACTCCGTTTCAATATTTTCCCTTTATTTGTTTGTGCTTTTCTCATTTCTCCCGTCGTTCTCTCCCCCCTTTCCCGATTTTTATTCGACTTCCCCGCTTGATATTAACGCGCCGCGTCGTGCCGCTCCTGCGACGAGCGAGCAAGCTGAACAGCAAGGTACACCCGGAAACGGATATCCAATATGCGCTATTCGCGACGCAATCGCGTGCCAGGCCACTTCCGTCCCGGACTCTTGCCTCTGCGATGGAGCTTTTTAGGTATTGTCGTTTTTAGGTATTTCGTCCGTTAGGTATTTCGTATGTGTGTTTCATGCATCTCTCTCTCTCTCTCTCTCTCTCTCTCTCTCTTTGCATCTCGATTAATCAGATTCCGGGCGGATCTGTTATGGGATCCTCGCGGGCCATGGCGTGCGTTTATCGGCACACGCTCGAGACGTCGGAGGAAAAATGGCGCAATAAGCGATGGACGATAAGCGGGCGGAGTAGACACAAAAGTAGCTCGAAAGTATTTAATAAGCCGCTTCAGAGGCATTCCAAGATGCGTCGGGATTTCTTAGGGTTAATCCCTCCGCGGGCGGAGGGCGTATTAGTAAAAAGTAACTTCAATATCGGGCCGCGCGCGTTCTTCTTGGCCGCTTACTTAAGTCGAGCACGGGAGCTTACGGAGGCACCGTGGAATGTCCAAAAATAATCTCCTCGCCGCGTACATCCGGTCCGCGGTAAAACCGCGCTTCTGGCTACCCCTCCAGCGTCCCGTTTCGCCGAGATTTTCCGGCTCCGCTCCCGTCGTTCCTCCCCGATTTTTATCATCGACGCATCGCGTTCAAAGGTTGCCACGTGGCCGCATGACCTTTGTGATTCCTTGGCTTTCTCGTTGATTCGGGCATCCGCGCCACATCGGCGCGCCGCGTTTGGCATAAATTTCGCGAACCGGGCGACTGGAGGACGCGAGCGCCGCAGGACTCATCCGGAGCTATTTTCACCGAGGATGTTCGCGACGATATTTTAAGCTTTTAAGCTCGTATAGCCGCGGTCGCGCACGGCCGGTTGGTTTGTCACTTGGCATCGGGAATATATCTATTATATTTCTATCCTGATGGAATTGTCAAGTATGATGGATTCTCGACGCCTCGGATTGATGAAACAATAAGTAAAAAGACTCTTTATTCGTCCTCACGAGGATACAACGCAAAGATATCTCGATAGACTGAGCTGACTCTACAGGCTTCGCCGTTCAAGACTCTACTCGACTACCGTCCATCGCGCACCGTTTGTCACACTCTGTCTCATCTTTCGCATACTGTCTCACACTGACGCACACCGACTCGTCTTTGCTGTCCTGATCGTTTATATACACAAAAATGCTGCTGCATTTCAGAATTGTCGGCTAATCGCCACGTATCATCTGGTTGAATCGCGTCGTCCCGCGAGCTTCCGGCCGTCCAGAGTTTTTCCCGCGGTTGTCTTCGTTCTGGACGCGCCGGCTTCTTTGATATATGCCGCCACCGATAATTCCTTTCTTTTGTACTACATTAATATTGCAAGTGTGCTCTGTAGCGTGCAACTGGCGCCCATAGTCGAGGCTTGTTTTCGGCCGGAGAAAGCGCGCCTAGCCGGTGACACATAACGCGGCGAGCTTCCGGCGCGCATCCCCCCGTTACACGCTCCGCAGGGGTGATAATTATGGCGCGTGTCGCGCATCGCTGATCCGCGCGTCCCCTACAAATCGCGGATTAGCATTTCCCGCCTAGGACGCTTCCGGTTTTCACCGCCAAGCGCGCCGTCGTGGCGATGACGACGATGACGGCGGAAATTCGGCAATTTCAGCCTCGCGCGGATCCGCGACGCGACGCGAGCAGATACGGGCGGCCTGGACCGCGAGCCGCGTAATTTCGATCCTCATGACGAGTGGCCGTACGTGAAAAGGTCTCGCGTCGATCCGCCTCCGTCCTAATTAACGGTGGCGCGTCGCTAATTAGAATGTCGCGTTAACGTCCGGGGCACTCAAAGGGCTCGGTCTCGAGGAGGCCTTGACGTAAATAAGTCGCGGATAAAAGCCTAGCCAGAGGATACCGTAATTACGCAGAGTCAAAAAAAAAAAGGGGGAAGGAAAAAGGAAAAAGAAGCAACACATAACTCTACTTATCTCACGGAAATCTCCCATTCGTGCGATGAGCGCGCCGCTATCATGGAGAACTCGACGCGTTAAGCGTCACGGCCGCGCTAATAACACGCCGGAAGAGATTGTGTATTATCGTCATTATCAGCGTCTCTCGTCTCCAGTCCCGAGGGTCCAGCGGAAAATATCAGCATCTCGCGGATTGAATTTGCATGCGCGCACACGTCCGCGGTTTTATCTCGCGCCGGTCAGCGCGACGAAAAATGCAGGGAGAGAGAGAGGGAGGAAGGGAGGGAGCATCGAGAAGCGGATGTTAATTAATGTCGGGCGTCCGGAAATGAGAGCAAGGCGGAACGGCGACGAGACAGAGAGAGAGAGAGAGRGRGRGRGGGGGGGRGGGGGGRGGGGGAGCGCGCGCGCGCGCGGGCGCGGGCGCGGTTTTCTCGGTTTATATTACATTTATATTAAAAGTTCCGCGCGTTGAATCAACGTCGCGCCGGTCGCTGGTTTACTCCAGTGACAAACGGTATAATATAGAGACAGCTTGGCCCCCGCGATGCACTGCATTACGCGGCACGCGTATAATGCGAGAGCGCGGAGACAAATGGGCGGCGGCGAGGCATAATGGTACAAAGAAAGGACATAATAAAGCAGGCGAGCGCAGAGACGGAGAGAGAGAGAGAGAGAGAGATCGCGCTTATAAACGACGACGGCGCGCTGCTGGCTGCTCGAGCAACGAGGGCGAACTCGCGTGAGATCATCCGTTAATTATTTATCGCGTCGCTCGATGCAGGACGCGCGTGCTTCCTGCTCGCTCGCGATCGTAAAACTCGATTCTCCCCCTGGCGCTGCTCCTCTCGGCTCGATAAAGGTCGCCGGTTCGATAAAGCGCGCCGCATCGGGGATGCATCGTCGTCGATCGGGAATAAATACCGCTGTACGCGGTATTCATTTCCCACGAGGGAAGAAAGTCCATCCGCGCGCTGCGCGGGTTCGGATTTCATTGATGAAGTGCGGATTTATCGCGTCCGTTGGACGCTGGGCGCCCGAAGGCAGCACGGATGCATTTAACGCGATCGAACGTGCAATAATAACGAATAACGCGCGCGTACGCACTCGACGGGGCGACGCGGACTTGCCTGCTCGCCGTATTGTTTGTTCGTTCATTTGTTTATTTATTTAAATCGCGTATAAGCAGCAGCACACGCCGGCAGCGCACGCAGAAACGGCAGCGGCAGCAGCCGGTTCGTGCGAGTTACGAGCGACGCGGTTTCGGCCCGCGAGCCTTGCAACGAGCACAGGTGCAGCCGCGGATATGCACTGCTCGTGCTCTAATTTAAAATTCATTTCCCGAATGAATCCAGAATGAAGCCGATGCATCGGGCATTCCCGCCGCTCGCAAGTCTGTTACGCGCCACGTGAAATTTCGGCGCTAACGTATGCGTGTGCACGTTACGTACGCTCACGTCTTGCGGAATTTACGCGCGCGCGTTCCCGCACAAGTGGCAATGTTTTCTGCGCGACGGATGTGCGCTAGCGTTAGCGTTAGCGTTAGCGTTAGCGTTGCTTTTGACCCGCGTATCACGCGCAATTAGGCAATAACCGTAGCGGGACACGCGGGCGCGCGCCCGCGATATCTGATTCAATAATCTTGTACAATCGGCGATAGCGACGACGCATGAATAACGCATTTCTCGTGAATTACGAGCGGCATGATTTTACGTGCGGGCTCTTGCGCATAAATGCGGTACGTGCGCATTAATGTCGTTTTTCATATTTCACGTTTCGCATAATTACGTGGCACGCGCATTACATTTTATGCGGATCGACAATAATATGCCAAGAGTACAAAAGAGAGAGAGAGAGAGAGAGAGAGAGAGAGAGAGAGAGAGAGAGAGAGAGAGAGAGAGATAACAACGCGCGCGTTGTTTTATTTCTTCGCGCCACAGATACGCTTCTATTCCGCGATAAATGTACGGCGGCATTGATTGAAAGTCAAAAGCAATGCACCGCGCATCGCGTGATTGTACGGTATAATTAATTGATCAATTAATTGTGCGATGCAATCGCGCGCATGATCGAGATCGCGATTTCGCAGAAACTAGCAATCTAGCATCGGTATGAAGATCCGTGATCCTTTTACGGCGACGGCGACGACGGCGGGTCGAGGTCGACGAAAGAAAGCGCGAGGAGGGTGACGCGCGCACATTCAGCGCACATCCCCTTTAATTTAAAGGGCGCAAGTGGACAAGTAAGAGCGGTAAGCGAGTGGACGGAACAAAAGCTCGCAACAAAACGCCGCGGGAACAGATCAAATCAATTACTTTTATGGGAGTGCGTTAGCCCGAAGTACGCCTTTATGCCGCCTCGAGCACGTGCGCACGTTCCCTTTAATTTAAAGAACCGAACGCGTAACAGCGTGACAAAAAGGGCCGCAGCGGGAAAAAGCACGCCGGAACAACGACGGCCAATTACTTTTGCATTTCCGCCGCGAACCGTCCGGACTGACGCGTCGCCGATACTCTGCGTTTCTCTCGCGATTCGTCCTCGCCGCGACGCGTCAGTCCGCGACGAGATAATTAGCGCCGGATCGTAAATGATGAACGTCATTATGCAATCTTGCGACGTTCGGGGATGGCGCGCGGGCGTTTTAAGCGGAGAGGGTGTAAATCGAGTAAAGCCGCCCCGTTTGTCGGCGAGTTACGGACTTGGCATGGGCCCTGTGAGCAACTTGCAGAAATTAAATAGACGGCAAATTAGAACTTGCCGCGCGATCCGCGCGCGAGACGGCTCTAATTCCCGTTTCAATCGTGACGGAACTGACGGACGGACGTCATAGTTCTCGTCTCGAAAAACAATTTCGGAATGTCTGCCCCCGCTTGTCGCCGGCTTCCCTCCGGGACACCGAAATTCAATCGTCGAATAATCGTCTACTTCCTCCTCCTCCTCCTCCTCCTCCTCCTCCTCCTCTCTGCCCCCTTCCCATTGCGTCTGTCACTCGGAGGTATACTTATGATAACAGGGGGAGGCATCGCGATAAGTAAAACCGGATCGATCATAGCCGGAAGTTACCTCCGCGTCGGATTATCACTTTGCATCGAGATATGCTCGTGATGGATAATGACGCATCTGTCGTCTCCTTCTCGCGTCTCCTCGGGATAAGAAAGGGAAGGAAACGAGAGAAATGTATTGTGCGTTAGGGCGTCCCGTCGTCGTCGTCGTCGTCGTCGTCGTCGTCGTCGTCGTCGTAGAAATGCGGAACACGCGAGAGAAACGACACGCGTGGTGCACGGTCGACGATAAAAATCCGAGAAACGGGAACTCCGCCGCGAAATAAAATGGAGGAACGTTGCCAGACATTCGATAAGCCCATCCCTGGTGGACGTTCCGCATTTCGCCGCGGGTTAGACGGCTTCACGGATGTCGATAGGGAGCGGGAGAAAAAAAAGGGCCGGCTTGGAAACTGATCCGAACGTTTTCCCAGGCTCCGAGACTGCGCGCAGCCTTCTCCGCTCGCCCTTCGGCGAGGAACAAACGCCGAGGACCTCGCGAGAGAAGGAGACGGAAACACACGTCACACACGTGTACACACGCGTGTACACACGCGTGTATACGTGCACGGTCCGAAAGCCGCAGGTCCATCGGCCGTTGTCTTGTTTCTCCTCTTCGTTCTCCATTCGTGTCTCGCATTCGTTATTTCGGTGCAGATTGTGCCGTTAATACGAATGAATGATCATAATCTCGATTCGAATCTCGTTAATTGATACAGCGAAATATGGAAACGCGAGTGTGCCGACGTAACGTTGCCGATTATAAATGTCTTGTTCATCAGCATAAGATTAAAGCGAGCCGCGAATCCCCGATTGTTCAATTACGTGTGTGTTATTCGTAATTATTCAAGCCGGGGATCATCAATTTTACCCCATCAGTCAGGAATTGTTCTTCCGTTGACTTTATCTAGAATCTACGTATCGCGATCAGCGAAAGCTGAAAAATCTTTCCGTGCTGTTGAGCGAATTTCACGTCGTCGACGGATAGAAAAGAATTATACATGGATGCACCCGGGGGGAGGGAGAGGGGGGGGGGGGGGGGAGAGGGCAGATTGGAGGCAGTTGCGAAAGGAAAACGAGGATAGTAGTTGCGAATAATTTATCGGCCGTCTAGTTCGCAGTTCGCGCAAACATCCAGTTTACATTCGAACGCCTGTTACGTGCTATATGCACATAACACGTCGAATGATTGCAGTTCTCGTACGTGTACCTCCGACGATGCATCAACATTCGTCGGATTTGATCAAATTATGAGAAATGAAGAATTTCTGCCTGCCCCTGCCTGCGCGCGCAATCTCTCGCGATCTCAAAAGCCACGGGATCGGGCGACGACGCGCGATATGGCGCAGATGGCGTATCTTTTTTTTCTCCCCTCCTTTTCTTTCCTTTCCCTTTCTTTTTCTTTTCTTTTTTCTTTTCTCCTTTTTTTTTTTTACGGAGGGGAACGTCACAATCATGCGAAAGTGCATTCGTAACGTTCGCGGGAGGGGGACAAAGGTCTTTCACCGAAACAAGGCGCACCGGTGGTGGCGTTTCTCGCGCCGTGGATTTCGGGCGGTCGATTAATAAATTATGCCGATTCGTACATCTCGCGCGGAAATTATTCGACGTGTGATATTAGCCGCGCTTGCCTGCCTATCGGAGAAATCAAGCTCTCCTGGCTCGAACTCGCTAACGAAATACTCTCGGATACGCCGATGGCCTATATATATATACATAGATATATACATATAATATCGCTCTCCAAGAAGTTTAAGTTTAATTACCGGAGGATATGCGCCGGCACCAAGTTTGCCTCTCATCTCACTCGCGAATGACCGCGCGATGCATCGAGGCACGTGGTTCCGAGTTTCGAAATTTCGTGGGATACATTAGTCCTGTTTTCAAGAACTTGGCCGCCTCGTTGACTTTTAATTCTAGCGAAGGCTGCTGCGTACCCGGAAGGATGGATAGATTGACGATCGGAAGGAGCGATAATAATTCTCCGAAGAGATCTACGCAGGCCTCCGAGGAATAGGATTTCGCAACTTTCGGAATGTTGCGCGAACGATTGCTTCGTGGAATTCAGATATTCATGTAGAACGGAACGAATCTTTCATTGCTGTTGTATCCTGACGACAACGATCCCAATTTCGAATTTCTTATTTCTCACCTTCTGATTTGTCCCAAGTGTCGCTTACACTTTGGACGCAACGTGTGCAAAACGCAACCTGTTTTACGCAATCCGAAGAGGACAACTGGTGTGAATATTTTCTCATACATTCGTCCAATAGTTGGAGCAGAGTCAATGAGGCATAAAATCGATGAGCTTCGATGGCGAGAATTCCTCGTCAGAATTCCATGGCGCGAGGATCTTGACGGGAATGGAATAATAATAAGAGCTCTTCGGCATTGAATTAATTCGAGTTGAGGTTGAAGGAATTTAGGTGGACATCATTTCGCTCCGCTGGTGAACGATTCATTTCAGGCGCACATCCCGCCGACATTCACGCGTTGTTGAAGCAAAGCATCGTGCCGAAATGTCGAATAGCTGCGATTCTTGAGCAAAATTTGCAAAGTGCCGCGATACTCTTCAGCAATAATCGATTGCAGTCGATCAGCCGAATATCGATCGAGGATGATGCCTGATCGGCTGCGCTAATGACGTGTGCGCGTGCCGCGAGCGCTGCGATCGATGCTAACGAGAAGCAATTCCTATCGGAATGATTCGAGGGGCGAGAAAGTGCGCGTTGGGACGCGAGAAAAAAATAGCAGAGGGGAAAAAGGATCGATCGAACCGCGAGCGGGGTGACCCCTCGTAAAGGAAGAGCGGATGGAAGTCGCAAGGTCGCGCCCCGGCTACGTAACGAGTTCGAACGCGTGGAATCGGATGACATCCCGGACTGGAGAGACAAAGGCCGACAGAGAAAAATAAAGGGACAGCATCAGCGAGACGGTGCGATCATCCGTCCGGAATTAAATTGGCCGCGGGCGTAATGCTCGCGAGGCCGTGAAATTACCATTTTGAAGCTGCAACGCGCTTCCAAAGCCGCGCTCTTTCTGCTCGCGCCATCCGACCACCGCGATCTTCTTATTAACGATATTCACGCCCGCCCCCTCGGAAGGCCGGCGTCGATCAATCGCGCTGTCGCGCTATAATCCGGGCCCGGGAAACCAGATCGGCAGCGTTTGAGGGACTGTCGTCAACATCGCGATGAAGGATTGTCGTCGATGAATCTTCCGTTTTAATTACTCGCTCACATTCCGCGCTGCGGACATTCATTGATTGATATCGAAACGAGCACGTCGCCGATGAATAATGCGCGATAACGCGCCCGCGCATTCGATAAACAAGAGCCGAAAGATACAGATATATTGTATCCCCCCTCCCCGCTCCCTGCTGGGGCGGGGGGGGAGATACAATCGAGTCGGTCGATTGTTAATCAGACGAGAGATGTTTGCGGAGCAATGTGTACGGATGACGGAACGAAAGTGATTTTTGTAAATTTTCTCGACGACAACGGAGAATCGGACAGATCCGTCCGTAATCTCACCAAAGGATCGGCATTAATTAATCGCCTTACCGAAAAAAGCTTTCTCGTAAAACGAGTTACCGCGCGACTGCGAGCTTAAGGTCTGAAAGGAGCCACGCGGGGAAATGAGAAAAACGCTCATCGGGAGGGATGAAAAAGCTCGCCGCTTATGTCGCAGCGTTGTCCGCGTGTGCCTTTCGTTTGAATGGAGAGCGAAACGCGTATAGATATCATCGAGAAACTGTTCGTTCTGTTCGTAGAAATCTGTTTTCCGATAATCTTGTTAATTCGTTTTGCTTATTTGTATCTGTCGACTGGAACGTTTAAAAATTTTGATTAAAATGCAAAGCTTAATGCCCGGATGTATCCTCTCTCGGGAAGCACGATTTAAGAAACGAGAGCTAAACGACATCATTCAACGTCCCTCTTCAGCGTTTCTCTCATGAGATCTAAATTTTTGACAGCAGGAAGATAGAAAGCCTCGAATCTAAGCGTGGATCCTTTAAGTGTCGCTTTAATCTACCGCTGCAAAGAGCATTATCCGGACGATCCGACAAGAAAGCGCAATGTAAAAGCAAAGGGAAAAGGGCGAATCAAGTAATTGAAAGTGTTAATAGGACGTAAAAGGGATCCTCGCTAAAATCCATGAGGAAAATTCTTCATCTCAGAATAGGGAAGACTTTTGAGTCATCGCGCGTATAACAACGCGTAGCTCTTGCTATGCTACGTACGCGTGACCACATGGTCGCGTTGGATTTACCTCAAAGCTGGTTTTCAAGCTCGATTACGAGGGCGAGAAAGCGAGAGAGATGTTAAAACTGGGGGGAAGTTGAGCAGGGGGAGTGAGCCAATTTACGATACGCGTAATTAGGATCTTTCCTGGAGAGTGGATGGAAAAAACCGGTTGATGAAAAATAGTGAATCGCTATTACTTCGTCACTCTGTTTTCCTCCCTCTTCCTCTCTCTTTCTCTCTCTCTCTCTCTCTCTCTCTCTCTCTCTCTCTCTCTCTCTCTCTCCCTGATCGTGGAAAGCCGGAGAAAATGTGTGTTTTCTTGCCGACGTGTATTTTGTATTTTTTCTTGATACCCGCGACAAGGAGGACGCTTTGAAGGATTTTACGCATCGATTTGCGCTCCGTTGAATTATCGCGATTAATTTGCGAAATTTATTATTTCGTTTGCTGTTATCATGCATTGCATTATCGCGTGTCAACAGTTATTAACTTATAATATTTTATGGATCTCACGTTGTATTTTAGAAATTATTTATGGACACCGCACACATTATTACATATTAAAGATTTATTTATGACGTATGTAATTTTATGAAGGGCAAATATCGCGAAAATGCAGCATACGCAGATCTAATAAAATCATCACGATTTAATATCATCGATATTGATTCTTGTGCAGCTTTGTCGACGAATTCAGTCAGGTTTAATGCGATATCCCAGGTTGTTATTCTAATATTAAGACTTCGTGAGCGTAAATCTCCGATTATTTACTTTGCCGACAGAGAAATGCTCTGAGACGACTCAATTCCATAGTTTACGCATATAAGTAATCGCAATCTCCCGACACCCCTTTTAGTACATAATTTCTGCGGTGTGGAGCATCAAACATCGCAACATCGATTTACATCGTGTATTGACACGCTTCGCAATCTCAATCCTCTCATCACGGGAACGGCTCTCGAGAACGACCGCACAGTAGAATGACAGGCAGAAGCCACGCGATAACACGGAGGGTAGAGAGTCGCTGTAGCTTAGGGGAGTGCCGGATGGAAAAGGTGGGAAAAGTTTACGAGTTACCGTCAACGTGACGGAATAAATCGCCGATCTGACAGGTGTAAGTCGTGCACGCGGTATCAGCGACGCCTGGCTACGTTAAGTTGCATCAATCTTGACGCGTCGCGTCCTTGCATCGTCACTGCAATGCTTATTTGAAAAATGATGCATGTATGTTAATGATTGTTGATACATGTATGCATTGTATGTTGTTAATATCGATTTAATAATCGTGTGAGAAATTTATGAAACACGTGCGAGAAACATAAATAACATAACAGATTATATCGACGATTTATTAGATTTCGAGAAAACACGTCTTTCGCTTCCGATCGTTTTCAATGGCGAAGAAATGGCGAACAAAACATCGAGACCGTAACGTGCAACGTAAAGCCCGATAGAATAGCGACAATATTAGGCGAAATCAAGCGAGATGGCGGATAATATCGCGAAACTTCAAGCAATCGCAATTTTCCCCAGCGAGAATAGATGGTCTCATAATCTATTGTCGTGTTAGTGCACTGTGCTGGCAATGGCATTTCGTCATTTACACTCGTGATTTGTGACGAGGCAGCAAGAAACTTTTCTCTATTCATTTGTAAAATTTCGAGTCCCTCCAAAATATGCGTCTCCGGTTTCGTGTTGCTCTTTCCCGAAGAATGGGATCCCGTGGAACGGCATCGAGTTGATTTGTGTTTGCGAAGCGCAACTCAGTCTACTGAATTGAGAGATGAAACTTGAGCAAAATAAACGTACACAGCTACACAGCCGAGTGTACGGTATTATTTCGAGGATACACAAATAATATCTCCGGCAATTTCTTCGTCGTCGATATGCAGACAGAAACGAAGACGCTAAAAGTAATGAATCATCGGTTCGATCGGATGCAACTGATGCAGGGAACAGGATTATTTTTCCAAAATTCATATTGTTTATCACGGACATATTTTCGTTACGCATTAATCAATATTAACTTTAGTCCCAGAGTACTAAATATTTTCACAGTTTTAATCGTCATAAATATCGCGTTACAGAGAATTTATGATTTATGTCCGCGATATCGCGCGACATAACGCGATTCAACGAAATAACAAAATATATAAATGGATAACGCAAATATCGCATGTACCGTGCAAGATATACGTGTAACATTAACCAGATCACGTTGCATTTAATTCCAGCGTTAGTAAGAGATGAGGAAGACGACCCTGTTAACCGCCGTAGCGATCTTGCTGTCGCTGATGGCACGTGACGTCGTGGCGGAACTTTACACGGCTTTGGCGGATATGGAGGAACTGCTGGAAACGGAAGCCGTGTTGATTGACACGCTAAACGGATACATCACCGCGCAGGAGCAACGATTGGCGACTCTGAGAAGGTAAGAGCATCGACGTAAATCGCTTCAGCGCGAGCATCACCCGCATACGTTTCCGGATCTCGAAAATAGCGACTGCTGGATAACAATTTTTGTGTTTTCCGTTTTTCGTTGATTAAAATATTACTGAGATCTCGTGGCGCTTTGCGAGAAGGGTCTCGCTGTTCTTAGAGCTTCTCTCTAGCGTCCCTACAAAGCGTGTGTTCTTATTCGCTTTTAGATTTTTCAATATATTTCTCTGTGTCTTATGTTATCCCCGGCAGAAGTCATTTTCAATGCGGATACAGGAGATTGCCGTCCTTTGTGTCGCCGCCACTGGTGCGGATACTGATTCCGCACTGTATGCCGTGTCAGTTCTCTCTCTCTCTCTTTTTATTTTTTTATTTTTTTACATATATTTTTAGCATGTTGTATATCGATATTTGATCAACCGCATACAACGAATCATTCTGCAAGACTAATCTTTTTGCTCGTATCCCCTCGCTCGATCCTGTCAAGTTTCTATTTTTATCGGTAATTGCATTGCAGCTAATCGAATATTTGAGATAGTTAGCGAATATGATCATTTGATTTTATTCTGCTGTTCGCGCATTGCGCGAAAATTGTTATCGTTTATGCGACAACGGCATTAATCGAATGTTGGCGGGGGAATTTACACGTGGGAATGTAAAAATTTATATCGCAACGACAACGTTGAACCGAGAGAGGAATATTATCGGAGCCGCTTACCGACACGACGGTTTTCTCGCTGCGTTTTTCTCCGCTGAAATGAGAGGTGATTAAAGAAGGTGCGGAATTTTACGGCAAGTCCCGCAAATGGCTCTCGTCTCGACCGATTGTCTTTTTCCTCCTTTCCACTTTGCCCGCGATTTGGCATGCCGCCTGATTCGATACCGATGCCGCAGCCACTTGCACGAAGTGGAGAAATAAGCAGAGAGAAACGGCGCGAGGAGAAATAAGGATCGTAAAATGAATGCATTAAGATCGGATCTCGGCTACACTAAAATCGTTAACGCCCGTGCCGAGGAAGTAATCATAGGATTGGATCCTGAAATGGCCAACGTAACGCCCATTTATAACGTAAGTCCATATCCAAGAAATGGCAGGAACGTTCAGAGTCATGTTTCCACGCGGATGAAATCGGGAGGACGAGCCACGTCATTTACAGAATGAAAGCGATCAAGCTGAGATGACGTTATGACTGTTGAAACGTTTTCATTTTCAGCGTTCTACTGACTACTTTTCGAAGTTCGAAGAATATTGTAGCTCTCCGTGGGAGACAATCCTGGTATCTCTTTGCGAGGGAAACGATCAAACGGTGTCTGGACACGCTCTTGCCGGAAATGTTCTCAGTCTTGCAGTTTTTCACGCGCTATTAATACATAATCATGCCATCCACTGGAGCCTCGATGAATCTTCGAACGCCCGTCCCTTTTGCGAATTTTACATCCTGCGGATTTGATTTCCGCGAAGCTGCGTGCGAGTAATCTTTTTCGTAAACAGTTAATCCAAAGGGCAGCTTGAACATGGCGAGCACGCCATGCGAGAGATGAAGTGACGAGTAATACGGCGCGAGACAGTGGGAAACTTTTCAACCAACGTTTATGTAGGACGATTCCACGTGGAATTCAACACACTGTTGACGACTGCGCGCGGTCGCTCTCGAGAAAATCCTGTCACGGACACTCGACACGAGAAGCGCGGATTTTATCCACCCCGCTCTCAATTTCTATGGCCATTCAAAACTCGCCGATTGCAATCAGATCACGTGGCGGTCGCTCCGTGCGACCGTAGAATCCGCACGGCGCGCGTGCACTCGCTCCTCCCCGCGAGTCTCATTCATTAATTCCGCGATAATCGGCAACTCGCGAGCAGGATCCGCGCGATGTTCTGCCGGAGACAAGGCCGTTATTGATTCCGACAATGTTCTCGCGATTCTGTCGAGATTCCTCATGAACAGCGGATCTCGCCTGATGACTTGATCACGCGATGATTGATCGCGAATAAATAACACGATCATTCATCGCTTCTTTCTCGCTTTTTGCTCCGTCTATAAACAAAGTCGCGTGAGTTCTGCACGACGAGGCAAACGTCGTCAGGCGGCTTCGCGCTCGTTCCGGTTACATCCGCATGCCAATTATATGCCGCGTAACAAGTTCTTCCCAACCTTGGTTTAGTCTCAAGTGAGATCGTTATCCCGCGAATCATTATTCATATGAATAGGGTTTGCGATGTACTCGGAATTTCCGGAAGCCGAGCCATAAATCAACTGTCACAGCTGTCTATCATGATCGAGCCATGAAATACGTAGCGAGAAACGCTCGCGAACGGCTCTATTGCAGATTGAACGGTTTCCCTTCTGCCCGCCGACACCACTACCTCCCCTTTCGTATCCCCCCCCCCATACCTCTCTCTCTCTCTCTCTCTCTCTCTCTCTCTCTCTCTCTCTCTCTTCCGGTCGCGTTTCGTCTCCCCGTTTTGCATAGATGCTCAAAGTTCGGCAATTGCAATCCAGTCACGTGATGGCCATTTCACACGAATGGAATCCGAAAGCGTACAGCGGCGGAGCCGCGCGCCACGCGAAGGGGGACCACATAATGCGCGCACGTATGCAAACTGATAGAGATAACGCATGTAGATGCGATTCCAGATTCGGTTTATACGTACCGCGAGCGAGCGCACGTAAGGTCGCGCGTGTATAAGGACGCGCTGCCGCCGTCCATTCGCCGATGCGGATTCGTCAGGGATGTTTAATTTCGCGCACAGTCCGAGCGCTGGCGTGCGCTGGCGCGATATTGGCGAATGCAAGTTGCATTTCGCGATAAACGTTTAGCGTTTTGTAACTTGTAATGAAATGGCCGCAAATCCCGGGCAAGCAGAACGCTCTGTATTGATAATCGCGAGAGTTCTGTGTCAAGCATCGCCGCGAGACGCGCTTGCCCGCTTTATCTGTCGGAATAACTGCACGAGTTCCGCAATTTGGCGAACGGTTAAACGGTTTCTTATCTCGTGAAACCGGCATTGCTCCGATCGAGAGCATGCATTCTCGCACGCGATCACACACGCGCTAAATGCCGAGCGACGCAAAAACTACTAGCGAAGCTCGGTATCGCTCGGATTCGTTCGTCCTCAAGTCCTGAAATTCCGCTACGTTGCATTACGCGAAGCTAAGACTCGTCACTTCCCCGCTTCGGAAAGGTAAATGCGAGCGAGCGGCGGGCCATTGTTTCGTACGGAAGCTGAAACAATGGTAACGGTCGACAACCACTTAGGCAAACTGAATTTTAAACTAGGGATTTAAGGGACAAGAGCGGGACGCGACCCAGCGGAAGCGCCATTACTGGTATTAATAATCGCGATTACGGCGGCACCGGTAGCGCTGTTCAGCGCTCCCTCGAGAGAGGGAGAGCGTCGCTGTAATTGGCTCCGATAAGATAACAAAGTTCTATCACAGTCGTTCGCGCCTGTAACTATTTGCTTCCAATTAACCGGCCGTGCGACGATCGATTTGTTTTTATCGTCGATTCGCGCGGAGACTCGCGCGACTGAGCGCGCAAGCGAGTCTCCTCCTCGAGCACTCTCGTTTAACCGATACTCGTTAACTTTAATTAATTGCCCGTGGCGATCTTCGATTTTTCGATTGGCAGAGACACGACCGCCGCGATAATATAGATATCCGCGGTCGCGTGTTCGAGATTAAGAGGCATCCGTTGTTTTCATACGTGGCAAAAACTTTCCGAAGCAACAGCCGTATGTCGCCTTCATTTTTACCTACAATTCGAATTCCGCGAGCTACTCGCGGCGATTTAAGAATCTGATACATCCGCTGCGGTTTTTATAATTTTCACGGGGGCCGGTGTTTCTTTTTTTTTGTTCTCTCTCTCTCTCTCTCTCTCTCTCTCTCTCTCTCTCTCTCTCTCTCTCTCTCTCTCTCTCTCTTTCTGTCTCCGAAACTCCGGAACTCCGAAACATCGATACTCCGGAACTCCGAAACTCCGAAACTCCGGAACTCCGAAAACTCCAGAACTCTGAAAATTCCGAAAACTCCGGAACTCCGAAACTCCAAAAACTCTGAAAACTCCGGAACTCCGAAACTCCGGAACTCCAAAAACTCCAGAACTCCGAAACTCCGAAGCTTCGATAACTCCGGAACTCCGAAAGCTCCGGAACTCCGAAAACTCCGGAACTCCGAAAACTCCAAAAACTCCAAAACTCTGAAAACTCCGAAACTCTGAAAACTTCGAAAACTTCGAAACTCCGAATCGCGTTTGTCTATTTCGAAACGCGAAAGGCGGTTGACGTTCTGCTTTTCTCGTTTCAAGGAAAAATGATTGGTCCACATTGACGGATTACCGATCATTTCCCGAAAGTGCTCGATTCCATCGGGAGCGGCAAAATAAAAGGCAAGCGCGTATTTATATGCGCGTGTTACGTTATGTGTGCACGCTATCTGCATTTAATTTTCCGGTAATTAGAGGAAACATGATTGGAATTAGCGACGAAATTCCGGTAATATTTCTCCTTTTCGCAATACGTGCCGCCGAGAAATCGATCACGTGGTATGCGGCGCGTGATATTCGACCTTCCGGGAATAGTTGTAATATTTTCTGTGATACGCTAAATAGCTCCAACAAGCTTTAAATTTTTCGGCGGAGCTTCATTTACATTTTTTTGATAAAGAGAAAATCCAAGTTAATTGCCCGACAATATCAATTCAGCTCACATTTCTCTCGCGCGTTGTTTCAGCGGGGAAATGACGAATTTAGAAAGAAATACGAGTAGCAGCTGTGTATGCGTACTCTATCGCGATAAAGCAGCGATTCCGCCGTCTTCATTTGTTCATGCTTCACTTACCGTAAGTTACCGTATATTATTACGTGTATTCGTATAACTGTTTCTTATCGAATCATGACAAGTCAAGAAATAAAGGAGTTGAACCGACTGTGTGGCTACGATAATTCTTGTCAGTCACGCTTCATGCATGACATTATTGAAAATTGCTGAATAAGCGTCAAAGCACGTAGAAATTGGATGTCACTTTAATAGAATGATACGGGGGAGATTTTTCATTATACGCGGCACTATTTTCATTTAAATCCACGTATCAAGCTAGAAAGATCCGCAGAAGCGATCCAAGCGATATCTTGTCGAGAATTTGAGAAAATTAATCTTGAAACATAATATAGGATTTATCTTCATAAATTCCTAATTTGTTCCATTTCCAACTTTTTCCATTCCCATCTAAATCGTTTCAATCCTCTAATTAGATTCTAATTCTTTTTTAATTCGCTTTCCTCATATTATTTTACCATTCGTTTCAGCAGCTGCGGTGCTTTCGAATATGAAAGAATGTGGAACAATGATTACTGCCGTTAGCCATGAGATTAATTATCAGCGGAATCATAAAAATGAGTAAGGGATTGTATCGGTAAAATCGTCACAATCTCGATAACTTTAATCGCTGTTAATTGATTCGACAATTCAACATCTTTCGACGTCGAATCCCGTTTAAATCTGAAACTTGCATTTCGTTGGCTCGAAAATCTCCTCAATTAGCATCAACGTAAATATATCATGTGAGGTAATATTACTTAAAGCAGCAGGATCGGGAGACAACGCATGGTATAGAATTACGTATCGAATATTTGTGAAAGCAGCATCGAACATGCATAGTACGTGCCGGCGTATACACGAGATCTACGTGCTTTGCCTTTAGGTACTAGACAATACCTAGGACGCGTATTAGCGATGTACCTGTCGCCGTCGTGACCTGATATATCATCTCCCCGTGTAACGTCGCGTTATTAGTGCGAAAATTAATACGCGAAACTTCGGCTGCTATTATTATTAGCATAATCATCCTGTACATGCGTAAATGCGTATCCTCAAGCAGTTAGGAATTTCGTACTCGAGTATGAGGAAGTTGAATAGCGAAAATTTGGCACGGCGCACTCTCGTAGGTCCCGTTTTATAAAATTGGTTTTGTTTTTGTTCGAATAAGTAAGATTACGTAAAATAGATATCTTTTATTAAGAAAATTGCCATCTTACAATCGAGAATGTTGAGTGCGAAGAAGATTTCGTTGCTAAATATAATTAATCTAATACGGAACATTCGCGCTCTGTACATACCGTGTATACTTATGCTCAGTGAATCGTACCCTTGTCAATTAAAAATCAAAGAAGAATATTTTAAAACAAATTCGAACAAGTCATCAATTATGGAACAGAAATATCCGAAATACAATGTATTTTTTTTTTCAGTATTTATATACATAAATAACAGATAATTTACTTTATCCAATGAAAATGAAAAATTTATATTTCTTATGAATGATTAGTAATATATATGTATGTGTACGTACATATATATATATATATATATATATAATATAGTTTATATATATATATATATAATTACACAATTTATATATATATATAAAATACAGAATTATATATATATATAAAATTTTTTTAAATAAATTTTTGTAGATTAATCCACAAGTTATCATAAATGAAAAATTGAAAAATTATGAATGCAGTTTGCAAGATATGGTTTCTCGTATGTTCGATTGAAAAAAGATAATCGAGGATGAGCGCGCGTCAATAATGAAAAAGATGATAATGATTTTGAATTTTTCGGCTGTATGATTCCGTTCTAAAATCCTGACATAATGAAATTTATCTTGGACCTCGTGGCTTTGTTCTCTTTATTTATACATTAGAGAGAAAAATATATTTATGTTAAGTGATTGTTGTGGAAAAATATCGGGTATATAACTGGCACTGTAACATATGTAACAATACACGGCTGTATTGTTCTGGGGATGAATTCTTGCGCGAGTGGATTCAAGCGCGATATTTGAAGTTCCGGAACCAGATTCAAGTGTTCTTGCAATTCTCTTCGGTCTATTCCGTACAGATCGGCGGCTTCTAGATATTTATTCCAATACTGTTTACAGGAGCCTATTGTGAGTAAAGCCACCGGATCGCCGACAACTGCCACGTGACACTTTGCTCTCGTTAGCGCGGTATTTAGCAGTCGTGGATTCGTGAGGAAACCATAATCCTTAATCTTCGTTTCGGCGGATGATCTGTAAAATCCAAAGTTTTTATTTATACTTAAATATCATTTAAAATTCGTGATCAACATCATTCGTGATAATAACATTAGTACCTGCAACAATTTCGCGTACGAACTGTGCTGATGAAAACGACAGTAAATTGCTTTCCTTGAACGTTTAATACTCTTTCGACGGACACATCGAAAAGCCCTCGGTTACGTAATTCAATCCGCAATCGTTGTACTTGCTCGGCATAATATGACAAAACTCCAATGGATTCTTCATTGTACGGCCCCCATTGTTGCGTTGGCCATGTATTCTTCAATTCAAGTACGCGATCCGCTAGTACTTGCGCCTCTATTGTATGATAATATCCCGGAGTAGAGTGTAATTCCTATTATTAAAAATTGATTTCAATATTTTCTAAATCCTAGAGTGTCCGATCGAAGAGTTTGAGGCAAAGGAAGCTGTAATATATTGTGTCGAATCTTTCAGAAAAAATAAAGATCTGATTTGAAAAATCGCCCTGAACCTCGTCGTTTGATATGATTTATGAATGAAATCTTAATTTATAATTATGATCATTGACATAATTTGATAATAAATTTTCAAGATTGTATCCAAGGTACAACAGGACATACTTTTCTTCATTTTCGATCGCGCCAAACTCCTCAATCTCACGCGCTCATCGATGTGTTTAATTTTAATACTTTTGTACCTGCTGTTCCATTCCGTGAACAGCGTAAAAGGTCAACGTATTCAAGATAGGATGCTTCTTCAGTTCTCTGTTAGCCGGTTTGATTATCCCACCGTAGAACATCTGAGACGTGTAACTGATTATGTCCTTGTGCGCGCGATAGTTTTGGCACAAATGTATTCGATAGGGGTGCTGGGGCGGGTAAAGCTCGTATAATCTTTCCAGAAGACTAAGATCTAATCGCAGATCTTTTGCTAATACGCTATATATCTCTGGTGCGAGTTGCATCTGATCACCTGCCAGGACCAAACGAGTGTCCTGATTTGCCAGGGCCAGAGCTATCAATACCTCGCATTCAAAGGCCTGGGCTGCCTCGTCGATGATTATATGAGTGAGCGGTAGATCCAGATTGTTCAGACAGCTGGAAGTTGTTAAAGTGGTCACTATTAAGCCACAGTTTTCCAAATCTCCCCTGATCGGGTCACGAAAATGACCATATTCGTCCTTTAGGCAGTATTTCTGCACTACTGGATGCACCTAGGGTTATAGAAGTAAACCAATCGTCGTCATTCGGATAGAGTTTTCCCTTAATGTTCGAAAGAGACGAGACAATATTGTTCACCTACCGTATTCAAAGCACGTAATTTGTAATAAATTCTGACGGGTTTAAATCTGAGGCAATTCTCTGTTCTGTACCAAACATCGAAGAATTCTTTGATGTAAAGATCCGCAGCGCTGTTGCTGTGTGTGCACAGAAGTATCCGATTCCCCGGATCTTGGGTAAGTATGCGTAGGACGTGCGCTATAGTAAATGTTTTGCCTGTGCCAAAAGGACCCAGCAAGAGAATTGGTGGTGGTGATGGCATTTTAATCGTTAACATTAACGCAGTGATCGCTTGCTTCTGCTCTTCATTGAGCACTGAATCCAGGCATAAATCAGAAAAGATACTATAAGCGTGAACGTCGATTTGTAGAAAGTAGTTAATTTGATTGATCTGACGATATTCATCGTTCAGGAACACCAACTCCATGTTATCGAGGCTATCCACTGCCAAATGCCATTCACAGAAGCTCAGGCGATTTAATACGAATTGCATTTCTACCTGATGATCGCTATCCTTCTGTAGATTCCAATAGCTCACACATGCTGCGCTCAATCTTATGAATACGCTGTGTACAGATATGTCTTCGATGTGAGCTTCGAAGATCACCTCGCTTTCTCTGTACGTAGATTTTTTCCATTTGAGTAGAACGCTATTACAGCTGCGTCGCAGGAGCCTGCCGCTCTGTGTATCCTCCGTGTTATCGCGACAGATTGGGAGCTGCGATGTCAAGAAATTTCACGCTTTGGCTATAAGCGGGAGAGAGAAAAAATGACGGATCCTTATTTGGCCTTAAAAGGGAGGAAGTGAGTATAATTGTGAGCAGAAGCTAGACCGATTATTTATGGCAAGACTAACCGGAGAGTTAAACGGAATACGCAAGAGGATGTACATAAGAATGACTTGAAAAAGAAGACACACGCGATAAGATATATATATATATATATATGCGAACGCCAAAGGATCGAAGCGATCGCACACTTCGTGCG
Source organism: Eciton burchellii (assembly GCA_020341155.1). NCBI lineage: Eukaryota > Metazoa > Arthropoda > Insecta > Hymenoptera > Formicidae > Eciton > Eciton burchellii. The sequence goes on from JAHMML010000007.1 coordinate 3,475,841, forward strand.
ACGAAGATCCGTGCACGGATTATTGACGCGCGACGCACGGTATCGGTAGAGCGGGGTGAGGGGGTGAGGGGTGAGGGGGGGGGGGTAAAGATAGGGGATGCAAATAAAAGAAACCCTTAAGGGCCGCACCTGTGCAAAGAGTTCACCAGGTAATGCATATTTTTCTATCGTAGAGCCATCGCTGATCGTCAGTTTGTAATGCGATAGGAGACGTATCATCGAGACCTGATTATATCTCGAAAGCTGTTCCTGTCTGGCTATCTCTTCGAGGGTAATTATTTCATGCATGCGGCCCCGATAGTTTCGCCGTGTTAGCCGATCCTCCGAGAGGGTATTCTGGGTGAGAAAGAAGTTCTGCTGATTGGGATAGGGATAGATCTTCGACAGCATGATCTCCCTTGAATTGAGGTGCGACAAGACCGGCGAATAGAATGCCAGTAGATCGTTCCATTTCGGCGGTATCTGCGATAGCTGATAATTCGTGGCTGTTTGGATCCGCGCGTAATCGTTGATCGGCAAGTAATCCGCACAGATCCTCTGCAGAAATATACAACGTCGAAAATCGAGGAGCACATTCTGTCGATACGTGCCATGTTGATAAGCGGCGAACGCAATCCTTAGAGAGTACCGTCTTTCTTTGGCTTGACTGAACTCGTTTAGCGAATTGTTGGGATAATGCCACTCCTGGCCGTTCGTTATGCCAAACTCGCTGCCATTCACCAATACGGGCTTGAGCATGAAGTTAGCACGATAATCGTCCAATATTAAAATCACTCTTTGTAGCTGCTTGTCTCCTTTGGCATCCAAAATTCACGGGAGCAATGGGTGAGTCAATGAGTGATATAAATAATCGTGTTAGTACGTCGTTCTTGTTGGAAAGAGATCTGGTTTTATTACTGACGCGTTATTCGTTGCTTATCTATAATCTTAAATTTATAAATTATAAATACGTAAATACGTACTGGTTGATCATTGAGGAAATCAATCGTCATAGTAGACGAGCACGTTAATCCTACCGCACGTTTTCTAATTGAAAAAAGAAAAAACAAAGGATCGGAGACGCTCGCGAATCGTGTTGCGATTATCAATCGTAATTCGATTCACGATTCGTAAATTCGGTATTACCAATTGGAAAAAAAAACTCTAACATCACGACACTCGGGCATGTTTATTAATCTTATCCTCGCGGGTACACGTGAGCACGACAAAATAAGGTTAGGTCATTACTTATCCTTTATTAAAGAGATGCTTATTGAGCGATGCCCCGTAACGTCATCGGTCTGACTTACATGTGACATTGTTTTCGTCGCAGAGGCTCGGGGAAATCACGAAGCGCCGTTCACTTACCTGTGGTGATGATCGTGAAGTGCCACTCGTAAACGCCTTTCTTACCGACGACTCTGCAATTGACGCTACCATTCACCCAAATGTACACATCTGGCTGTTTGTCGCACACGGGAATTGTACTTGACTCTACAAATTTAAACCAACGTTGCTCGTGATTCGGGAAGTCATTCAAGTACGAATCGTCCCTGATCTCCTTCCGACCGAGCATCGCAGTCGCCATGATAATCGTTCACCGTCGATTCGCGACAAATTCACACCGTACAATCAGAACTGCCGAAACGAATGAACACATAGTTGCCGATTCTTCACGCGGTGTTAGAAGCTCGCGAGTATCGTTGCGCGAGACCAGAGCCGGCGTACCGATGTTGTCCTGGTCATTGCTCTTAACCGTCCGCTTGCCGCGACATTTCTGACTAACGACGTTGGCGATACGCGCCATCGCGCTGGTGCGCATGCGCGCGACCGCGCGCGCATACTGCACGCTGCAAACGACGTCACCGCCTTTATCGACTGCGGGCAACGACAAATCTGAGAGTCCTGTAATGAATGAAGTCGATGCACCGCAGAATTTAATCCGATTTCAAAACTTCGTTGTCGCTTGCAACTTCTCGCGGCAGCTCTCGATCTCGCGCGATTCCTTGAGCTTCCTTAGAGGTAACGTGTGATCATAACAAAAAGCAAAACATAGCGAATTATATTTTTCAGAATAAAATGAAATTTCGTATTTCGTACTTTTTTTTTATTTCCATTCATTACAATCGTTTTATTATAATAATAATCTTAATGATTTTCCTGACTTTCGCGCTACTCTAATCTTCTCTACGAAACATCTTTTCATCTTTTCAACTAATAATAATAATAACAATAGCAATAATAAATTATTAAGTTATGTCGCACGTTACGTAAAATCGGAATGGAAACAACCGGGAACATTTGCATTATTGTTAGTTGTACGCGAGAAAATAATGGGAGGATCATTTCGGAAGAGCAAACCGAGTGAACCGAGGTGAACGCGGAAAATTAAAGTTAAACGAATAATTTCTTTTTTCGGCATCGCAAGTTCTTCCCGCAGGAGATGTTTAGTTCCCGTTTAGTGCAGAGTCGCGGGGAAGCAACTCCGCATAGCGGAGTAAACTTTCATGCAAATCCCCTGCAGAGGATTAGCGGTTTCGCGGGATCACCGGGAAGTGACTAAATGACGATCGCCATTATCCGTTCGCTCCCCGAGAGCGATTGAAGTGATAAAAAAAGAGGTGGGGGTGACGGGGGGGAGTGGGGAGTGTTGAGAGATGAAAGCGGCAATAGTATCCATCGCGTCGCGCGATGGCTTGAAAGCTTTCCGATTACTTTGCACATGATCGGACAGCGATCGGACAAACGCGAGACCACGGTGCAAGGGGTACGTGCAAGAAAGACATAGAAATGAAGTTCAAGCTCGGATTATTATCTATTCAGTAATAAAGAGAGCCTAATGGCGCGAGTGTCCAATCAACACGAGCCTGACGCTCATCGCGCAGACGATAAGCGCAAAATGTTGATTACATAAACGATAATTACAGAGCAGGAGTAACAATAGCGAATGCAAGGAACGTGAAGAGACATGAGAACCGAAACGCAGTTTTTAAAGTATCTGTAGTAGGAAAGTGATGTATGTTATAATTGCTTTCGCGTGCGTTTTCAATGACATTTTTGTAATGCCGCTCCTGAGAAAGCGGAATCCGCCTTTGCCTGCCGCGGTCGCATTGTCGCGTGCGCCAACTGTTCATGCACTGAATTCCATTTGCGTGGGTGATGGCAGATGGAGAAAAACATCCGCTAGCAGATGTGGAAACTGACCGGCGGCGACGGCGGCGACAGCAGTAGCGACGAGGAATACAGCGCAAAGTGCGTCCGTTGTTTATGAAAAATGAGAAAGAAGAAATTAAAATACTTGCAGAGAGAGAGAGAGTTTCCTTCCGGGTAGAATAACGTTGTGGAGGGTACGGAGGCGGCGCGGTCCCTTTGCGGTGAATTTAACTGAAAGCATGTAATGTTTTTTTTTTTAAATAACTTGAAAATTCAGAGTCACGTAACCTCAGAAAATTTTTACGTAGCACGTGTCCCGTCTTAGCGGTGGTCTTCAGGCGTAGGCGTCCTTCAGGCGAGGACGACGAAAATGATAAAAATTCAGACGAGTCTCCGAGCCGGTAGCACGTAGTGCACTTACGCGTACATGGTCACCTCCGACCCGAATTGAAAGTTGAAAGAATTCATTATCAAAGCTGGGAGCATTTCGGCTCGGAGGCATTTCGCGTGTCGCGGCACTTCGAACGGGAAACCACGTGGATGGATGACGCGGCGGCATCGATTGCGACTGCGAAGGGCGAGGAGGGTGGGGCGAGAGCGGAAGCCACGAGGGAGCGATCATCTTTTCGAGACGCGGATAGCGCCATGCGCGTATCGTTAATTAAAATCTGTCGTCGGCGATGCGGCGCGCGCGCGCGCGCGCGCGCGGCCTGCGAAAACGCCTGCTGACACGACAGCTCGGCAGAACGGGTGAAAAATCGCGCTAACGAGACGGCTTTCGTTATTGGCTCGGGGCCGCGATACAAAGAACTAGCCGTTATCGGGGCCGTGCCTGTCTTTCGCACGATGCGCCGCGTGTGAACACACACGCGGGCTTTTAATAAAGCCCTTCGCGCCGTATCGACGTGTCATAGCGCGCAGCGCTCTCTCTTTGTAACGGCGTTGCGCGAATAGAGATGTGCTCGAGATGTGCGGGCTCCCTCGGAGCGTCAAAGATGCTTCGTTAGGATAAGGACAGCGTCGAATAACTAACTCGCCCGATGAATGAAAGGATCAATCCGATCCCGCGTGACGCGATTCACGCGGAAAACGTGAATCTCCCATTGTTCCTCTCAGAAGCATCGTCCTCTCGCAGAATGGTTAGCGAAAGGTCACTACAAAGGTCGTGCATCGTTCTGTTTCGTTGCAAGGGGCAAGATTTGCTTGATTTGCAAGATTTGCGTCTGCTTTGTTCTACTTGCACGTAGTTCGAGAAGCGTCAATGTCGAGATACGAGATTATCATTACGTATTTCGCGACAAACGCGAGCTTCGTGTATTCCTCATGATACCGTACGCGTATCTACAAATAATGCGACTATAACTCGGACATCGAGGTCCAAGAATGCCGAGATGTATCGACGAATCGTATTTATTCTGGTTGTAAAATTGCAACCGAGTACGAGTGCGAAACTACTACCAGCGGCTCGCAATTCGCAACAACTGCGAATGTCAGGTGCGAGGTGAGAGGCTGTCTGGGGAAGAGAGAGAAAGAGAGAAGTGTTCGAAGTCACGCGCACCTGCCCCGTTTATTCCCGTAATTTATATGGTGCCTCGTCATATACCTCGGCTAACGATCGATCTGTCACCGCACGCGGTAGTGATGGTTCTCTCTTTCGTGTTCTTTCGCGATTGGATTCATTGTCTTGCAGAAATTTCCGTATTTCAGAAACGGCATGACGGAATGAAAACCATATCTTTATGTTTTGATCTTGATCGTGAATCATGATGAAGGAAAACGAGCGCTTTGGGTCCATCTCCTCTTCAGATTAGGGAACAAAAGAATTATCTGAGTGAGCTTTACGCGATCCGTGTTATTTCAGGTATTCCGAATCGTTTAAATTCGTTCACTCGTTTAGCTTTGAATCGTTCAACCGTCGTGAATAGTGCAATTGGAGAACCGAGCGAATTGATCGAATAAACTAAATTTTCCGGATAGATTGATCCAGTTACATAAAGGACAAATTTATCGGTGTCGACCTGATCTGGCACACCTCTGGCACAGACTGTTTACGTCAAACGTGAAATAATTTTCCTGCCGATTCAGAATTTACGTATCGCGTGCGTTTTCTAGATTTTCCATGTCTCTTCCTTGATTCACGGTTCTTTGAACTAAACAGAGCGAAGACTTTCAAAATCAATCAATTTCCGGACCATCTTTTCTTTTTTGAGAACGTAAGAGCGAAATATTTTATTAGATCTTCTAGTTCAGAGACACAAAATTATCATGGAATACCTATCATGGAAAATATTCCTGCTATACACTTCTTAATTCGACGTAAGAAGAAAAGTCATTAATTTCGCGGACTCTTCCGCAAAAAGGTTGACTTATGTCTCTTACGTGGTGACCGATGCACTCCCGTCGTAGTTTAACGCGAACGTTGGGAATATCTCGGTCCTCGACAGACTCTTCTTTTTAACGGGAAAAAGTGTCGTCTCGGTTATATATTAGGAAATGGATCGGCGCAAACGTCTACTCCGGAGAGATTCGCGATGCGAGATAGATGCTCTCTCTCTCTCTCTCTCTCTCTCTCTCTCTCTCTCTCTCTCTCTCTCTCTCTCTCGTTGTCGCAAAGGAGATCCCGCATCGTGGAGTACCGTACGACATCGAGGACAATGGTGTCACCAGATGTCGGAAATGTCTCCGTCGTTCGTCGCGTAGTTGATATCACGATGGAATCACGGCACGATTGTAATTGGACGACAGAGTCGCGCGGAGAACGTTCACTATCTCTCTCCTGAAGATAAGAAGTTATCGTCGCTGATGCCTCGCAGGTGCAACTTCGAGATATTTAAGGATCCCACGGACACGCGCGTATTATTAATAAGGAAACTGAGCGAGACGATCAAACGAGGCTTCCTTAACGACTGCTTCAGCTACGTGAGAGGGAAATCTTATCGGTATCGATCCGATTTCGCAGATTGTTTGCCACAAATTTTTCTTTTAAATGAATTTTATTGCCCCCGCTGATTTTACTTTCGGCCATTTAATCGATCGTATGCTTCTCCGTGTTCTTTCTTCTATAGGAACTCTCTAAATATTTTACAAAGAAGCTCAGAGACAATGTATACTTGAGGTCGTGCTGCTTTCAAGTTGTCACGTATTTCGCTCGTCACGTATATATTTAATTGGTAATTAGATTTGTACTGATTTTGAAAACGTTCCAACGAGGACGTTTATTTAACGGCATAGAGCTACGTAATCCTTAGAAAGAAAAAGCTCGGACGGATTTAATTGTTAGCTCGATATATACGTTACAATGAAGTTCTCGAGGTCTGGGCGAATCAAACGTGTAGTAAGGCGTTAATTGTGTGAAAGACACATTATTCCGGCATAAGTTATTCAGGATCGTACAAGATTATGACAAGCATTGCAACGCGAATTGCAAGTGCTCGTCTATGAATTCCATGCTATTTAGAAATTGATTCAGCTGAAATTCGCGCGTCGTGACACTTCTCGCTAGCGTAGTTAACATGACGTGAATCCTGCAAAGAGAGACCGAATAATCTAGCCAAGCTTCAGCCGTCTAATAAATTATTTCCTGCCATTAGTTTCTCCGCGAATTGTTTGATTGATCTGAATCCAAATGTAATCAATTTTACCTAACTATAAATGCCAGCGTAGCATCATTATTTTCAATCCGATTAATCGCATTATCAAATCGCATAATCTAATGGGAATTTTTTAAAAATAATTTTATCCTGAAAATAGTTAATCGTAATAGTTACTAAAACAATATTCTCCGTTTTCAAATTATTAAATTATCTTCGAATTTTTCCGATATTCCGATGTATTCGAGATTGAAGTCATATCGTCATACCGTAACGCTAACGTTTCCATGTGGATCTATCAATGATAATTATATCAAGGACGTTAATATAATATTTTCTGTTTGAATCGACACCAATCACATTTAATGATCTTCTGAACGTCTAATAAAATGAGTAACATATTTACGGTGCTTTTGTCAAGTCGCGAACTATTTTCTACTTTGAATTGAGACGGAGCAAAAAGAGATGATTTGGCAACTCTGGCAACTTTCCCAATCAATTGGAAATGTTCCCTTTCAGAAACGTGGACGATTATGCGAGAGAGCACGAGGAAGCATCCAGAAACATTCAGCAGTATCTATCGAATCCCATAAACGCTTATCTGCTGGTGAAACGGTTGACCACTGACTGGAAAAAAGTCGAGGAACTGATAACCGAGGATGTCGGCAAGTCCTTCGTTGCGAACATCACGAATTCCAGGAGCGATCTAAAATTCCCGACCGACGAGGATCTCAATGGTGCTGCAGTCGCTTTGATGAGGCTGCAGGACACGTACAAGCTCGAAACCGCACAAGTTGCAAGGGGTGTTCTGAATGGAGTGCAATATAGCACTGGACTGACCGGTACGTATATAACGTTCGATTTTATATACGAGTGCAAGTTGATTTATATGTCAGATGTGTCCCGGAATACTCCTTTGTTTCATTGTTATCATCTATAATCAGAAAAGTGAATTTATAGATCAGATAGTTTAAAATATATGATTGACTTTCTTGCTTTAAGATAATTTTCTTAGACATGAATGTTTAAAAACCATTTCGCATTTTTATCAACAGTGCTTTCGCCATTTCAGATATAACTTAATCATAATTTGAATTATATTTTGACTATCTTATCTTCAGTTTTCTTCCGTATAAGGATAAATTCTTGATGTTGGAGAAAAGTAATTTATCTTTATTAAGAGCGAAACACCCATTTAGTGTGATTCATAAGAATAAATTATATAATTATTACCGCTAGTTCTTTACACTACAGAAGGGATGTATAATAAACGAGAGTTTTTTACGGTATAAAGAAAAGTGAAGGAGCGCTTTGCGGTTCGCAGGAAGAAAATTAATTAACGAACTAACTCCCTTGCAGCATTAGTATGCCATGGTCCACGCTACCGCGTACTTCCTGTTGCGAGCTGGATAAAAAGAAATCCAATAAAACACACCCCGGATGTCTCATGAAAGACATTTAATCACATACGATAAATATATATATATATATATATATATATATATATATTTCAAAATAATAGAAATTTGCAAAATGTTGTTTTTCATGGTATTTTTATTTGTCCATTTTTCACATCATTTTCTGTGATATATAATAATTTCATATTTCAGCGAGCGATTGTTTCGAATTGGGCCGACAATCGTATCACAATCGCGATTACTATCACACAGTATTATGGATGCAGGAAGCCATGGACCGGTTACAAGAGGAGCAAAACGCTACTACCACGTCCAAGCCCGATATCCTGGAATATTTAGCGTTTTCGACATATATGCAAGGTATCGAGCAAATGTCAAGCGAATGTCACGAATACATGTCACGTATACGTAAGAACGTAGAGGAGTTTCTTGAAGAGCAACTTCCTTTTATTTAGTAAGCGAATATGTTATTTTGTCTTTATTATCCACCAGGTAACGTCGCTCGGGCATTGAGTATGACGAACGAATTGCTGGAACTGGTGCCGTCGCACGAGAGAGCCTTAGGAAACCGTGCATATTATCAAAAAGAGATCCAAAGCAAGGCCAGCCAATCGAAGAAAAAGCGAGGCGAAGACGGGCAGGACGATACAGCGATACCTGAACAAGTAAGATCAAGCATCAAACTTCGTAGATCAGGTATAATGATAAATATAATATTTTTTAATTAAAAATATTATAAAATATGAAAGTCCGTTTGATGATTTCACTGATAAGTTATCTCCTGAAATTGTCTACCATCTATATTTCACGATTACTGCAAGCGAGATGATTAAGCAGCGCCGAACTTTTCGTCGGCTATTATTTTCGAAAGATGCAAAAGCTCGAGGAGTAATCCCGTTTGCGCGACCGTCCATAAAGTTCGTTATCGCGTTTCCAGAACTTCACTGTCGCCGAGGAGAGGGTGAAAACGTGGGAGGAAATGACGGAGAGAGAGAGGTACGAAATGCTTTGTCGCGGCGAAGTATCTATTCCGCCGGAGGTGGAGAAGAATCTCAAGTGTCGTTACGTCGACCGTGGAATTCCTTTCCTGAAAATCGCACCGTTCAAGGAGGAGGAGGCGTATCTGGATCCGCGAATAGTTGTTTATCACAACGTGATCTACGACGAGGAAATCGAGACGATCAAACGAATGGCTCAACCTAGGGTAAATAATCGAACTATCGCATGTCGCGGGAATTATTGCCGCTGAGGCGAGTGGCGTTTTAATTCCGGATATATTATGTGCCGTATATTTGGCACGTAGCCATATTGCGAAGATTTTGGGAATGGTAACTGGGTACGTGTTTACAGTTTAAGCGCGCCACGGTGCAGAATTACAAGACGGGTGCCTTAGAGATAGCGAATTATAGAATCAGCAAGAGCGCGTGGCTCCAGGAACACGAGCACAAACACGTGGCAGCGGTGAGTAGACGCGTGGAACACATGACGAGCATGTCTGTCGAGACAGCCGAGGAGCTCCAGGTTGTCAATTACGGCATCGGCGGCCACTACGAACCGCACTTTGACTTTGCCAGGGTAGGTCGTGCTCGGATAATTATATGCGCATTTCTTGTTACTAGTAATTTGATTAAATTTGTTTATGTCTGTAGAAAGAAGAAACGAATGCCTTCAAAAGCCTTGGTACTGGCAATCGGATCGCTACGGTTTTATACTATGTAAGTTTTGTTATGAGCTATCATATAATTTGTTATGAACTGACGATTCGGAATGACAAAATAATGTTGCCTCGTTGTGTTCGCAGATGAGCGACGTCGAGCAAGGAGGCGGTACCGTATTCACCGCCATCAACATATCACTTTGGCCGAAGAAGGGTAGCGCGGCGTTTTGGTATAATCTTAAACCTAACGGTGAGGGTGACTTTAAAACCAGACATGCAGCTTGTCCAGTACTTACAGGTTCGAAATGGGGTACGTTGTTATATTTATGAAACGTTTATTTTTCTTATCTCAAATCTTTATCATTATATTCTATCGCATATTACCCTTGACTTGAACAACGAGTTATATTTTATTAATTGATTCTTTATCATTAAATTATTATTATGTTATTAATAATGTAATGATTTTTATATTATTAGACATAATTCTTTTAATGTTCTTTTAATGCCAACGCTTAATTCTACGAGTTAAAATTATCAAGATGATCAATTGTTCAACGTGACTTGATATTTCAACTAATTTTACAATTTGTTACTTTCAGTGGCAAATAAATGGCTGCATGAAAGAGGCCAGGAGTTTCATAGACCCTGTACGCTGGAAAACCAAGCGACGGACGAGGTAGACGTCAGGCATTGAAAGAAACATTCTACGACTTCAATCGTAACCGCGATAACAAGATAAATAGAAGAAGCATATATATACTAAAAAATATATTGAACTTCTCTACTCTGATGAATAAAGAGACATTTTTTATTCTCGAAACAGCGATCTCCACAAAAATTCACGCGATACAGACTGTCGTTTAAGAACGAATGTGAGAACGGGCCGCGTGTCAAAAGCGACAGTGCAATTTAGCATGTAAGTCGCGAGGGAGATCGCTGCTTGCTCATTTTCGGGAATCTCATCGGCACAATTCTCGTAATTTATCATCTGGGCTATAACGGCAGGCTATAAGATTGGCTATGATCTTTCTTGCTAATTTCATTGTGGAACACGATCCCTCGCATTACGACAGCGATTAATGTATTCTTAATCCTCGAGGTATTCAGCCGCAGGTGAAAATTGGTAAAAAGTGGCGGAAACTATCGAAACGAAATTTAATCGGTTGCTTTATTTCCGTGTGCTTTTCCCTTTGAAACAAGCTCGATAAAACAGAGATTGCTGGTTGCGCGAGCCGCGAAACAACTGCAGTAACAAAGTTATCCTTTACGGGCATGGATTTTACACGCATTTTATTTTTAGTCTGACTCAGTTCTCTCTCTCTCTCTCCCTCTCTCCCTCCTTTTCTCTCTTTCGCTCTCCTTCTTTCTCTGCAAGTCTTGTAATCTGCTACTACGGCAAACATAACGCCAGAGATGTTTGAGATTGCTAGGGCAAATATAAAGTGATGAATGAAAAAATGAGTTTTCTCAACAATTCTCAACAATTTCTATATTAAAATATAAAAAGGAAAGAAAAGACCTTGCGCGTATACGTTGATATTACATTAATTTGTTGCATTCGCAGTTCGCATCGTCGAAACAGCAAAGATAAAACTTGCATCGATCAGTCTCGTATATTAACATCAACTGTTTCTACGCGGCTAATCGATACATTAATATATTACTATACGTTATAGCCAAAGCAATAATAAATTGCGCACATTTTGGCCAGTCTCCTCTTATCGTAGAGTATAGTGTGATATAGAAGAGCGCGATGTAACTCATTAACTCGTAGATTTAGTTATAACTCAAGCGTAATCTTTAACGCGAGCCTCATGTACTGAGAAAAAAAGAATATTCTGAGTGAGAAAGATACGTTTATAGCATACGTCGAGTATACATAGTTTTCTGTAATAAGGTAAAATCTTTTTCGCTCAAGATATTTTTTTTAACCCAGTGCAGGGAAAGTTGAATCTTGATTCTGATATTATTGTGCAATAACGGGGCGTTTCCGTCGGGATGTTACAATGATGAGCGACGGACCGTTTTCGTTGACCAGCTGTAAATAATGACACATGATTGCATCGTCCAATCTTCCCGATCGGACTAGGCTCTGTATACGAACTGTTTGTAAAAAGAGAATCAACGATGTTATTCCACGATGTCGCTGCGCTTTTGAAAAAAAAAAAAAGAAAAAAAACAGTAATACAAAATAAGCTGTGCGACATTGTATTCTATATAGCTCTGTCACAGTGATGTTCAAATCATGGAAGTGAAAGGAGAATTCTTCTGAGAATTAAAGTCTTGGGAAAATTGTATAAGTGCCAGATTTGAATGTTTTTTTTTCAGATTCTTAATAAACGATATTACAATACATAAATTATTTATTTATTGCAATTAATGCCTATTAACGCACGTTAAGCTATTAGCGATGGCACTTGTATATGACAATTTTCATGATGAAACTTTTATTCTCAAATAGTTTCGTCATGAAATATACTTAACGTAATTGAATTGTTACGAGACATTCTGCTGCTATCGGTTATCAGTATCTCGAATTGACTTAATATCTAGGAACAGCATTATGCTCATGTCAAAACAAAAGCATCGATCATTACGCAGTGTATCGGAATAGAAATCGAATTTTAATCCCGCCGAAATTACCGGCGCTATACAGTGTATATAAAGAATGATATGTAAGTATATCCACCGTGGCATCCGTCATTTAATTCGAACAAATCGGATAAATAATTCAACGATGAAATATTCGGGATAAAATGTCAAAAGCCGCCAAATGTCCACTTATATTGAAACAATATGCGCGCGAATGTAAAGTTTTGTTTTAAATTAAATACGAAATACATAAACGATGCCTACGACAGTAAATTATTGCGTCATTATCAATTTACTGGTATATATCTTTTGCAAAAAGAACAGAAAATATTTATAGTGATCTTCATTCTCGTTTTCTGAGAATTACTAGAGACTGCTAAGGAATTCATCGAAAGAGTACGTGAATTTCTTCTAATAATTCGAATGCGATGCTTATAATACTTGCTGCTGAACCTGACGAGCCAATCGATGCAATTATAAAGGTTCTGCCCCATATCTTAAAAAACTGTTCTACGAGTGAGTTATGCCTCGCGTGTAATTAATAAAAAGAACAAAAGCACACACCTTGATCATTGCAACGAAATCGGAACGGATAGAAGAAGGCCAATTTTTTCTATCGTATTCAGTTGTTGCTGGACACGAAAACTGAATTTTTGAATGCAAATATGAGAGTCATCAGAGTTCATCATCGAGGAAAGTAGGCACGTGCAGAGACATGGGAATGATTATTTCATCGCGTGAAGGGAAAAGAATGTTTATTTGTCCCTACGATTCAAAAGATATAATTCATCAGAAATTAGTATCGGAAGATGAAAGTATCATTAGGCAATATTATTTGGATATTTTAAAGCGATTACAAATTTGCGACTAGAAATAGATTAAAGCAGAATACCGAGAGCTAGGAAGTTGTTGCTCGATAAATCACTTCACGATATCATTGCTGAAGTTTTGGCGAGTTTTGAAGTTTAAACGAGTTCTATGATGGAAGTAGAAATGTATCCCTGACTGAACACTTGTAACATTCGCACACAATGACAATAGGGTGCCTCGAAAATAGATCGAGAATGCTTGGCAGCCGAAATTGGTCCCCTTCACTGCGACAAGGTAATTCTTTTAAAAGGAAAAACATGTGGTTCCCATTAGTGATCCAAGAAAGCTCTAGTTATGAAGAATTACGATCTTGGCGAGACGAATCTGAGACGTTGACATTTAGTCAAGCTCTCAGCGTCAGCTGTCATTCGTAGCTTATATTATTACCGTCACTATTTCTGATAAGCTGATGCGGTGTGTTCATTCACGAGGGAAAAAAATACGTAAAAAAGTTTTGATTTATCTTAATTCTAAGCAAAATGATGTATTTTTATTAAAACAACTCATTTATATCGAAATATATTTACGATGATATTTATTAAAAGAAATATTTCTTTTTCGATATGCCGTGTGTAATTGAAATATCAATGATGGATGTATGCAAGCATTGGCTATGCCAATAAATTTAACGAAGCTGTCGTGCGCGTGAAATTATGAAAATGTTGTTCTTTTTGCATCATGCGAGTACGTTTATCGATTAGTCTATTGTTATTACAAAAATTATATTTATTTAAAATTATACTATTGAAGCATATCTTCTGGAATTTGATGAGACTGTTCCATTTGACTTATCTAACGTAGGAGCTTGACGATAAACCTACGAATGTTAAAACGGTGCATTATCTTCGATCTAACACTTTCTTTTTTTTTATTATAATTAACCCATATTAAATCTCCGTTTGTAAATTTACAAGAATATATAATATCTTGAAAATTACATTCTAGAAATATCTTTCAAGAAAACTTAACTTATAAGTGACGAAATTTATAAGAAATTTCATTTTTTTATTTTTCGTAAAATATTTATTATATAAAATGTACTTTTTTACTATGCCCTTTTACTAACACTTATTTATTTGAATTTTATAACATTAAACATATTGTTCATGCTCTGATATCAGATCGCGCATCAGCCAGATTATTCTGTAAATAAAAACGCGATTTGTAATTTTTGCGCATATCAAGATTTATTGTGTTCCATTCTAGAAGATCATTGTACTTTATACAATTTTTAAGCTAGAATATTTTAATAACGCGTTATTTCTGTTTTTTTATATGTGTTTTAGATCTGTTTTTCTAGATCTTTTAAATATTTATTTACAAATTTGCGTTTCGTTTCGTGATATGCGCGCATTCAAATGATATTAGATTGAAGTTAAGTTTCAAAAGTACGTTTTAAAATTACTTAATCGGCAGAAACCATTATCTAGAACTACACAACTATATACAGCGTATATTATTTAGAAAAATTTTGTGAAACATATTTTAGAACAATAATTTTGTATATCATTTTATGGAATATTACGTCACATAGTATCTTAGAATTGTTATTGTGAACGAGCGGAGGATGAATAAAATTAAGAATACAAACCGAATCAATTCTAATAGCCTTGTTAAGTGCGAGCGACTGATATACATATATCTGATTGTGATTACTATCGTTTTGTTAAAATAAAGAAAGTAAATAAAATGAGATATATCATATAAATACCTAGACTTTAGCAAAGTAAGTTATCGTGATTCGTTGTTATTGTACTTCATACTGTCGAAAATTTAAAATAGTTATTTAAAAAGAAAATTCTCATATCTTTAATTTGAAATTTTCCAGAAAAGTTTCCATTGCTTGCGAAAAGCATTTTTTATTTATTTTGATATTCATGCATTTCGATTATCGGAGACAATGTCAGTGTCTCGTTAATCTCATTAATTGTAACATTCATATTCATAAGGAGCTTATAAAAAATATGGCTTAGAAAAAGGTTTGTAATAATATAAAAAAATATATAAAATATTATTATATTGTATAAACAAATTATTTTATTCCAACACTTAATGATCCTCTGCATAAAAGTATATAAGATCGAATTCCGCTTTATTTTCGATCATTAGTTACAATATGTAGGTATAACCAAAATATTATATATTACAAGAAAAATTTTGGCAGCCAGGTCTTTGGGAAAAAATTCAATTTTTAAATTAACATTATTGTTATGAAAATGAAATCAGAGGCATTATTCCTCGTATTTACTGATATAAATTATCTTCTTTCACTTCTTATTTATAAATAATTCGTGAATGCGCCTTTGTATTATCACGCCAATAAATATAAAATATTGCCAACATGAATATTGCCAATATTTTGCATTGTTTAATTAATATAATCGCGCATTGCTTCAATAACTACAAATATTTGATATAATAATCGCATATATAATCATATAAATGATAAGAGATGTTTTCGTCGGTGAGCTACATATGAGAACAGAGAATAAACATTCTCCAATCTCTTTCTTGAATTAGTTTGATTTTCCAGTCGCTGCCTCTTGAATGTTAATGTAGATATTTGTATAAGAAAATCAAATGAGCATAAATTAAATGCAATTAGATGTAATTGTAAAATGTATATTTTGTTGTAGTAGTGCTATTACTAGACGAATGCATGTATTTAGTTGTCATTTCGAAATGTAGATTTATTATCAAAACATAGAGATTAATTGAAGTAAAAAATTAGTCTACTTTCACATATGGCAAAATGTAATTATCTTAGATTACACCTATATCAGTCCAGTTGTAAAGACATTATTATTAACATTATATATGTAATCAACCTTTAATTTTTTTAACTGCATATATCGTCAGATACAGATTTCTTATAAATTTTATTGCGAAAGTATTTCATCTTTTTAGTTAGAGTCATTAAAATTTGTATTTCCATATCACAATAAAAAATTTTACATATTCTTATAACGTATCCAACACTATATATATCAAATTTCATTTTTGATACAGCTTTGTATCTTGAATAGCGCACGTTGTATTGTCGAAGAAATTAATATATATTTATACTGACATATTACTTCAGCAAAAAATATAATGGAAAATGAAAGAACTTAATAAAAATATTGTTTAAATATTCATTATTCCATGTATAATAGCAGGAAAATAAATATATATCTATAAATATATGTTCCGAAATGGAAATACGTTATACTAGAAAATATTTTTAAACAAAAAGCATTAGTTTCCAATTTCGTTTTATATACAATTTATGTCTTATTGTCTTTCGTGATGTTTCGTGAGCATGAATTTTATAATGCATAAATAAGCATCGCAAGCATCGTAACACACAATAATCGATATCCTACGATTCAATACTGACCTTTACTTTTACGCAATTAAATTTGTCACCGAATTGATTCTGAACATATTCTGAAATGTTTGCATGATAAGTTGACATTTTGCATCAGAACTGATCGGCATGGATTATCATGTAAATAAATTTTTTCTAATCGAATAATAACTCGATTGCATGTCAATTCTATTTTACTTATTATATACGACTATCCCGAGTAAAAATGTCACTTGCTTCATCCGCAGTTAACACGAGATTACACAAAATCGTTGTCATTGGTAGTGCCATTAGAAAAAAAGACAATAATAAAACGCAATAACAGTATATAAATATCAGTTAAGCCACGTTTCGATGCGCACGCGCATAATAATTTAAATTTATCTATCTCGGTCAAAATATATTATCTAATTTAGGAAATTATTGCACTATACGTTAATTTTATAAATATGGATTAATTAAGATGGACCATATAATCAATATCCCGATACATCTTGAATTGTTATGTACAACCTGATACAATTCATCTTATGATCACGATTTTACGATCTATTATATCTCGTAAACAAGATACTTCAAATGTGCATCGTATAAAGTATAACGGTTTAAATAAACCGTATATTCGTGAAATTATAACATATATCCAAGACTTATAATAAATCAAACAACTGTGACACAAATTCTAATAATACAATGTTTCATAATGTAGCTCTTGATATTTACATTAAATGATATGTATTGCCCATCGTGTATCGTAATATCAAATGCGCAGATATTGGTTATTTCATCAGACTCTTCAATCTGATATATATAACCAAAATTAGACAGAATATATAGATTTGTTATTTGATTTAGTCAATCGATAGTAAAGCTGGATTCATGAAAGATATAGATCTATAAAGGATCTTTCCTTTCTATAGCTTGTTATAATTCCAATTAAAGAATATTATTATATTTACATCATATTTTTGAAGTTTTTGAAATCAATGTATACATGTTTACAATACATCTCAAATTTACTCAATATTAAATTTGATTCTTTCAGAAATCCCAATGTCAATTCCACTAATCTCAAATTAAGTAACGTATGTCATTAGCGAGGACAAAACTTTTCCATATCGACGAAACATAATCACAATCATTATCTAGGCTATAATCGAGACACGTTTATAAATATATTTTAGAAATTGGTATATAGCCTATATAGAAATACATTTAATTATACATAAATACAAGTTATTTTCCATGAAATTATATACACATAAAATACTCCGTATTGCATTTAATTTACATCCAGCGTATTGTAATGATTAATTTGCTTGTACAGTGAACATCTCCAAGCATTCTGGTAATGAGCACCGAAGGTTTTCTCATCAAACCATCATCCTATAGAAGATCCCTGAGACAGAAGCGTCAATATTCAGTGAGATATGGAAAATATCCATTTCGCTTCTCTGCTTTATAGTTTTCAGAAAATTAGGCTGCCTAATTCTGTCGCTACTAGACCATACGGTAATAAAAATTCAGCTAATCGTAACTACGTACAAAGGATCGCGAACTATTTTACTGACGTATCCAATTTCAAGATTATAATGAGCAATCGTTTGTTATTTCACAGTCGCACTTTATTATTCATTTCCTTCGTATCGTTCGTAAAATACGACTTTACGAAGTTTTTATGTATTACGTTTTTTTTTTTTGTGAAATAATCAAAGCGTATATCAAATATTTTTATTAAATTACGATTCGCCGTTTTTATTTTCGATTGCATTCTTGCGCTAGTCGCGCATCACCCCGGTTGCCCGACAACGAGTGCAGTGTTGATAGATATCGCAAGATCGCGTGTGACGCGTTGTCAATGAGCGCTCAACAATATCTATATATTAATCGAGCTTAAAATTAAATTAAGATGCTTTGAGAGCCTTATCTGCATGCGCTAAAGTCAAAGATCCTACGAGAGACACCAAAGATCGATCCAACCACGTTATGGGATTCGGATAGAGAAGACCTCCCTCGTAAAAACCTAGATGACCTCCGTGAGCTAATTCCACATACAATGTATTTAAGTGTTTTGCTGGAACGAAATGTACATTATTAATACATTTTTATTTTTATATCGCTTCTACATATGCGAATACTATATTCACCCGCATGTTCCTTGATTGGATTTAATAATACTTCAGGCACGACGGGATCGTCTAATGCATTGATGAATACCATTGGCGTTGTAATATTGTCTAGGTAAAAGATACAACTGCTCCACTTGTACAGTTCTTGTACGGATTTGAAGTTATGTACCTGAACGCGCGCACGCGCAATAAGATAATTTATAAAAATTCAATTGATCATCTGATCATTTGACAGCATTTGAAAACACTTCACTTACCCTCCTTGTATATGCTTCATCCAACTCGGGTAACGTCGCTGCAGAGATTATATCGCGTTCGTTCAAGTTACATCTTTGCTTCACATCCTCGGATAAGAGTATATTCTTATGCTTGAGTATGAGGTTTTTCATGGATTCTGTCATCACGTACAGATAAAAGCGTCTGAAGTTCTGCCAATTTAGCAGAATCTTTGTCCCTCTGAAGCGTGTACACAAGAAATTGGTATCTCCCCTGACTAATTCATTTTAATCGTTAATAAAATAAACCTTCTTACTCGAGAGCGTTATATCCTTGGCAAATCGATATGCCTCCTATAATGTTGGACAATTTATTGGGACCGCGTTCTCCTAGATATTTTGTTACCAAATTTCCGCCCAAACTATATCCGACGCAAACTATTTTGGTATTAGGATGCTTTTCAACCAAATTTTGTAACATCATACTATAATCATCCGTATGACCTGTTTGTAATAAAATGTACATTACAAAGTTCTTATTCCACGTCAAACAGAGCAAATATATATAGAATGAAATTTACATGGACAATTATTCAAATAAATGTTCTATATTTAACAATTACAAGTTTATATATATTTATATAAGTTATATAAATAATCATATTATATATGTAAGTACAACGAGTACGATAAGGTGAACAGCGGAATGGAAATTACGAAATCTAATATTAGCACAAAACGAATAAAAATTATATCAGAAAACGTTAAAGCTTCTTCATCACCGTTTCATAATCATCTAACTGATTACACCAATTATTTACAGATACAATCATTAAATCAATAAAAACACCGCGTAACCGCGTAAATGGAAAGATAACG
The DNA here is from genome assembly GCA_020341155.1 of Eciton burchellii. Lineage (NCBI taxonomy): Eukaryota > Metazoa > Arthropoda > Insecta > Hymenoptera > Formicidae > Eciton > Eciton burchellii. Next base: position 3,495,675 of record JAHMML010000007.1, read on the forward strand.
CTGAATTATATTATTAACGCCATGCAATATTAATACTGAACACTAAATGCATCAAAACAATTTCTTTCGTGATTATCAGTTCGTTTATCTATTCGTTATTATTTTAAAATGTTCCATGCATTAAATAATTTGCTGTTATTCTCCAATCGATCGCCTCGTTTGCGAACAGGATAAGTTATATCGATCGCCGTACATACCGTAAGAGAATATTCTCGGTGCCGTGATCTTGACACTAGAAAGGGCCCCAACATGATTAAGTACCGCGCATCGATAGCCATGACATTGGACAAAGTGCACGAATGTCCTGATGTAAACGCTTTCCGAGCTATTCCCGATACCGGGACAAATAGCTATCGTTATGTCATCTAAAACATAATTATAGGTAATTATACGTAATATTATGATTAATTTTTCAGTTTTATATTTTTCATCATTTCATCATCATATTATACATCACGACCAAAGTATATTTTAGATTATAAGAAAAATTGTAAATGCAAATATTGCAATGTAAATGTAAACTATAAATGTAAATGTTGCAACTACAAGAAGAATTATAATTATATACGTTGCTGATAGGGAAATAACAGGCAACAGAAGTCAGCAGATCATAACGCGGTGAAACTTATTGCTTTTTTCGGAAATTGATTAATTCGCAAATAATACCTTCGTGTCCATTGGTCAGCGGTTGATAGAGATCGTACGTGAGAGTGGTCTCATCGGGAAGACTGATGTATACACGTTCGCCAATGGGCCAAGGGCACCGAACACGTCCTATAACGCTGTGGATGATGGTTTGTATGTGTCCACTGAAACCCCACAATCTCGTAGGTTTGTATCTAAAACAGGCCAAGGATATTATCAAAGCATTCTTGCTTGAAGAAACCGAGATAGACGAGATTACCCGTAATTAACAATATAGCTAGTTTTTGTTGATTTCGAGCTATTCGCTTGCTATTTGCATTGTTTTCACGTCTCTGTCGACCAACGCTATAATTATTCGACTCTTAAAAGGAAATAACGAAGAGAAATTCATGGGAGTTGTAAGAAGCAAGAGAAAAGATGCGAAAGTAACATAAGAAGAATTAGAATTTGATTTATTAGTTATAAATATTTTCTTTGAAAACGTCTAATGCGACGTGCTTACAAAAATATCGATTAATAGCACATTGAATTCCGCGATGTTTGTACACTTTCCTTATGCTGCACTTTAAACTATCTCTAAGGGTTTTTACTCAAGTCAAATTTATCATTTTGATAGTATCGTACAATATCGTAATATATAACAACTTAAATATATTAATAAACAAAAGTGAGTAATTATATTAATAATTATATTAATAATAAACAAGAACAGCGCATGAAAAATGTATCAAAGATTGTTCTGATGAAATCGAGATGATAATTAAATGGCATTTAAATGACGTTAAATAAACAAATATCTTCATTTTTATGATACACGCATACCATAGTAGTAATCAGCGTATATCATTATCTGAGAAAGTTGACAATAAATCGCGCATTAATGATTTTATATATCTTTCTCTCAATAATGCAAACACATTCATTGTTATGTCTACAATTTTTTATACATAAACACGTTTGTTTCAAGGCAAAATAAAAGATATACACGGACCTATGCGACTGTCGCGTTATTTTATTTTGAATCGCGGAGAAACGAACCGATAAAAAATAGAGTCAAACAATCGAAGCACATTGTGCTAAATTCGCTTGTAAGAAATGGCAAGAAGTCGCAATAAATTAGTAGAGCATAGAGGATAGCGCAACGGATGAAACGGATCTACGAAAAAACCGTTTATCGGCAGGCAGATGCTTCTGCGTCTGAATTTTCGTTGGGAACATTGGCTTATTGGCAAAAACATAAACCATAAGATTCGTGTAGGAAAGCGCGATCGTCACGTAAAATGCATCCGGATAATTATGTTTATATCCAAGGCAAATGAGGCAAACATTCCAGCGATCCTAGATTCACGATAATTTATGACTCCTCGAAGAGGAACTACATAATTTTTTTGAACCAGATACTCGAACGTTTCTCTTTTCGCCGTCGTTCACGCAAGGAAATTGCAGCACTGTCCTAATTATTATTGCAGTTACCGTGCGATTACGGCTGCCGAAATACGACACGATTTAATAATAATCATTTGATCAATGCGTGTGACGAGATCGACCGTTGCATTTTAATAATGGAAATATATAAGATTATGCGATCACAGAAATCGGTAGAATACGGTAACGCAATATCCTCCAGAATGAAACTGGCTTGAGAAGAATGTAGCGTGCTTTTACTTGCGAAAGAAATATTCGTTCCATTTTAATTGAACGGAAAATGCGTTTTCGTTTTTAAGGCGGCAATACACTTTCTAAAATTCATTAAAATTATCTAGAAATGGTTTCTCGTATGAATTTCTGCGCGATGTCACTTGCAATAAAAAATGTGACGTGCATACTATTATAGCACAGGAAACTCCGTCTTCATTAATTCCTCATTAATTTCTCACATGTCCGGTTTGTCGTTTTTATTCCCCCCAGACTTGTCGGCTCTGTTTGATAGATTACCTTTCAATTCAATTATTATTATCTCGCTCTGTTTCTTAATATAATTATATAATTATAATTATTTAAATAATTATGTTTCCCACACTGACGTCACGCAAATGACATAAAGTATTAAACTTGTGATAATAAGTATAAGCTTATGGATTTTTGCATTTCCTGCTTTCTAATCAACCCCTTTTCCTTTTTCATAACTGATTATAAAATTAGAGGAAAAACAGTTTTCTAGCCTTCAAGTTACAAGGCAAAGCAAAATTCCTTCCTCTCGCGATGACATAGCGTATAAAGCCATATGAAACGGCAATCAATACACGCAGCAATTTGTCATTCTAATGCAAAGAGAAACGTGTCAATATTGTTCACGGTGCGACCGCGATGTCATCACATGAATTAGACGCGATAGGGAAAAGTAGGGTAAACCACTACACGCCAGGCGTTCAATTGCCAAAGCATACAAAGAGCTACACTGTTTCTATGTACGTTGTTTCCCATTACGGGTGTTATCCCCCCTCCTCGCCGGATAGAGCGGCAAAACAAATAAGAATTTCCATTTCGCGATTATCTACATTCCGCCTCATCGTGAGTGATAATATTCGATAAATGTATAATATAATAGATAACAAAGAATTTTGCGCATAAAAATAACAAAATGACGAAAGGAACATGTCATTTTATCATGCTATAAAATTTCTCAAAAATAAGCGCGCGTGGTTATACACGTCATAATATTTTGATGTATCTAGAGAAGCTCTTCTCCATGGAATCGCACGATTCCATAGAAGATCGATATTCTTTGTGTTGCGCGAAATTACGTAAGAAATATATAGAACGCAACGTGATATATAGTAATCAATATCGTGAAAACTTCAAACCAGCTTTATCGTGACGATAACATTCCACATTAGGGAGCATTTACTTCAACCATCGAACAGATATACGCTTTGCAATTACTCTCTGATTTATTATATATATATATATATATATATATATATATATGCATGTGTACGAGTACAAAAAGTAAGCTCGTGCTATTTCATAGATTACTCGATTTGCGCATTACTCGAGTCACGGTCATGTTTGGTCACGATCGATTAAAATGCCTGGAGGTTATATCCGCATTTATTGAACTATTGCGTTGTTTGTATTCGAGGGATGCTCTCGAGATATGAGAAACTTCAAAGACGGAACACTGTTATTACGGCATATATTTAAATGAATTACTTCTGCGCGGTATTATCGGGCAGGTTACATTTTCGTTTCTCTTCCGATTCATCATACTGGCCGTATATAAAATGCGGATATGAATATGTGATACGTGGAGGATCGATTCATCATTCTGTTTCGAATTTAGATCTTGATCACCCATATTGTTATCGAACGGACATCACGAATGTGTCTTATACAGCGCACGCTTCTCTTAAAATATCAATTCGCTAATCTCTTGAATCTCAATTCAAAGAACGGATTGCGTTATACGATATTAGCTCGTTATTCATAAATACACGATAAATACACATTTAGCAAATATATGGCTGATAACTTTTTTATTTACGCATACCTTACGCAGTTCAAAGCAGTTTATCGGGCTTATAGAAATTCTTTTGCCATCAAAACAGGAAATTGACGGATAAGTGGTTCGTGCAACTTTTTACGAACGCTGAACGTTATCTTGGTGTGCCTATGATATATTGATATCATAAATGTGATATGTATTCATGTATAAGAGAAGAGAACTTCCATGTGAAACTACATTCGCATGTGAACTACATGCGAATCATCATTTATTCATTAAGATAGTAACATTGATATCGGGAAGGGCGATCATTATCAATGCTCGATGCATATTCTTGTGACTTTAATGGATTCGATCATTCTTATTATGACGTTGCATCATATTTTTCTCTAGAAAAACTTGTGTGACCGTTAATCGATGTTTAAACTTTTTATACATGAGGAATTCTCACGAGTTCCGAGTCGAATAAAGTCGCTATGCGAAATATGGGAAAGAGGCGCGCGCGCGCGCGAGAGAGAAAACAAAATTCTCTTCAACAAAGGAGAAAAGGATGTATAGAAATGTACAGAAGCAAACGTTTGTGAGAAGAATCAGCTAACGACGCGAGAGCAACAACAGCGTTGCAACCGAGGCAATATTGTGCTTATTAAGAAAAAAGAAAGCGAGCGGAAAATGAGAAGAAGTCGCCTCGTGCTATTCATTCGCTCGCAAAGTCGATTTTAACGCGTTATGCGCCACGAGCTGATGAGTCGATTTCCGTAACTCGAAGCAGCAGTCAAACACGCGAGGATGACATAATGATCGTGTCGAAATTTCTGTAATTTCTGATGCCCTCAGCCGTTCGTTTCAATTTGGGAGAGGTGGACAAGTAAAAGCGTCTATTCGACACGCAGCTGATTGCCAGGAGATCTCGATATTTCTCAATGAAACATGTAGAAAGTCTTTTATCCACGGAGCCATCAACAGAACAGAGTCATTCGTTTGTGAGAACTGGAATAGAATTTCGCCAATCTCGTACTTGTATGACACTCATCTACTCGTATCGATAGAGACTCATCATCAACGTGAGATTACAACGCGAACACATTGCATTGAATAAGATGTCGTTTCGATCATGTATTTACAATCGCAATCGAATTGTCAAGCGATAAACGCCTGACAAACAGGCGTTATTATTATTATTCCTTTTAACACAAAGCTTCGGAATAGTTTCCGCTTTCTTAAGCGCTTTCACGTAGTTGAAAGAAGAAAGCATCTCGGTCAACAATGAAGAGCTCGCGATCAGCAATCTGTCCGGCAAAATTTTTTGCTTTTCGACTGTTAATTTCTTGCCATGTAATCGCTGATGCGATGAGCGATCACGTAGCAGGGTTATTAATAATCGCTTAGCTTTTACCAGCTGAAATACAGAGCAAGCAAAATGGCAAAATAATGGCAAAATAAGTATAAGTAAAAGTAAAGTAAAGGTAGGAATAGAATGTAGAGTAATCCGAAAACTAGTCCGTGATATTACAATTTGATACAGCGCATTAATCGCAAGCTCGCGTAAACAGAATTGTTCTTCGTCTTGGCAACTTTTTCAGTTGGACGAGCGAAATTTCTCGCTTTCGACAGAAATGCTCGGAAATTGCTCTCTTGTGAATTGCAGCGGATCGCGTCATTGGTCTACAATGAAACGCAAATTCGCGTTTAAATTCCTGCCGATAATGTGATTAAATGAATTAACATGCGAATAAATTACATGAATCAGCTGTCTGCAGTTCGCGAAACGAGCGAGATCAGCGGAAGCGAGGCATCGTGTAACGTCTGAAACGAGACGTGATCCTATCGTTGTCTCGCTTACATCATCAGAACGTGATCCCTTGCGATCGATCGGTGGTTCGTGTCACGTAACACGGTCCAGCGCAAGTAATATGGTTTGCATTCTAGTTCACGGCGCGCATTTCTTCGCATCGCGCAGCGGTAAAAATATTAGCGGAACACGCGACACGGAAGTCGGAAGTGCTGATTGTATCTCACTATAGAGAAACTAAAGTGGACGCTACAATTGGAATGAATTAGAAGTCAATCGAGCGATTGACTTCTTTCACGTGGCAAGATTTCACTGTTATCTCGCAACTGTTAATTACGTTACAACTCGTATCGCAGTTAATTCGTTAATTCGCTCGACATTAAATAGAGAAAACTATGCATCACTTTCCTCTAGCCTCTTCTCACGCAATGTGAGAATTATGCATGAAAAAATTGTAATTATATAGAAAATTGATAGAAAGTGTTAGTAAAATGAATGTATGAATTTCGAGGATCTCTTGATTCGTTTTCGTTACAATATGCAGAACAAAAGATCGGAAGATTTATCGAGACATGTACGAGATAACTCTTTACCCTTCCCAACTTTTCACATCTATTCTTTATCTCAATCAATAAGATCTGATTTTATCTTGCTTGTTTGTTTCCTTTCCGCGCTATCTGCAAAGTTTTTCCATGTGAATCAATTTTCAGCTAGAGATACGGCGAGCGCGGATGATCGAGAGTTCAATACGAGATTTATGATTTACGAGCATCACGAAATAAAAAGGAAGAATGCAAAAACCTGTCAAACTTTCTCGCCTTTTTCTTTTCACAGAGATAAGAAGGGGGGAATCTATCTCTCAGAAAGGAGAGAAAGATCTTGCTGCACATTACTCTATCCGACAGTCTATAATTATATGTGGCACATGATGCGTATGCGTGACTCATATCAATTTATATTAATGAAACATTTGCTATCATTATCCGCGAAATTACTCCTTATTAGCGCTTTCGGTAAGTAGCGCTAGATGCTTGTAAGTATATATCGTTTCAGCGAGTATCTTAAGCAAGTAATTTGTAAGCCGCTACACGAAGAGTCTTTAACAAAGTCGAACAAAAGCCCATAATGATCCATTATTCGAAGCATTCCTGGTACTCGCAAGGAAACATCGATTATGTTCGTTATGTGCTATCACAATTGATACGAAAATGCCTGTCGCACATTGCACGCAGGCGATCATGCAAACAAAAAATAGTTCCGCTTCAAACAGAATACCCTTGCTCGATGCGTTGCGGCGAAAGGCGAACATTTTTTTTCTTCGAACAACGCGGTAATTCAAGTAACGCATAATGCCAAGGGTAATTTAATATCTTTCCCAGGAATTATTCTCAATAACCGCGGCGGATGAAAGCTACCAGGACGCAAAGTCGTACAACTCGTTATCTCACATTCGTCCATCGAGATTCATCGATCAGCCGTTAATTATACCGTATGAACGTACAAACGAACCGACGAGGAAAATGATCAAATACGGCGCGTACCTCACCCGGAAGCGCTCACGCATATGCGCGCATATAAACAATTTTTTGCACATGGACGCGAGATATTCCAAAGCAAAGAACTGCTTTCCCCTGCTTATCTTTTTTCCCCTCTTTATCCGCATCACGCGCGTGACATATAACCCGAGGGAGTTATTTTCGCGCGCAGGAAAACGAAGCGAAAATTTCGCGTCGCCCAGCAACGCCGATCTAACCTAACCTCACTTCCCCGCAGCTCCGGGGATTCGCGGGATTCTCATCGTCGCGATCTCCGGAGTTCCGCTGCATGTTCTGCATGTCGCGTTCGCGACAGACGCGGCTCGCCGCGATATCGGGGCAATATTCTCAGAGACTTACGGCTCGGCGATAACCGGCGCGATCTTCAGCACGGTCGTTAGGAAAGACTGATCCTTGCACACCAGGAGCGGCTTTTGCGGAGAGCTATTGACGTTCAGTATCCTGAAGAGGATGCAGAGAATCACGGCGAATACAGCCAGTAACGCCGTGGACATCTTTCCCGATCGTTGATCTGGAATCAGCAGCAGGTCCCGCCTTTTCTACCTCTTCGTATCATCTTTTCTTTCCTTCTCCCTTTACTCCCTGCGCGTTCGCGCGTCCCCGCGACCTTTCGCTGGGCACTTTAAGAATACCGTTCCTCGATAGGATCCTCGAGGCTGCTCACGGCATCGTTAAAGCGTCCAACTTCCAACTTGTATCTCACGCCGGCGGGTAAGCCGCGTTTTCGCGTACGTCGCGCGCTCCCTCTTCTTATCCGTATCCTTACCTTTATCCGCTCCGAGGTCTTCCTCCGGAGGGCGGAGGGGGGGGGGGATGGAGCGGGGAGCGGGGCAAGGTGGGTGGCTGGGGGTGGGTGGGGGGGGGGGAGACGGAGGAGAGAGAATTACGGCTAACTCCTTAGATTAGATTCCGCCGGGCGATTAACGGGCAACACCAGCGGAAGGCTGCGGCGGCCGTGAATGGGCGGCGTGATTCATGCGATTGACGCCTCGTCACCTGCGGAGCAGAAACCGCGCACGTTGAGACTGCGGGACGGGATATTCGGGCGCGATTCGGATTTCCAGGTGGGCCAGCTCATGACGACGGTCTATAACGACGGACGGTGTATAATGACGGCTGGTGATGCAGAACGAGGCGAATGCCGGGATACGATCACGCGAGCCGGTGAGAACGGACGCGCTCTGCATAATCGGGAATTTATGCCGTGACGTTATTGTCGCAAGGAATAGAGGAATAGCGCTGAGGAGGAATGCGCGAGTGGGCGATTAGGATTTGATTTACGCGCATTGCGTCGTTCTGCATACTCAGTCTACGCGGCCCGCATGACGTAACGCGAAAGTAACGAGAATCGTATCGATGCGCAGGATCGATAGGAAGAAGCGTAAGGCAAGCGAGCGAGCTCGCCGCGTCGATCGATCGCAGTTGCCGCGGAAAATTTTCGCACGCGTTCGCAACGCTCGCGATCGACTCGCGCGCGCGCGCGCGCCCGCGACACGAATCCGTGCGCTCTGAACTTTCCGACACCGAGCCGCCGCCGCCGCCGACGGCGCGTCACATCGCGCGACATGTAAGCAAACGCGAGTGTAAGTGTAAGCATAAATATCGAGTGAACCACGTGCAGAATGACACCGTACTGTTCGCGGGCGAGGCTTGAATCATCGGCGAGGTGTAAAAGTATTTGCACTCCCATCTCCCTCGCCGAGAATTCTTTCATCCGTCGCGCCGCTTCGGCGATTCGTCGCGCATTCCGAGCCGCTTAGAAAGCTAAATGACATACTCCACGCAAACTTGACATTCGCGAGCCGGAAGAGGGCATTGATCAGTGTATCAATTAATCGCGCCGCCTAAATCAACGTAATTTCCAGCCGGCAATCCCTCCGCCGGCGGCATCAATTAACCCACGTTAACCGATTTCCTCTGCCGACCGGCGTTACCAGCGGGATAAAGAAGGACAGAGAACGAATAGATTCATTGCACCGCAATGAAATATGAATGTAAGGTAAAACGGCCATTAATAAAAAGGTGAATGCGATTCTTCTTATTTTCGTGTTCGACGAACCGGCGGACGAAACGACGCGAACGCAGGACCGCTTCACCGGCTGCGGCGATAGCACCGCGATAATATCGCAATAATCGCTGAATCTGAAAATCGCGATGACACGCGGGACGAGCGATGACCTCGGTGCTGTCTGCAAGTTCGAAATGAATTCCATGTCTTACTCACACCCTTCCCCGCAGCCGAGCTATCGATGAGACGAAGCCGTTGGACGAGAAACCGTGTACATAGAATTGCGCGGCTCTTGTCTGCCGGATAATTCTCTAGCGATCGAACAATATCTCGTAGGCAAGGCCAACGGAATCGATGTTCGAGTTGATTCGCGATGATCGAAAGTTATCTCGAGCAACCGGCACTCCACGAGATCCGTTCGACGCGTGTGTCACACCCGCACACATCCGTTCGCGTCGGGATCCGCCGGTCGACTGACATCTGTACGCGCTCGCGATAAACGCGCCACCGCGGGATTCCTCTCCCTCGCAACGGGCTAGAATCGCAACGTGTAAGCATTATTGATACATCGGACTCCGACTTTTTTTGCATTATTTCGTTAATCACCCGTTTCGTTAGTTACCGCTTCGTTAATTATTTATTATCAATAGTATTATCGGTATTTTCCATGTTTGGCCTCGGACTTTGTTCGCGCGGAAATTCGCGAGCGAATTAAATTTCTATTTGGAGCGCCGCGCATGCGCATGCGGTGATAAGAATTTTTCTTTTTCAAGCTTCGTGTTCTAGCTTCGCTAGTTTCGTGCAAACGGCTCCCGTTGTATGTGCGATCTTTTTTTATTTTCCGAGCTGTCCGTTTGTCTGTCATTGGGAATTTTGAATTCCGATGAATCGAATTGCATTAATGTTGTGCTCAATGTAACAATTTGAACGAATTTAAATAAATTAAGAAGTTTCGACACTGATATTTTGTTGATACATGTATTTAGTAATCGGAATAAATGCCTGCTATTTGAATTGCAAAAATATATTGAACGTACACGAAATAACGCGTGTATTGACTTCATAATTTTCCTTACGTGATCCGCGTGATCACGATTGACCGATCGGCTGAATAGCCGATATTTAACATCAAGATTGTCCAACGGTACATCTGTGAATTTGAAGGTCGACGACTACAAGGTTCACCCCTTGACTGTTTCGTGGCAATAAAATGAAAGCGTGATGAAAGTGCAACGTCGCCCATAAAAATCAATAGCCAGATATCTCTTGACCGTGGCCGCCACTTGATAAGAGTCGATATTTGCATGAGATGCAAATTTATTTCAACATCCCTTGCGTTATGGAAATACTCAGCGTGCCAATTCTTGGTTCTTTCCTTCTTTTCTTTTTTTATCGTATGTATATAAATCATAAATCAAATCATGAAATGTCATCAATTAACGATGTTTACGATTTGTCTTTCCTCGATGTTATTTGTATCGTGTCATGAATTCGCCAATTCTTTTCTCGCTATTTCGGCGAAGCGAAACGATTCGGAATATCGTCTACTACGTAAAATAGAACATTCATTATGTAAAAGTTCACATTTCATCGCTCTATGCGTATCCTATTCATCAGACGAAATTAACGATGTAAATCCTTCATGATACCGAAATTTTCGCAAATATCGCGCACTGTATATTACCTTTTCGATTAACGTAGATTAACACGAATTCGGATTGGTTCTGCAATCGATGAACTTGCGTCACCGACGTACCTGCTACGGAAGTTGACATGGTAACTGGAAAGTTATTTACTTCGATTTATCTGTCTAACTCATGCAGAATAAAGCATAAACAAAGGAGCGTGAAATCACACAAGATCATAAGAAGATTAACTGAATGAATTTAGTGCACAATTTCCGACGGTAAGTGCATATGTAGAATTTACAATAAATCTATATACTTATGAAAAAATACAAATCTTTATTATTAATGAACAATATTTAATGCAACGCCAAGTGTTAATGAAATAATTTTTAATAATGACAAGACGCGGCAGGAGCAAGAAGAAAACTGGGGCGAAAAATGGGAAAAATAATGAGAAAAATGCTAAAAGCAATGGCGGCAAGAAGAAAGGATCAAAGAAATCGAGACGAAGCGGTGGGAAAGCACGATTCACTATGGACATCTTCAATGAGGAGGCAATGGAAAATGCTTATTATACGTGCCACAACATTATGGACGTGCTCAAGTGCCGCGGCTTTCCATGGCCGGAGGCTCAAAAAAAGAAGAAGGGAAAGAAGAAATAAAGAGACTTAAAAAATGTACGTGCTTTCATATATCCAAAAAAAAATGTTAACATGGTATAACTTATGATAATAAAGCACATATCAATTAATCTACATAAAATCAATAGCGTTACTATTTCTTCTTAATTCTAATATTAACATTTAATATTAGCTTAATTGAAAATGCTAGCAAAAATATAGCTTATTTTACCAAAACTAATTTACATAGTTTACGCGTTTTTTATAAAGAATGTATAAAAAAATTTCTGATTTTTTATAAATATATAAATATATAAAATAGTTTTGAACTTTAATACATTCGCTGTATATGTATCTACATATAAGAATATAAATATAAATATGTATATATATATGTATATATATATATATATATTTATATTAATAAACTTTTACAACTTCTCTTAGAAACCTTTATATATATATATCTTTGTGTTTGCATGAAAAACATTTTTGTTGCACGTTTCATCTCCATTTATTGATTGCTGATTCGATTGCAATATGTCTCCATGTCAAAATCAAAATCCTCATCATCAGCAATAATTGGCCCGTTATAAACGCAATGCACCGTCACTGTTTCGGTATACGTTAAATCGGAGATAAGCTGTTAAAACGATACAATTGACAAAAACTATACACGATGTAACAAGCTTATATACAATATAATTGTAACTGTCCATGCTTACTTTCGGCGTGAGCAGAAAATATTGAGAACTGCCCGGTCTTCCCGTCATTTTGACGAGTAAATTGAAAATTCGTCTTTCATTCATCGCGTCCATGCCCTAATAATCAAATATGGAAGCATGAAAGCGTAAAACTAGATTTATATTTGTGGGATAAGCGAGGATGATGATGCAAATAAATCACATCATATTACATTCAATGCTGCATACGATAACAAACCTGGTTGATTTCGTCCACGCAGCGAAAAGGTACGCGCGATAATTCCTGCAATGCAATCATGTAAATGGCCGTGGTTACTGTTCTTTCGCCACCACTCTGAAAGTGCCTTGTCAATTCCTGCAATTCATCCGCGTCCCGGAATTTCACTCTAATCTTCAAACCATACTCGTCGAAATCGAGCTATTAAGCATTCGTTTGTGAGAATAATGATAAACTTCAGTTTCCGTATACGATCGATGTGCACTTACATTATTTTTACCATGCGCAAGTGTAACTTCACCGGCGCAATCCATCGCTGAAAAGTAAGAACTGAAATTCGCGTTTATCTTCTCGACGAGTTGCTGCAATAGTTGTAACCATTTCTCTTTCAGTTTTTCAATATCTTTCGTAATAATTTCTACTTCGGCACTTTTCTCCTTAATAAATTTAGTTAAGCTCTGAATATTATTTTGCACATCCTCATACTCGCGCATTACCTACAAATGTAAAGAAAATATATTACCTTTTATCGTATTAATGGCTCGCGACAATATACAATCATAAGTCTGTATTTCTTATGACATTATATTTACATTTTCAGCATCTACGTTTTTCGCTAGACAAAAAACTTTTGCTTGAGCAATGTTTAACTCATTATTTATTTCGGCAATAGTAGCTGGTAATTTTTCAAAAACTTTATTATAAGGTTTAAACGCGTTATCCTGCGGATTAATATTATCTGTAGTACTTAAAGCTTCGTTATACAGCCTTTCAGTTTCTCTCTTTAATGGCTGAAAGCCATTCAAAGGATCTTCATCATATTGCTTAAACGCTCTTTCTGCGTCTGCAAACTTATCTTTCAACTCCTCAACATCACTCTCTTTGGACACTAAACTTTGTTGCAATAATGTTATTGCGAACTTTATTTCTTCGTGATTTATAATAGAATTGAAATATTCCTTCAAGACCCCGTTATATTCTTTATACATATGCAATTGCTTCTTTATTATAACCTACGAAAAGTTTATATAAATTAAATATATATACGCATTCTATGAACTGGACAGAAATTTTAGAGATAATCTATTACTACGAAGAACCTTGATCTCTTTAATACACGCTGCCCTTATATCACCGATGCTTGTCCGATCCATTTCCATCTGCTTAATTTTATCCGCAGCTATGCGTATTCTACTTTTCAATGCTTGTATTTGCTGGATATTTTGTTGATATTTATTTCTATCAGCACGATACTTATCTAATTGTTTAGTTTCCTCGCATATTTGATCTTCCGTTTCTTTAATATAAATTAAAATTTGATTTTTTTTCTCCTGCAAATTTTGTAATCTGAAACATATGTATATCCATATCTATACTCGTATGTACTCTCGCGATGTTCGCATTTGTTCTAAAGCATTCTTAGATTCGCCTTGACTCACCGCTCCTGTATTCTCTGTAGTCTGGATTTATCTAAAACGATCGATAGCATCGCATTTCCAGGTATTCGTGATATCCTGGTTGACGTTGCACGTGTGTATTTGGACTTATTCACGGAATAAATGTTATTCTCTACAAAAAGAATTTTGAAACTAGAGATTTGTATCCTGTGAAATCCAGTATTGGTTTAAAAAGTTTGCTCACCGCTAAAATAACATCTCAAGCTATGAGGCACGTGATCCGTGTTATCTTCGACTTCATGAGTACCGATGGGGATATTGTGCAAATGATACATCGGGACTAGATATTTCATTATAGTGGGCGGCGCTTCAATGAGTGAAACTAGATAATGCTTAAAACCAAACTTTCTAATATTTTCTATCGGTATCTCCGGTTGCATGAAAACTCTCTTCATAGGATCAGAATGAACCACATTGACTTGCAATTTCTGTTGGTCTCTCAGGTACTTCAATAATAGATTCATATCTTGTTTGTTCTCGCACGTGAACGCTAGTAAATCTCGTATTGGTATTATAGTTTCTAAATACTTTGCGTACGAAGCCTCCTTCACATTAATACTGAGCAGCATAGGCTCGTGCACCATGGCCGAAAATTTGTCACGATTTTCCCTCAACCAAAGCACTCCTTTGTATGCATCTAAACTACTTTGCCTCAAGAGCTCTAGGCGCTTTGTTTCGATATTGAGAGATTGATGTTCTACCTGTAAAGCTAGAATTTTCACATTGATTAATATATTTAACGAGGCAACTGAAAATAATCGAGATAATAAAGTCAAATCGACTTTGTAATGTAATTTCCATCTTCGTATGAATTTGTACCTCTCATTTCACGACTAATATTTTCTTCCTCGTGCTTCAATGTAATATTTTTATTAGTAAGTTTATTGATTATACTTCTGTGCTCCTCCATATTGTCTGCTATATTCTGTAGCTGTTTCATCAAACTTTCCTCTAAAACATATAGCACATTATTTTTTTATATTTATTATCACATTTATGGGCAACGAAATATTGTGCGAATTGACAAACCTGATCCAATTTCATCAATCATTAAAGAGAAATCGTTCTCGAGTTTACATTTTTGTTGTTGCGCGAGATTAATATCTTGATCTCGAGTTTGTTCTACTTGAATTCTGCGCGAACATGTATCCTCAGTTTCTTTAATCTTGTTCTCGCAATTAAGAATCTCGTTCATAATATCTCTCAATTTCGTATTTTTAATGTAAACTTTGTTGTTCTGGAAATACGTGATGCATCTTATATCGTTAAGATATCAAGCAATGTTTATTAAAGGGTAATTTCATTTTTTCTTATGCTTACATGATTGCTCAGCGAATCTTTTAATATCTTCATATCAGATTTAATCTTTTCAATTTCAGCATTCATTGGTCTTAGTATAATATCTATCGATTGCATTTCCTTTACTGCTGCATCTCTCATTTTTTTAGACTATTACAAAGTATTAACGATAAGAATGGCAATAGCAAATTTATTTAACAACATAGAAAATTAATTTCTTATATACCTCTACTAATTTCCTACGCATTTGATCATAAAGCATCCATGCCTTCTTTTGTTTTAACGTCAAAATTTTCTTCTTTATCAGCTTCCTTTCCTTTATCGTACTAACAGTTTGTTGTAATGCGTTATGTTTTTGACTATTAGAATCCAATAATCGCTTTTTATTTGTTATATCAACTTCCAATTCTTTAAATCTGGCTCTATAATCTTTTAATTTTTGATGATACTCGAGAAGCTTAGGATCTCCAACGGATCTTTCTGTATTCTCTAACAATGCTTGAGCATTCATTCTGGAAAAATCTTGTACCTTATCTTGTGGCAAAAACTGACACAGATTATCAACCTGCAAAGAATCGCTATTGAAAGATGTGTTTCAAATTCGATTATGTAATAACAGAACGATATATATATACTTGGATATTAAAGTTAGCAGTAAATTCTTGCACAGTCTTTATATTTACTGATGTGCCATTAATCATCCATAGTGACTTTCCTTGCTGAGTAAATATCCTGGTGATTGCGTCTTCTCTTGTATCATTTTTCAGATGAATTTCTATTTTTGCAGATTCACATCCATATTTTACATATTTTCCTATATGAAGCGCCCGTCCAATGATGCTGGGTTTACCACCTAGTCCAAGAACTATAGCAGCAACAATGGTAGACTTGCCGGAACCATTGGGTCCGATAATAACATTGAGATATCTCGTAGGTTTAATTATGACCCTGTCATAGGTTCTGTTAATTAAACAGAATTTATCATATTGTAACACTATACAATAAATGGAACAACAGAGGACATAACATGGTACGGAATAACATAACGGAAGTTACGGTATAATCTACAATTTCTGAGAGATACAAATTGTAATATTATTAAAAACAACTAATAATAGTTACTTACATAAAGTTCTCTAAATATACGCGAGTAATAATTCCTTTCTCGGTGCCGTCATTCATCCTGTTAGGTTAAGTTACAGATATCGTGAGCGCAATAAATGGAAATATTACGGAATTCGATAAATACGATTTGCCAGTAATAACGTAGATATCATACGAAGAAAAGCGTAAGATAATCGATCCTCTCTGTTATTCATTTCATATTTGCAATCCACTGTTAAATGCCGCCAAATAAAATCGATGAGACATCTAGTAGGCGAGTTCTGAGATAACTATCCGCGGGCATGGTTCAATCATGATCAGGCCACGTAGATAAAATATCTAAAAACTATTTAAATGTTCATAAAAATGTGGATTCTGAACTGCAGAGTGAAAGTTTACAAATTTCTCCGATCATTAATACAGCAATATCTGATTCTGCCTCGCGTCACATACATTCCTAGAAAGGTGATTAGCAAGGAATAAAAGCAATTATATAACATGTTTGTTCATAATATTATTAAATTTCAATTAAGAACACTATTTATTATATGGTATCAAAGAAAAAGTCATTCTGTGTTATTCTGTAACATAAAGAATTTTTATTGATCCAACTTGATCCGCATCTCGTATTTTATGTGCAATTCCTCATTTCTCGAATAACAATTGATAATTGATATCAATGGGGCATAAATGACTTTGTCATCGATGTATCGATACATTATCACACAAAATAACAATCCGTTATCGTTAAATGGCTGTAGAATGGCAACTCATCAAAACAACAAATGTCTACAAAATGATAATTAGACAATTAATGCTTTTATATAACGAGTTATCATTCCATGCGTCAACGTTGCTTATATCTAGGAATTAAATATTGCACGAAACATGTTACGTAATTTCAGTATTTTATCATAACATAATGACCATTATGTAAGTAAAGGTAAATTAACAATAACGACACAATTTTATGTATTTTATTTTATTTTATTTTATTTTAACGAAACATTACATGTATGTACATACATACGTAGAGATATTTACGTAAAGTATATTCATTTAGCAGGTACGTCGAAACTAATTAAGTTGAGTAAAATGATCAAATAAATTCGTCAAAAAGTATAAATTGGAGAGTACCTAATAATCAATAACATTTTATAAATTTGTATTTATCCTCTAGGAACCGCTATGTTCTCGTAGAATACACTTTTAGATATATATTTTATATGTTTGTTATATTTATATTTACATATAAATAAAAAATAAATAAAAAACAAACTTTTAACTATTAACAAATATATTTTTGCTACAATAGTTGGCAATAAATAAATACAAATTTTATATCTATATTTTGTTTAAGTTATATAAACTCAACTATACATAAAATGCAATCTCTATAATTTAGATAAAATAATGCAAAAGATATAAGTAATATGTAATCATCAAAAGTCATCAAAAAGAAAAAAGAGATTGCCTCTCTCTCTCTCTCTCTCTCTCTCTCTCTCTCTCTCTCTCTCTTTCTCGAACGTGCACGCGCCCGTGTGTATGCATGACAATCCAATATTCACTTAATCTAAAAGAACTTCTCTTTCATCCGTGAGTTCTTTGACCAATTTGAATATTTCAACAGTTTCATCAAAGAAAAATCGATCCTTAATTGATCAAAGAAATCCGTAAAAAGAATCCGTGATAAATGTCCGTGATTATCTAGTTTCGTGTGATTATTTATAAAACCTGGGATTACAGATATTTTCATTAGTCGTCTTTAACACTGTTCATCTTTACTTTGCTTTTATATATTTTTGCAAACGATCTGTTGCTAACGATAAGAATCCAAATTGCTTGAAATGAATTTGATGTTTAATTTTCGTGAGCAATTCAAACAATCGTATTTACTCTGTACTCTTTCATTTATTAATGACAATTTAATGAGATTTTGCTAAGTCGCGATGCGATCGATTCATTATCATAATGATAATGTTCACATTACTTGACATTCCACTCTCTTATTATTGGAACAAATAAGAATCAACATTACAAAATAACTTGCTGTCTATGTATTACACTGCAGGTACTTGTTAACAATTTCATCAAGGGAATATGTCGATTAATTCTAATCTAGATAATAGCAGTGTCCTTGTATTATAACTGAGTTTATCAACACTACCTTCGTTATGCTTACGCCTTTCATGACAAATAATATCAGTGTTTCTCAACGCAATGTTGATCAATGATTCTTCAAAATGTGTAATATTATTCCCAAACTAAATTTCGCATACTGTGTCTTATCAAGAATAATTTCTAATTAATTACGATCATTTGCGAGACAATAAATGTCGGTGGAGATGAATGAAAAAATGTATGATGACAATTAGTCCAATAAAGAATTATATCGTTTTATACATACATATATACAATCATAAAATAATTGTTATATCATAATAATTACAAGCACTAATATACTAAATCTTTAAGTTATTTCGTCAAACAACTTTCATGTAAAAGTATACACGCAAAAGCTACTCATTACTTTGAGAGTTACTGATCCACGTGGAAACATACTCTTGTTTTGTATACGCATGTAATAATACATCGCGCTTTGCGCGCGATCTAGATGAACAAGAGATCATGGGTCATGTGTCACGGCAATTATACATCATTACTTTATTACTCGTTGCATCATAAAGATGAAAAGCGCCGATCGAAGAGCGCCATGGTTACTTTATGGCTAACAAATGATCCACGCGTCTTGTCCTACTATTCGGCGCAGGAATTACTCGCAGTTTTAACCCCAAACTCGCCGGGACTAGATAGATCAGATGGAGGAATCCATGTAGACTCACGTATCGACTTCGCGGTCGGTTAGATGAAACATCAGCGCTATAGAAAAGAAGAAAACAATCATGCTCACGATCATTGTCGTTGATGTGCATTGAAAATGTGCATTGATTTTCAGACTGTAATCTGTGATTCGGATTCTTCTTCTATCACAATGCTCCGCTAATCATGTTCCGTTCACCATCGAAATTCCGAGGGCAAACCAAGAGTAAAGTGCAAAAGGGATGGCAGTTATTCCGCGCCACAGATTTTCAGTCCTTGATGTATCCCTGCTTCACTTTCTGCCTCGTTCTCGGTGTGTTCCCGTATAAAATTAACAATTCAATTTTCGAGATTTCCAGGATACGTTACATTCTGTCGATCGTCATTGCTTGCCTGTTTTGCTGTTCCGAGCTAGTGTTTTTTTATCAGAGCAACATTTTTGGGAGCATCAAGTTTCAAAACGTGCCTGAAAGCCTTCAGGGTAACTGCTACTCTCTACTCGGCTGTTTTATAGGAGTTGTCAGTTACATCCTGAACAAACAGCGAATGCTGTTGCTTCAAAGCATAATGGACGTCTCCTCGAGGCTGCCGCCGGAATCATTTCAGAACCTATCTAGGCTAATTCAAACCAAGGACATTGTCGGCTTTCTATTCCTCATTGGACAAATAGTGAATTGTTTTAACACGAACCTTGCCACGATTTTCGCCAAACTTTACGGATTGTATATCACCCTGTTGGTATTTCAAATGGATATGTTATACATGAATTGCGTTTGCGTGCTGAAGGCCTGCTTCAAGAAGATCAACGATAATTTGGCGAATATGCGAGAGCTCGTAATGAATGACGAGCCGCATCTCCTCAGGCGCATCTACCACGAACAGAGAAATCCGTTTCTGCTGATAGAACTCAAGGCTCTGAAGAAGCAGCATCTGGTGATCAGTGACATCGTGCAGTTGTTGAATGCAATCTTCAGTCTACAACTTCTCGCTACCATAGTCTTGACCTTCGCTGAAATCACTTTTAACCTCTATTTCTTCATAATACAGTATCTCAGCAAGAAAACAATCGGCAATTTAGACAAACAGATTTGGTACACGACTTTTGGCACGTCTATAACGTATTTCGCCATCAAAATATCATTGATGGTGTGGGCTTGCGAGACCGGGAAGGATCAGGCCCTAGAGATCGGCACCACTGTTCACGATGTTCTTATCAGCACGAGCGATAAACAGATAAAAAATGAGGTAGTGTAATTTAACTTATGTATCTTTAACAAGAAACATTCCAATTGTCACCGCTTATAATCTTACAATTCCGTGTCTGATCATTTTGCATTCTACATCGCATTGTTGCAGCTCGAGTTGTTTTCCTTGCAAATACTGCATCGCGAAAATACATTCTCCGCAAAGGGCCTCACTATGGATGCGACGCTTCTGACTGCAGTGAGTAATCGATTGCGATCGTTAAAATTATGTTCCTCTAAATCAGATTCACATACATTCCTGCGTATATCCGTGACATGTACGTTACTTCGTGATTTTCTAAATATACTCATCTTGCGATTTTGCTTTGTAGATAGTGGGTAGCATCACTACGTATTTGTTGATCCTAATACAATTTATGAATACGTCTGCCTGCGAAAAAATAAGTAATGCTACGAATGTTAACGTAATTTAAAAAATATGCGATTCAGGGGAAAGGAAATGCTCTCAAGACTTAAAATAGCATATTTTCTAATTCATAAAAGAATTATCATCTGGTATCTGGTATATTAATATTATAGGAAACTTGAAGTCTGTGTATCGTGTATTAACAGTTAACAGCCAGTTGCAAGTAAGCCTTTAATGTATCGAATATATTTAAGTGCATTATGTGATGTACAGTAAATACATTTCAAAAAGACATGTTTTCGTTCATTGAACATATATCGAGTGATCGAACCGTCAAATACATCGAAATGAAACGCAGCAAGTAGCGAAATCTACCAATATAATCCCAAATTCAGTCCTAATGTACAGAGCTATGTGGCGTGATGCTTTCAATTAACGCTTCAAGTATCGTTAAGTGAGACAACGCGCAGCTGCAACCTCAATAAAAACATTGCAAAAACATCCATAGATATAAATAAAAAAAGGAAAGAATTAAACTTTCGACGCCGCATCGTTGGCGATATCAGTACGGAAGTTCAGCGATAAGTGCAATCTTCGTGGTTTAAAATTGCTACATATCAATGCGCTGCAAGGAACGGATTGCGCTGCAAGCTGCTGCGACGTGACAGCGTGCGCGCGCGCGTACTTTCAGATATTTTTTTGTTCGTTCGTTGCGTTGCGCCGTATGCGCCTTTTGAGAAACGCTAACATTGTTTCATGAAAGGCGCAAGCGAATAAATAGATAAACCGGGTTACGACAAGGACAATGCTGTTATCTGGACTAGAATCGATCGAGATATTTCCCTGATCGATGAAATCAATTTATAAATAGCCGCACCACATAAACGACAGGTTACTATGGCAGGCGGCTATGCAGAATCCTTATGTTTGTCGCCGCCGAATGTGACCCCGGGTGGAAGTGACTTTCGACCTCTTTTATCGTTTCAATACTGCCAAATCGCAAGTTTCTCCTTATCCTCATGATGTTTCTGCGTGCGTGATGTCTCGGCGTCTCCTTTACTTGATAGGGAGCAGTAAGAAAACTTGTCGTTTCGCCGGGAACATTCAGCGTGTTATTACGTTGTCATATCTGAACGCAAAAAGAAATGTATTCCTTTCCAATTCCATATCAACGTGATTGTAGCTGATTAGAATAACGAAGCGAGCTCAATCACATATGCAGGCGCAAGAAATAATTCATGGTTGGCTTACATATTACATATATAATGCTTATATATTACATCTGTAACAATAATGGACAATAATGGGCAATAATGTATTAGCTTTACAAAGATTTGTATTATTTAATAGCGATTCGCGCTTGCGGTGGCGGCAGCGGCCTCGAGAGTGTTTTCATTCAGTGCGAAGGTATTCGGTTCTCTCTCTCTCTCTCTCTCTCTCTCTCTCTCTCTCTCTCTCTCTCTCTCTCTCTCTCTCTCTCTCTCTTTCTCCCTCTCTCTCCCTCTCTCTCTCCCTCTCTCTCCCTCTCTCTTTCTCTCTCCTGAGTGTAGTCCGCGATCTATTGTCGTCAAGGTTAACGTTCCACTGCGCGATAATATCCATACATAGTCGCAAAGGTTAATTTAGACTAAAAGGCTAAATGTGTTAATAATTCCAATCCTAGTTTAACGTCGCGACGCGCAGATCAGATCATACGCATGCATATGCGCGCGCGCACACGCGCACACACACACACACACACATATGCATGTGCACGACACGCATGATAAACGGATAACATGTGTTTACCGCGCGCAAGCGGCGCCGATACTTGGTAAAATAACAGGCTGAGTACCGATATCGCGGATATCGATGAAATAAATCGTCCGGATCATACCGCGGGATCATCAACGTCGCATTGGACACCGGAACTGTAATTCAGACAAATATATTGGCAGTCTGAACGGGCGAGAGCGAGCTCTCGCGAGAATCGAGAGTCAGAATCATGTAGGAAAATTAAATCGAAGAGAAGAAGAAAAGAAAATGAAACAATTCATACAGGGACTGAAATGTCGAATGGGATTGTGAATGCCGAGTGGTATCTATAACAGTGAAATATAGGGAGATTATATGCCGCATATATAATACAATAGCAGATAAACCGAATGGAGTAATTTTCCTTGCTAATAGCGTAGATTATAATTTATATTACTCAAGTTGTGACTTCCACGAACGACGACTTTGACGACAAAAGTTTCGACACAATTGACCGTAACCATGACCATACTATACGTGCACCAGATTGTCTTTAACGTTGTGAAGATAAGGAAGATTTGCAGAGGTGGAAAATGACGCCTCGGAAGATCGCTTTGGCGAATTCTTTTCGTCGGGGAATAAAAAAGTCCGAGAAAACGGCGCGCTATATCCGCTGCATCGCTCGCATGTGTCAATGTAATTCCTGCGAAAGTACACATCTGCCGCACAGCTACGCACATGGCGTGCGTATTAGCGTTTCTCTGTCGAGAGAATTGCTCTTGTAGCCGAGGAAGCGCGTAAACTCTCGTCCGACATCGATCGTCCGACGAGATCGCGCGCTTCGAGATATCGCGAGCGTGTGTATGCGCCGTGATTCTTTCGGACGGCCCAAAAGTTCCGCTCTTTTATCTAATTCTGGCAGCGGCGGCGGGGGAAAGAAGGGGCGGCAGCCTGGTAGGAGCGGGGCGGGGGAAGGGGAGGGGAGGGACAGGGAGAGCGGCAGAAGATCGCGGTGCAACAGCGGGGGCGCGTAGGCGATCACGCGATTGCGCGAGCGCGTCTCTCGCGCGCGCCGCGGCGCCTCTCTTTGATACACAATATTGTCAGTGTTGCGCCGACTGCCGCGCCGAGTGAACGTTGGGTGATGCTGCTCTCACGCGCGCCACCCTCCACGCATTGTTGTTGTGTTGTTATTATTATTATTGTTGTTGTTGTTGTTGTTGTTATTATTGTTCTCAAAACGGGACTCGTCCGGGAATAATCGGCCGCGTGTCAAAATCAAATGAAATCGCGTGCCTTCGAGCTCGCTCGCCGCGGAGATGAGGAGATGTGCGCGCGCGCGCGCGCGCGCACCGCGCGGAGCCGTTGTTGCATCGAAATGAAAAATGATAAACTAAAATAGATCGAAACGGGCAAGAGGACAGTGCAGGAGACCGTCCCGCGCAAGAAATCCGCCAGGCTCGGCCAGTATTGGCGAAGCAGGCTCGTGCGCCACTCGTGAGCAAGTGTATGATATCTGTGCAAATCTCATCCCGCAAGTGGAGACGGAAATCGCGAGCGCATCTCGGCTCGCGCATATGCCGCTGGATTGGACAGAAACGAGCTCGAGAAACGGAAACTCGCGCGCGCTCAGCTAGACGAGTGCGAGCTCGCGAGCACGCGAACGTGTCGCGCGATCTGAAAAATCGATGCAAAAACGCGGCCTTGCCCGTAGAGGATCTTTAATGCCGCCGCCATCGCGCTGCTGCGGGTTTCTTTCGCGCGAGTATCCGCGGTAGCGAGCACGACGACGACGACGACGACAACGAGGACGACGACTGGGACAAGAGCGGCCAGGCGCGTGATCGCGCCACTCGTCGCCGCGCAAAGTGGGATGCGAGTTTGATTCTCGCGCGTGAAAGATCGATACACGCGCACGGAGAGAGGCGTAAGGGCTGGTCCAGATTCGTTCATCCCGACGAGGAGTAAGTTACCATTCGCACATCGTCTCATTTGCGTATTCCCTATTCCGCAGAAAACTTGGAGATCTCGCCGCGGCGTTGCGAGAGATTCTCCCCGCGCGTCTCGCTTCATCTTGAAAGCTGCTGGCTTAGAACGAGAAATCAGGTTATCGTCCATTATCTCGTCCGGCTAAACTCTCTTACGTTTCGCGGTGCGTTCATTCAAGAGGAATTTTCTGTCCTTATGCAACGCGCGATAATTGAAACTTATCACGTGGAACTAATTACCAAATGCTTTAAAAGGAAGACCGCTATGTTATCGATGTGAGGCTTATCGCTCAGAGTTCTGGCATTATTTATTTCATTGATCTGCTGCAAGTCGAGCACCCTGAAACGCGCCATTTTTATGTATTCTAAAAGTATTCTAAAAAATAATCATTATTTAGCACATTGTGAAGTGGACAATGAAACAGAAGATTCATATGATGAGATATATTTATATCGATGCTATATTTACGCCGGTGCGACTCTTGTATCGCCAATTCTAACCGAGACGACGTGCCAAGAAATGTGGGTAAAGCATTTGGCGCAGTTTGCGGGATTGTTAGGGCATAATGTCTCTCTCTCTCGTCACATAAATAAATGCGTGATTCGCCCAATTCATGTAGGAACGATGACGGTCGCGCCCGAGGATGCTCTCGAAAGATGCCGAGTATCGTCGCTTCTGGCTGAACCATTAATCGCGGAATCTCCAGACGAATCAGAGATTCCGGGCATAAACGAAATAAATAACGTTTAAACAGTTTTCCAGAGAAAATCTCGGCGTCGAAAATACCGCTATCAGTCCTGTCGATTGATACGATTGACCGATATCGAGAACACGGGAGATCCATTTTTTACGAAGGAAACAAAGAAAAAAAGAAAGAGAAAGCCGGACAAATACGGCGGATGATCGCCGTATGAAGTTCGATTGAAGCTGCGCGCGCGGGAGTCAGTGAACTTTTCGCGCGAAGACTACGCGACGCGATAGACGTGACGTTTCCGTTAGAAGCGCTCGACCGCGCAATAGCGTCTTCGAGTTATTACATGATGTTAGCGGAGACTAACGAGAATTTATGAACGCGACAATGAGTCGTCTAGTCTGCTCGACGATATACGGAATGGTTCTCTTGTACCATTGACTCCAGCTGCGTTCTTCTTTACTTCAAATTGTTCTCGAGAGCCAATTAGTTTGCTCAACCATTATCCGATAACGTTTTAGCGTCACAACTAGCGCACCGTCTTTCCACCGTTCCGATGGAATTCCCCCGATCGCAGACGTTGAACACGTTGAAATCGCAGTATAAAACTGTTTCTCTTTGAAAGATGTATTTGCGTCATTCGAGAAGATTAAAGTGGAAGAAAAACGTAGATGTTTCAGGCATTCTCGATCACTCGATCGATCTTAATCGTTGTAAAAGATATTTTTAAATTTCGTATCAAGTAACAATCGATACCGCTCGTTGAGTCGCACTTATTGCTCGATTCTTATTGCGTTTACTATCGTCGCAGACGCGACACGATGTGTACACTGACATAATAATAAATACGAAGCGCATTGAAAATGTCCCTCACAGATGAACCGAATTAACTCGCGTTGGTATTGTTGTTCGATAAATTTGGCCCGGCAAACAATCGGCGACGCATGCGGTTATCATACCGAGACTCGCGCACACGTCCGACACGTTTTCATTTTCTCATTCGAGGTCATTCCCGGCTGTATGCCCGGTGCTTGATACGATCGTTGCGGGAGTGTACTCTAAAAGTGTGAAAAAGCGCGAGCTTTGATGTCTCAATCGCTGATTCGCGATAAAATGTCCAGCGGATAAGCGATTTCACGAATTTAATCCTCGTGCGTCGATTACGAGCATGCATATTTATTATTGTTCCATTCTCTTATTGTCCACCGTCGTACGGTGGCAACCATAAAAGTGCGGCGATTAGAAACGAGAAATCGTTCGAGGAGAACCGAGCTTATCCACCTACACGCGCCTGTCTCCGGGCGCAAAGTCGAAAGATTGTTTTCGCTTTCGCGAGGAAGGTGTCGCGAATTTATCGCAATGCGGTCGTAAGGCGTAACCGGTATTATAATTTCGCATGCCGACATATGTATATATATATATATATATATATATATTCGAGGAACAATTTTTTTGAGATTTTTTTATGACGAGATCACGCGTGCTCGAACTTACAAGACTTTCCGCCTCGAGACTTTTACTCTCTCGATTTTTACTCCATGACTCTTTCAAGATAACTCAGATAACTGTTCGTTTCTGCTTTCACGGACTTTATGGAAGTGGAATTCATCAACGGGACGTTCAATTGACGAAGCAGACTTCGAAGCAGTATGCGATTGCATTCGTATAATGTTCCTATTGTATATGTGTGTTGTAAACAATCGATGTAAACAATCCATACTCACGAAGCATAAACTGAAAGTGTGACGTGCAGTTTTATTGAAAACAGAAACTCTCAGTTTTCTTTTCTGCGTTTTCCTTTTTTTTCTCCCTTTCCTTTTTTATCGTCGACGGCCGAGATCCCGCCTTCGTTCGTTCCAATCGCTGGCTTCTATCATCATGATCGGTGGTGGCCATTGTCACGATTCTAATCGATCGGAACGTGAACATCGAACGGACGTGATTCGGTGGGGAAGAGACGTCATAATTCAACGCCTTTGTTGGGATTAATCGATTCATTTTTTTCGAGGTCGTTCGATACGTCGTACGCAATGCGCAATGCGCAAGTTTAGATAATATACTTATTAACTCGCGAGCTAATTTATCGAGGTCGCGCGCGCGCACGTACCTTGCCGGTGAAGGATTCGCGCGAATAAGGCACGCAATTCACAACTCCATGGAATAGGAGTTATACCAATTTCATCGATGCCAATATTCCGTGGCTCCATTTTGCTCATTGCGAGCGAGGCTTCAATTCACGTCAGCTCGATTTGCGTTCTTCTTTCGGTAAGCTGTATCGCTTACGAGTTTACGGCGTTACCAATATTGGTTTTGCGCAGTTTACACTTCCAATTGCCTCACTTAAAGCTTTCCATTTATCTCGCATATCTCAGCGTGGTCCGATTGCTTCATTTTGCGTTGCTTCACTTCTCTCTCTCTCTCTCTCTCTCTCTCTCTCTCTCTCTCTCTCTCTCTCTCTCTCTCTCTCTCTCTCTCTCTCTCTCTCTCCCTCTCTCTTTCCCCGGCTTTCTTTTAGCTTACGCGACATAATTTGGCAGCGTGTAAAAAGAAAGAAAGAAAAAAAAGCGTTCTCGAGCGTTATCTTAATCGATGCCACCTTTCAAGCGGCGGCATTAATTATGCGGGAGGAAAGAGTTCAGGTATGCGCAACGAATGCGTGCGCGTGCGATTCGCACGCAAATGACGACCCGGTTGACATCATGAGGCGTTTACATTTACAACGCGCCTCTGACTTTCTTCGCGATCATTGCTTCGAGCTTCATCGCGACAGGAGAATCGAGGGGAAAAGGCGATGCGGTCTTGCGTATGGATACTCTCGCGCGATGCATCCTTATGACGAATCCGCCGAGTGGAAACGTTCGAATTCCTCGCGGCAAGAAATTACTACTGGAAAACGTGCCAAGGGAAAAAGGAATGAGTGCTGAGAGCACTCGGGATCCTGACACGTCGAAAGCCGATCCTGCGCGTGACCCTGCGGGCGCTGATGAAATCGCAATCGTCGCGTCTCGATTCGCGCTAGTAATTTCTGCGCGCTTTCTCCGATCGCTTCTCAGCAAGAGCGACGACGATTCCCCCATTCGCGAATAAGGGAAACGGACAGATTGCAATTTCCTATGAACGATGTACAACAACGGCGACACGTTGTTTTTCTCGAGTTATACGTAATGGCACGGATGCGCGGCGTGTTACAGCACGGAGATAAAATCGGATCTGGGTTGCGCGCGAGTCGCGAGCGCGTGAGTCAGTTGCTTCGTCGCGTCGTCGGCTGGAACAAACAGAATTATTAGGCTGATGCACGAATAACGGCCGCTTCGGCATTGGCCGATGCCTATTTTTCTGCTGGACGAACGTTTCCGCGAATCTCGTTACGTAAAACGCTCGCCGGAGGTTTTTAAAAGAATGAACGAACGAGACAGAGAGAGAGAGAGAGAGAGAGAGAGAGAGAGAGAGAGAGAGAGAGAGAGAGATAAGATATCGTTCCTCCCAATTCAGAAAACAGCTTTCCCCCGAGAGGAAACTGGTAAACACAAAATGAGCGCACGATTTAATCGC
This sequence comes from Eciton burchellii, assembly GCA_020341155.1. Classification (NCBI taxonomy): domain Eukaryota; kingdom Metazoa; phylum Arthropoda; class Insecta; order Hymenoptera; family Formicidae; genus Eciton; species Eciton burchellii. The sequence continues at coordinate 3,524,547 of JAHMML010000007.1, forward strand.
CGATTTAATTAATCAAATCCCGAGGCGATAAAGAAACGCGCTGCCCTTTCATCGCTAATAGGCGTATTTGTTATTGAGCGACTGTTTCTCTTCTGTATCGTCACAAGAGGGAAGCACGGGAGTATAGGAGAGCCGTAGGAGAGCCGTCTCGCCTTCAAACAGAGAGACAAATACAGCCGGTGATTCATTGTAGGATTCTAAAATTATCTCGAATAGGGGAGACTGTAAATTCCACGATGGGCCCGTGCATCTTTCAGTGATACACTAACTAGCTGTACAGCGGCAGGCGACCATTTACACTTCGCCGCCTGCTGCGACAAGTAGACGAGGGTTTCGCTTGATCTTCCTGCCGAGTCACTTTCATTAGCGTAGCGACAGCTAAAGAGGCTTAATCGTCGGATATAATGCCGGACGTCGATTATCGAGCCGGATCGCAAACGCTATAGAAAGCCGTTTACTTCCGCCACGTGGTGCATCTATTCTGTCTGCTCGGGAGATAGATGCCTCTTCACGATGACGGCAAGTGAATCCCGCTTGTTCGTGAAACGATCTGACGCTTCTCGTTTCTTTTCTCATTATGATAATGCGGATACGGGCATTTCGAATTTCCCGGGCGAACGGCACTTGAAAAATATTTTCGATCCTCCGATGAATTATGCGCATTTATGAACAGCGCCGATACGATTGCATCGGTTATCACGGTGTATGACGTGGCGTTTCTTTTAACGTATCAGCGTAAACAAGTTTCGTTCTTCTTTCCTTTTCTTTCTTCTCTCTCTCTCTCTCTCTCTCTCTCTCTCTCTCTCTCTCTCTCTCTCTCTCTCTCTCTCTCTGCAAGCGGCAGCAACTACGCGACATGCGCTAACGTGTTGATAATTATATACCGCGGACTCGTTGGTCTTACAATAATAAAGATGCGACCGCGTATCTTTATCTCCGTCCCTCTCGATGAACATCTCTGTTACGATGGTTCGCGGTTTGTGATGATGACGTACGCGGAATGACGCGCTTCTCTGAATTTCGCGATGGGCGCAGCGAGATCTCGCTACGTCGCTGACGCTAAAGCCAAAATCCGCGTCCTCCGCGTGAATAGCGTCTTGGATTGTTCGCTTTATCGAATATGTCTAGGTGATAACAGCTGAATCAGTGTAAATTATGTTTGCCCGCGTTAAACATGATGCAGCTTCGGTTAACATTACGCGTCACTGGTTTTCCCAATGTCAAAGTAGAATCGAATTAAATAGGAATTCCAGATATCACGCGGGCATATGATCAGCTTGTCGAAACTATTTCCAAGTCGTTGCAAGAAAGATCGTCGTGAGTCACATTGACATGGCGCGCGATCATGATGACGCGTGCTGACGATGACGCGCTGTCACACTACTCGCGAAGAGGTCGCGACTAGTCGAAGAGAGAGAGAGAGAGAGAGGGGAGTCTAGGCGCCCGGAAGTGATCTTTATCGCGAGTGCCCGTTTATAGGCGCCCCGATGAAGGTACTCACGTGCCGCCGAATGAAATTAAACGCGCCGCCGGCGGCAGCGCCTCGCGCGGACTCGCTCGGAATTAATCCCTGAAATTGGGAGTTCTCTCTCCCGCGAGATCATGTGTGAGAATATGTGAGAATAATCCCTTCTATCGATGGGAGAATGGGAATAAGAGATAACGACCCCGCGCCTTTGAGGTGTCAACTAAAGTGTCGATTTTCTTGGAACGCTTAGAACGAAGGATAATTTATCCGAGTCCGAGTATGTTTAATCTTTCTCGGGATTATCAAGTGTCAATACGTCCACTATCGTTACGCGAATACGAAAAACGTGAGATATGAGAGACACAAAATAGATTCGTGTCTGTATTTACGAGATACGGACACACTGATTAAGCGGTTAAAAATAGCGGACCGTTAAATGTTTGCGATAGATTATTATGGGATATATATATATATATATATATATATGTATCAATAAACGTATCGATGAATTCTGCGATCGTCTAGCCCGCTGAACATTCAAATACCGGCGTATCGAATGTATCCCTGACAATAAGTACATACGCGTACCTCGGTTATCTTCATTGTTTCGCTTTAATTTATCGTCGCGATACCGATAAGAGAGAAACCATTGATCTTTCGCGGAGAAATTATCAAGAGCCATTGATATTCGGCTTATTCCATTCCGAACTGGAAACGTCAATCAAGTTTAAGGTTACAAGTCGAGCTGACTTACAAATACGATTATTACAAGATTATGAATCGAAAACAAGAACGTATTACAAATATATTCCGCGATAATTCGATAACCTGGGAAAAGGAGGAAACCGCGATAGGGAAACAGCCAAAGACTTGCCATCTCCGAGAGAGACCCGAAGAATGTCGCTTGAAGAATCGAATAGGGAAAAAGAAAAAGGAAGAAAGAAAAATGACGCGCCTTCGCGCGCGCGTCATCTGTCGCGATGTTAATCGTCATTAAGTTATCCGTGGACAAAGAGCGATGTTGGTCTGATGGTCGGCGCTTTACGCCGGAGGATTTCAGATTCATCAAAGTAAATTAGCCTCCCTTCTCTCTTTAATCGCCGTTTTTTTTTTTTTTTTTTTTTTTTTTGCGCGACCTTAATAGACAAGGATCGCCGATGCTGCTCTTCTGGCAGCGGCTCTGCTGCCAGTAGACGAGTAGACCTCTACGAGGGAACCGCAGGAACCGAGTCGCCGTCACGCACGTCGGAGTAACGGTTCACCGGTGTGACTACTGCCTGAAACAATCTGCTCGCATCAGTCATGCAAAACGGCGAACCGCGGTTACAATGCCATTATGAGCCGAGCGCGGCCGCGTTTACGGCCGTACGTTTCACTCTCGGGCGCGTATCGCGTGTATCGAGCCATAAGTATTCCGCGAGCCGTCGTTGAAAACAATCGTTATCGAATGCAGAATAACACTCGGTAACGATTCTGATTTCATGCCGTAGTAAAGCCCGCGTATCTCGCAGCCCCAAGAGTAACCAATACAGGATTCTGCCTTGTAATCATACCTCAAACGTAAACAGGTCCTCCTCCTCCCCCCGCCCACACCTCCCCCCCCCCGTCCCGCCGTCCCCCTCCCCCGTCCACAGGAGTGGGAGCGGAAGAGACGCCCGTAATATTCTTGTTATTCATTTATTTCGCTTATTTGCAATTCACTCCGCCGGCGGACGGAAGTTTCCTTCTGCTTTATCTTAATTGTTCTTTCAGCTGCGGCTTGTTCAGCTGTATTCCGCGAAGAGGAAAGGAAAAACGAGGAAACAAAAAAAGAAAGCAGAAGAAACAAACAAAAAAAAAGGGGGATGCGCAACGAGAGCGAAAACGCGCGTATGATTGTGTGAATCTCGGCGAGAGATTCGCGCACGCGCTTTCCGCGTTCCGTTTCCACGGAAACGGATCCGCGCGAGGCCAGCGATTACCTGGCAAACCGAAAACACCGGCGTACGTCACGTCCGCGGGTGACGCAGGTGATCAGCTGACCGTTACGTCGCGTGGAAACGACGAAAGTGCAAGCTGCATCCTTGATGATGCAGCATCAATCAACGCGACCGGTTCTGCGACCGTTCGAATTCCGTATACAATGTCGTGCGACGTGCGGCTTTTTTTCTGCCACGTGCGCAGTTGAGCGACAGTCAGCTTTTTCATAGCGTTGTCCAATGTCAGTGCCACTTTCCAACGCTCTTCGCTCGATCGTCCCCTCGATAGATGAGATCACTTCCGAGTGAGCTAGAGTGGTCTCGAATTGTCGAGGACACGCATCCGTCGATATCTATCCATCGATATCTACTCGAATGAAAGATTCTCCGCTCTCGCAGGATCGCGCGCGCGGTGTAAACGTCATAATGTAGATGTAAACGTAAATTTTCCCGGAGCAGTCCCGTCAACGCGACACATCCGTTGACACGAAATCCGGCGGAATTTTGCGAGTGCCCTCTCTCAGGCGTCGCATGTTCAGGCGGCGATCAGTTTCGCTCGTGTAGGCAATTTTTCTCTTTTTTATTATCATAAGGATCACAACGGCGACCGTGCGTTGCATTGGCCTCGACGTCGTTGGCACATGCAGAGCGTGTTATCGAGTCAACTGCCAAGCACACAGCGATATCTCGATGCACCGGTAGCGCCCGGTACACTCGATGTACCCGATAGAATGCCTTCTATTCAGAGCGATAGATTTTGCATTGTTCGCTCGCAGCGAGTATACTTGACAATTGTGAAATTCAGCCGGCCGATTGCGCGACGTTGCCGAGACCGACGAGAATACCTGAGAATCTCTCGATCCGCGGTCTTGTTTGGTCCGTAGCGCGTTTGGATCGCGCACGTGGGCGGACATATTCCGGATGTATCCCGCCATTTCCGCGAGATACGCTCGGGAATGAGACTTTTGCGCACCTGGTGCGCGGAATCTCGCGCGAACGCGATACACGAGAGGCGAGAGCCATTGCGGTTTTAGATATACGACGAGAAAAACCTACTTGCCGCGCTTCGATACGTGATTCAAGGATCAAGAATGCGCAGCGCGACCATTTATTTGTATACGTGACTCTATCTATGACTTTTTACGATTCTATCTGCGATATTGCGCACTGACCAGGGTTAATCGCCGGTTTCCTCAAGCTCGCAGCTAATTGCAACGTAAGTTTAAATTAATCCTTATCTCTCCTGTCTAATTTTAGTTCCGAGAGTGGAATTAGATAAATTAAGATTAGATATATACCCTTCTCGCTGCTATAACGTAAATATAAACAAATCGGAGCTCCTTTCTCGGCCGGCGGACGTCTCGCATTTTATTYCCCCTATTCCCCCGCCTCTTCCCCCGAGGGGGGCCTTAGCTCAAGTTCGGTTAAGCGCGCGATACGGTACGCTTCTTGTGCCGCTCGCTGCCCAGATTTACTGGGCTCTTAAAGAGAGCCGACGCCGTGTTTGTTTGTGTTTGTAACCGCATTCCCGCGCCAGCACGGTCTCGTGAAAGGACTAACCGACAGCGCGAGGAAACCGCAGCCCTAAGTCGCGATCACCCGGTCGCGTTCCGGGTGAGCTACTCGCATGCCACGTCGATGAGTGGCCGCGCAGCGTTCCACGAGCGAGCGCTTACTTGCACGAGCGGAGTAAGTATGCAAGTAAGCGGGTCGATGCACTCCACCCACATCTGGCCCGCGCGAAATAGTCGGGCTGTCCTTGACACGGCGTGAACCGGCGGTTTCCACCCTGCGCCGCCGGGGTCCGCCCAATTCGCTCTCAACGGAGGGGACCGCGCGCGCTCGTCTCGTCCGCCGCCACGCTTCGTTTATCCACTTATGGGAAATTTCGCCGGCGTACCATAATCGGCTGGAATTAGCCACGCGGTGAAATCGCCCCGTGTCTCGTTGCAAGAGCAACGCGAGCCCGCTTTCGTCGTTGCCTCTATCGTCACCGCTGGCGTTCCTCCCCCCCCCCCCTCCCCCGGTGCATCATCAGTTTTTCTATCTATTCCGAACGTTTGGCACTTCGCTTGACCTGCCGCACTATGGGCGTGCCAAGTCGCGCACCGATATGCGCGTCGGCGGCGGTCGACGTTTCCTTCGGTCCGGCATTCAGGTCCGGTTTAAGGCTATCGCCATATCTATCGTTGAAAAGCCCGGACAGAGATTCCCGTTGGTTGCCGTGGTTAATTTTGGCATAGAGAGGCGGTGTCGTTCGGAGGACACTCGGCAAGTGCCCGCTGAGAACCTTCGTTCGAGGCTCGTAGATGCAAAATCTACTAGCAATTCGATCATTGAAACGCGCGATTTTACCGTGAAATGGGAGACCAACGACCAGCGTTTCCAGACGGAGAGACGGTCTGAAACTAGATTCCTCAGCAGGATTCAGCAAGGGTGGTGTTATCGGGGGAAGTTAGCAAGCATGAGATTGGAAAGAGCCAAGCTCGGGATTCAGAAGTGTCAGAAGTTGTTAGTTACGTACGAATTAATTTCTTGCTTTTTTACACCGAAATCACCTCAGAGTGGAATCTAACTAACGAGTCTTTTGTGCTGAATCTTTAAGTGCTGACATCTATACTTACATAATCTCCAAGAAGGCCGCTGATAAAGGAGCATATTCGGCATTCTTTCCCGCGTTCCAGCTTTAAGGAAAAAAAGAAAAAAGAAAAAGGAAAAAGAGAGAGAAAAGAAAAACGCGCCACTGTAATGGATTCGTTGTACCTTTGTTGTATTCTTGTGCAAGTGCAGCGACTCCACACACGACTTGCGAAAATTGGCACGAGAGATTCCGCGAGGGGGATATCAAAGACCGTAGAGTCCACCGTATCGAAGCTCAGCTGGGAAGACAGAAACGGAAGCTGCTGCATCAGCGATCCAACGATGGAGCGCGGAGGAAGGGCCACTGTGAGCCAAGGGAAGCCAAAAATTTACAAAACAGAGCAAGAGATTAATTTGTGCGCGTTCGCAATACGTACAAAGGGCGCCGCGGCAGCTTGAGCCAGTGCTGGGGTGTGTACTATACACACCGCACGGCTCGTGTGTGTGTGTGTGTGTGTGCATATGCAGCCGCTGCATCCCCGTCCTTTGGCATCCGCGTCGCATCGAGCCGCGCACGTGCCCTCACGCACGGCCCACGCGCGCGAAGCCGATGAGGGATCGCCATGCAGCGCGGGAATGTGCGCGAAACTTGTTTACGCGACCGAGCACCGTCGCGCATTCCGCGGCGCGAGCCGCGGTTATTCAGGGAGCCTTGACTCGTCGTAGCCGCCGCGCGTAGGTGCATCTCTCCTCGCGTACGTACGATTGTCCGCCGACCGGATTGCCAGACGCGCGGCGGCGGCGGCGGGGGGAGGGCAGATCTCGCGGATCGCGGACCGCGCCTGCCTCGGCTCGGGATTAATTGTGGACCGTGACTGTACAAGCACGTACGCGAGCACTCAGCGAGCACTCTGCTCTGTTGATCTTCTCTGTTTGTATCGGGCCGGTCCGCCGGTTTCGCGAAAGTCCGATCGAACAATCGCTCGCTGCGACGCGAAATCGCAAAATCGATCAGATCGGCAAGGAATTGTCATAGGAAATGGTCAATAATGTTCTCTCTTTCTCACTTTCTCGCATCTTGCAGACGCGAGTATTTTTGATCTGGCAAGCGGCGAATTTCAGTAGGCGAATGTCTAATTCACGAGAAATTCGGAAATTTAGCCTTTATTTTTAGTTTTCTGTTTGATACACCCGTCGCCATGACCGTTGTACAATGTCGTTAACACGCAAATTATTTATATTTGCTGACTGACGGCCGTTTAATAATAATATCGAGCTGACCAATAATTCCCCTCTGTTTTTCGCGTCGTTTTCGCGGCACATGGAACAGCGTGGCAATTCGCGTAAATGAATTTCCACGTTCCCAATTGTTGGATATTTCTGTACTATTTTTGTCATCCTGCTGCGCAGTGTCGATTATTTTGCATGAACATGTCCTTTTCTCGAATAACGCCGTTCTCATTGTATCTCGCGCGTTCACCTGCAATTATAATGTGCAAACATGAGATTTGTCGCAAACGTTCTCTTAGTTTTCCCCCCCATCAGCGTTTCCTTTTACGTGGGATCAACTGCGTGGCAATAGAGAAGGGAGCCGATTAAACCGAGTAGCCAGACGTGAATCACAAACCGATGGCCGTATCACGAGCGCGCATCGAGCAACGAGGGTCGTTCCAAAAGCGAAAGTTCACCGGAAATCGCCCAATTGCTTTCTCTATGACCTGCCTTTAGATATCAGAGTCTTCTGCGTCTAGATCTTCTCAACTCGCGAATCTAAAATTTCCGACGAGGAGTCTTCAATTTCTCTTTCTCTCTCTCTCTCTCTCTCTCTCTCTCTCTCTCTCTCTCTGTCTCGCTTGCTCCTTCACGCCGAAATTATTTCTTGCGTTCCTTCAGAGCGCTTAACGGCTCTGTTATTGCAGGGCCGAGGTATGTCAGTCATCGAGAACATGGCGTTCCCTTTTCGCGCATATCGCGAATACTACGAGCCATTGTACGGGACGAATGGCGAGGATCTCGCATCATCAGCCGAAGGTCAGCGAATCGCGGCGGCCGAGGCCTGATCACTCGCTGGAATTTGTTCGAAAGCGGCGCGATATAGTCTCGCGGCCGCGAACTCCGTGTGGGAGGTCCGGGATTCAACATGGTTCGTGTTGGAACGCGAAAAAATTGACGTGCCAGTAATCGCGCTCGGTGGTTTATAGGCTGCCGCGCTATCTGCTAGGAATAATGTGCGTGCGCGCGCTCGCTCGGCGAAGAATACGCGAGGTCAGCCGCGATGGTGGACTTTTGTTCGGACCGAGACAAAGGAACTCTCTCTCTCTCTCTCTCTCTCTCTCTCTCTCTCTCTCTCTCTCTTCGCCGCGCGCGCGCGTGCGCGCGGTAAAATATGCACCCCCCGGGGATTGATAGTCGGGAATCGATGGTCGATAGTCGATAGTCGATCCGCGTGCCGGACATTGGGATTTCCCAGTCAGGTGCCGCATGCGCCTCCGCAAACCCGATTTGCGACCTAATTTTCGAGCTCTTCTCCTTTTCCGTAACGCGCTGATCAGACCGGTTGGATGATCGCGAATCCCTCGGGCTCTCCCTGTATCTTCCCGAACGTTCCCGTGGTTGCTGGATCTCCTCGCCCGATTTCGCGATTCACTCGAACTCACTCGGTACAATTGCTCTCATTACTTATTATCGAGAGAAATATGTTTAGATCTCGAAACTGATCACGCAAGCAATTAGTACTTCCTGTCTCGTTTCATTGTTGACAGTTACGAGAAATACGGTTTGACATTAAAATAATTCGCCTTGTTGCATGGATCGCGGATGTTTTGAATCGAAGAGGCTGTGAAAGAGGCATTATACAGTCCTCTGCTCGGGTCACGTACGTGAAGCACACGGTACACCGTGAAATTCCACGCGCGGTTAGAACACGCATATTTCGGCCAGCCGATAAGTGCCTGACGGACGTTGTTGGGCATCGGAGACGCATGATTTCCTCGCGTACAGCAAACAGACAAGGTTAACCGGTCGATGAGCTCAGGAGTCGAGCTGGAAACGATCCATGTGTCCAGCGATTTGTCGTCACGCACGAGGGCTTTCCATCCCGCCGTGGCAATGAAATTGCCAAATCCGGTTTCCGTTTTTCCGGTAGTTTGGAAATATCTCGCGTTTTTGCTCGTTACTCGAACTCGCGCGGGGAAGCTGGATCCGCGTGTGCATAAGTGCGTTTATCGATACGTCGTATCGATACGATAAAGGATATTTACGAGGGAACACTCAGAGCTTGGCAGCAGACGAAAATGCCGTGCGATTGAAAGAGCTCGAGCTAAAGCAAGCGCGATGTTGCGAACACGGATCGGTGCGCGCGGAATGCAAGAATATAAGTCAGCGGTTTCGCGCGAGAATTCTATGCTGATCGCGTTCAAGTTCCCCGCTGCGCGTCCGTATCGATCATCGCATCGAATTGATCTCGAGATGCTTGGATTTCGTTGAGAACGAGTCTCAGCAACCAGCCGTCTCGCGCTCGCTCCGTTTCTCTCTCGCGACTAGAGAACATCGGCTGGCGGAGATATAGCTAGAAAAAATAGAACCGTGAAGCCTGTCAATGCGATCTGCCGGACCTGAGGAGGATGCGATGCGCTTCTGAGAGCGTGAAATTTTCATTTTTCTCGCAGCGTCGAACGCCGCGGTGTTCCGCAAAATGTTTCTCTCTCTTACAAATGCCGCGAGAAAATTGCGCGCGATATCGCGCTGTTGTCTACAATTATTGTTACGCACTTCGCTGTCCCGACAAGTTCCCGCGCCAACGCGAGCTGCGTCAGCAGGACTTTTTTCTTTTCTTTTTTTCTTTCCTTTTCTTCTCTTTTCTTTTCTCTCTCTCTCTCTCTCTCTCTCTCTCTCTCTCGCTGTCGTTCGATCGCGACATTTTTCTTCGCGCGCATTTTTCGCGTCGCGCAGACAGCTCTGACGTAATAATGAATTCGCGCACGCTGTCGGGGATAGTGTTGCCGTATCGAAGCATCGTCGACCAACGATAACGGTATCGGAATATTTCGCAAATTTTATTATTCCTTAACGATGCGTTGTGGCCGCGCGGGCAGTAGTTGCGTTTATTGATATGCCGCGAGTAATCTTAATTAGCCGATGGATTTATGTCCAGCATCGAGGGCATTTCCGCGACGATAAATCGCCACGGGGACGTTTTCGCGAAAATCGATGGTTACACGTAAACACGCGCTCGAATGGCGAGCTGCTAATCGAATTTAATTTGCGCGGATCGACAGCGTTGACGCATCTCGGCGAGAAAGCATCGATACTGTCGCCTGCTTCGGTCAATCGCTTAACAAAAGCGCCCATTCTTCCATATGTGTCGTCAATTCTTTTTATTTATCTTTTAAGAGAAGCGAGTGTCTTTTCCGTAGCAAGAGAGACTGTTACTGTGAAATTGCGGAGATTGTTACTATGAAACGTGGAAACGCGCGTCGTTACATTATGAAACCGCTAATGCACGCCGCAAGACGGAAAAAGCCATTAGACGCGAAGATTATTGGACAGTGCTCGATAGTACACTGTTAATAATGCCTCGATAATAGCGAAGACGCGCTTTTGCGTGGAATAAAAAAATGGAATAAATAAATGGCATTAATGTTAAATGTCCGCATTAACGTTCGCGACGGCGCGGAATGGCCGCTCGTCGTGCGCACGAAAATGATATCTATCATCGTAGATCCGTATCGCGATCGCGGCAAACAAGTGTCATCGTGACGTCAATGAGGCTGAGAAGTGCGTATGGTTCGCTGACGTTTTGCTTTTATCCGCGCCGATTGTCGACAGGCACGTCTTTCCTGCGACGTCATTGCCCGATGCATTTTAACGATTCGATGATCGGCCGGCTGGCGGTAGTCGTCGATCGATATCGAATAATTCGAGATATCACGGAGCGAGGAATTGCTCGACCGCGATGTCGCGCCGTTTTTTCTCTCGAGTACATATTTATTAAGTACGCGTAAGACGTATGTGTACACGTCGCATCAAGGTGGCTTGTCGGGACGAGTGATGGATTGCGATCGATCGATCGATCGATCGATGGATTAATTGATTGATCGTTTTTTTCTTTTTGATCGCTCAGCGCACCGTTTTGGATTCCTTCGGCGTAATTGTACGTATTCTTCCGGCGAACGTGCTTAATTCAGGTAAGACAAGTTCAGTTCTCATTCTGAAACTGTCCCGAGCGTGCTGGAGCGTGCTTCGAGAAAATCGACCAACAACGAGATCCCGAAGCTTGTCGTAGAGTATAATAACAGGCGATAATAGTTGCGCGATGTCAGGGGGCGAATGGCGGGAAATTAAGGGAATTTAAGAAATTTATTCGACAATAAAGAAATTCCGGGCGCAATGCACAGCAGAAGCCTCTATGCAGATTTACGATCTGTTTGCTCGTTTTTGTTGTTGTGGCCGGTAGCCAGCGATCTCGCGTTTCTTAGTCAGACGTGGCATCGTAGATCGTTCGTTTCTACTGCGTAATTAGAGAGAATTTCTCTACGACCGTTGCGGGAATGATGCGGTGGAACGATAGATACCTAGTCACGCACGGCAGCTGCCGATTCCGACAATAAGAGGCTAATTATAAAATCTACTCAGGGCCACGTATGTCACATCGCACGACAAGATGTACGCGAGGATGAAGAATATAATAATGATTCCTTCAAGCATAGCTCGCGCGAAACAGAGCATAGGGAACAACGAGGATGAAACTACAGATCGACCTATTAAGTTGCACAGAACAGAATGCATCAACGATTCGCGGAACATTGAGAGATCGCGAGTAAACATCGCGGATGGTGCAATGTCTGAAAAATGAAGGCTCGAAAGTCTCGCGTAGATAACCACGGCGCTTATTATGGCATTTGTTACGCGCTATCGAGATCTCTGGCCTCGACAGTGTAAATTTCGTCAGCGCGTATCGGCGATATCGTCGTTTATCGTTGCCGTTAAAAATGCACGCGTTTTCGCCGCCGCGGGAAAAACACTCGATAAGAAAGCGAACGCGCAGCGATAGCGCCGTTCCTTGCCGATTCGCGATTTTCATTCGCGTTTCCCTCCTCTCTACGGCGCCGCCGAGTCGCAATTCTCATCGCTTCTTCGCGCGCGCGCGCGCTCGCCCGGTAGCGCAGTGTTTTTCCATGCGCGCGCGTCCGCGCGCGGAGACACTTTATTTCGCGCGCGAGCGCGAGCGCGCGTGTTTACCCACCAAAAATAGACTGTACAGCTGTCGTTGGAGTGTTTTGTGAGCCTGAAACTTTTATTGCCCAGCCGAGAAACGGAGAGCGACGACGTACCGCGAGATAAAACTTTTTTCGGACCGCCGCTCGGAGAGAAGCAGAGGGAAAAGAAGAGAGCATGCGATAATCGTGCGGAATAATAATCGCACGGAGCGCAAAGCCGCGCGCGCGCGCGCGCGCGCGCGCACGTGATCGCACGGAGAACCGCGAAGAAGCGAACTCGCGCGAAAGGAGAACGAGAGAGCGGCGCGAAGAAGCGAACGGAGCGATCGCGCATACAAATCGCGCGTATTAAGCATTTTTACTATTCGAGTAACGCACGTTCGTACAATCTCGGACGCTTAATTATCGCGCCATTTGATCGCGCGGTGTAATCGCGTCTCCATCGGATCTATTCGCAATGTTCATCGCCAATGGACGATACGATCCGCTGCCGGCGACACGCGTTTACTCGCCGTCCTCTCGCACCGATAATCACGTCATGATTATTTTACGATATTTCTCATGCATTGTTTCTCTTCTTGGAAGCTGCTTCCTATCAATATTTATCCTGTTGGGATAAACGCGAATAAATATTAACATTGCAACGACCGCTGATCGCCTGAACCGCGACCAAACTTTCCTCGCTGGCGCGACACGGCCGGCTTATGTCACTTGATTATATCATTTCGATGTTGCCGCGATGCTTGCCGCATTGCGGGAAATATTTGTATCTTTCCTTCATTCGTTACGCGCAAAGGGATGCCATCTTGGATCATTGGATTTCAGATTGACTAGCGTGATGTGTCGCTTCGGGGACTTCACTCGTCCGCGAGTACGTTACTTCGCTCGTGCTACCAATTCAACAACAGGAACAAGTAAATCGCATGCAACCTTCCCCTCTCCGCCACAATATATCTCGTATCTCCGGGACTCGCTTCGAACGGGTGTGATTTCCAGCGAGCAGCGTTTCGTCTTCTGCGCTTCTGCGAATGATAACGGCAAATATTGCCGTTATTTTGCAAACAAGCGTCGAACGAGAATAATAACAGGGAAATCGACGTAGAAACAAATACAGGCTACGTAAACACGTCAATCGGCAGAAAGTCAAACAATCGTCGGGGGACAACTGTTGGGGACCGTTTGGGAATTAATCAATATTTGCGATCTTTCCGCAAGAACAAAAAGAAGAAGAAGAAGAAGAAGAAGAAGAAGAAGAAGTAGAAGCAGGAGCGGCAGAATTTATTCACAGCTCGAAGCTGACTCGCCAGCAGAAACTGTCCACTCTCGGAATGCGATCGAACTCTTCCGCGATCATATCGGGTTATGTGAAACGTCCCAATTAACGGCAACTCCCGCGTCTGCAAGAAGCAGACAGAGCACAAACCTGCCGGGCTCGGGTTGACTTCTCAAGCTCGCGCAAGCGCGAGCCCAGGACATCGCGCGCTCGTAACTTTCGTGCACACGCGAAGTCGCGTGCACAGTCGCGTGCACAGTCGCGTGCTGCTATCGGCCCCTCTGCGCGTGTTGCGTCTGTTAAAATATTCGCTTTATCACCATTCGGCATCTAGGATAGCGGACCTCGCATCCGCCCATGCAAAACGTTCATTTTGCCACCTGGAGCGAGTTTTGACCCCGCGCTCGTTCCTATCTCGCCCAGCTATCGGAGAACGGAATTAATAATGTTGCAACATCGCCGCGTGACGCAACGAGGTGTATGCTGTGTGCGTGTGTGCGTGTGTACGCGCGTACGCGCGGGATCAGAGGTTACGGTTAAGCTCGCGCCGGTTGTTCGTTCGTTTCTTAGTTGCCTCAGATTCTAATGGAATCTCCCCTCTCCCCCCCCCCTCCCTCTCCACCGATAAATATCTGCAAGTTCGAGTTCGAGACGCTGTTTAGCGCGCATTGCGCTCGGCGAACGATATTCATACATCCGTTGCGTCCGAGTTTCTCCGATCGCGAGAGAGACGAACGAGAGATTGCACTGTTCGCACTTGCTTTGTTTATCCTGCTTTGTTGTTTCTTCTTACAGGTCTGTCGTAATTCGCGGTGCACGGAATGCGCGGTGCACGGGTTCTCGCTCATTTCGGGGAAAGTTTGTAGTAGTTTCCAACGGGCATTCGTTTCTCTTTCAGCCATGTAATCGGAACGAAGGTCAGAGGTATAATCGACATTGGACGGCGGAAGAGCCGTGGAACACGTGCAATTGAGTGGATTTATTGCGACTGTTACGTTAAGACGATATGTATTGCGTGTAGACCTTCACGGTGCATTAATTCCTTGGGACTATTAATACTTTGGAATTAAAAAGGCTATTGTTTCTCAGCTCATGCGGACGGAGAAAATATTTTCGGATATAGAAGCACATAGCATGCTGAGATGCGATCGGTCACGCTAATTTCACAATTTACATAATTGGAGAATTGATTCTAATTGAACGGCTCGCGCTGGAATTCGCGCGTTAAGACCGAGGCATGGGAATGTCTAAGTCATCAGCATGGAATAGAGATCTATAAATTGCTAGACGGCACAAGTTAATTTCTCGCCCTTTCGTAAACGACATTTCAACATTTATCTAAAAAAAAGCGCGGGCAAGATCTTGATCAACTTAAGAATGGTCTGCGTTATTTTCGATCATCTTCAACCGTTTATCCGGGCAACACGATGCTCCAAGTCAGAAGCAAGAAATTAATTTGTACACCTTCGCTAATAAGCGAAACTCGTCTTCTAGGTTAACGCGTTCGGCGTTAACGACTCGCCGTTAAAATCGGAATTGCGCGATGGCCGCGTCAAGAGGAAAGTGCGTGCGCGCACAAAGAACTGAAGTCTCCACGGATTATTCATAACGGAATTGAGCGTCACGCGGAAGATTTTCGTGAAAGAGATTCTGAATGGTGCTGACGAAACCCGAGCGGGGGCGGGAGTACAGCATCCGTGCAAAGTTCAGCCGATCGGCGCCCGATAATGCCTTATTCATGAGTGATAACGAGGGGCGTAGGTCGAGCAGCACTTTGACGCCTCTGCAGTGCGTCTAAATTGCGAGCGTTTCGTCATTCGCCTCGTCTCGTCTTCATCCCCCGCGTCGCCCCGCCGCGCTCGACATGCCGGCGCGATATTTTGCGCCGCTTTCTGCATAATTCAGTCGGTGCGACGCATAAAACGGGGTTAAAATATCATCAGCATCCGCTCGCGCGGACGGGAGCGTCGCAGCGCGACTCGTGAAATTCGCCGCTCGGCGCAGGAGCAGAACAGAAATAGTACGATTGTATTCAGATATATTCCGCGTCTTCTTATCTCTTGCGATCCGCAAGCCGTTTCATTCCCTCGCGAGGACAGCGAAGATGAGAAACACGAGATGCGCGAGGACAAGGGAAATTATTTCCGATGTCGTCGCGGCGCGAACGAACCAGATTTATCGGTGCCGCTGACGAACGCGTCGCCTGTCGCTTCCTCTGGAGCTGCTTTGGACGGATGATGCGTCGTCGGGTCGCGTCGCCACGACATTTCTACGCGTTTCACTTGTCGGCAGGCCTGGCGACCGCGTGCCTTCGTGGACTTCGTGATCTTTTTTAAGCTTGGAGTCGCTGCACGTGTTGCCAATAAATTTGACTTTTTCCGCCGTTCACAGCTTTATAGAAATCCGCTGTTTACAAAACGTGAACGCAATTACATTGACTTTAACGTCGGATTTAAGTTATTTCGGATTTAGAGGTGTCCGAAGCGAAACGTGAAATGTAGTGATTACGCAAAAGTAAAACGATTATACGAACATTTACACGAATTTTTTTTCTTTACCACGTCTTCGCGACGTCAATACATTTACGCGCAAATCCTCCGTCATTCGTCCTTCCTCCTTCGTAATTTGCATTTTTCTTTTTTCTTTTTTTTTTTTTTTTTCAAATATGGACAGCGTAAACAGAAACGTACGCTGTTCGTGTCGACGTATAAAATGCACCGACGATTATATGACGTTCCGTGTTCGTGAAAGCTTCGCAGAGCTCATCCGCGTTATATCGGTACTCTCGTGTGCTCGATATTCGCCGTGTCCAATTTTCTCCCCAGCGCGGTGGTTGTTTTATACCCTCCCAAGATACGAGCGGTCTCAGACGTCGCGGCGGCATCCGGGCGCCAGCGAGTCTGGACTTTTCGGGCGTATGCGGCCCCTGACCGACGCCCGTTCGGTCTTTTAGACGCGATCCCTTCGTTGATATACAGCGCACGCAACGATCCGTGAACTTGGTTGCATTCGTAGCATCGAAGCGAAGCGGAGTTTTGTCGATAATGCTCGAGCTCGTAGCGTGTCGGACAAAACAGACGAGAATTCTGAACGCTCAGGTTTTCGCTGTTAGATACAAATGAATCATCGATCGCATTTGTCTCAAGTGAGATCGTTTATTGTACCATAGCGTGGATCGTTGAAGGAGAGGCAAAGTCTTTTTCTTCTTTACCTTATTTCTTATCGCGCTTATTATTTATCGCGCTTCTTGCACGTTAGAATGCAGGATACAAGCGAACGCAGCAAATTGACAAGTTGAAGAAAAATCCGCACTACGTCTACATTGTTCGATTGTCAAGCTATGATCAAGCTACGTGACCTTTTCTCCGCTCCGCTGCGGAACTGTTCGCTTGTCGCTTTTCTGCGGACGCTTTCTCGCGCAGAACGAGTCACGGCTCGCTCACGTTCGTCTAATCCCTTCAGGCCAAATACGTTTAAATCGCGTATCATCGGCGCATCGTAGATAACCGCCGGAATAGTCACGCTGTGTTCCGCCTATCGCTGTGTTCAGCTATAGCGACACGAACGATGAAAACCGGAAATCCAGTCGCTTGGTCTTCTCCGGCAATGCGCGGCGCAGTATCGCGCGGCCATAAAAAGATTCCTGATCATTGCGAGAGCCAGAGTAGATAAGATCGACCGGTATCCCGTTGCTTGAACACGTTACCTCCGTAACCCCGTGCGACCTTATCATCCTACGCTACCCTCGTCTTGATAGCGGCGCGGTATCGCTCGCGTCCTGCGAACGGCGCGCGATAAACGCGCGAACGTTGTTTCTTCCTCGCAGCGTGACCACAGTGACAAGAATTACCCCAATCGCGACAGAGAGGGATGGGGATGGCTCGCAAGGATTGCAGTCTGATGGATGGTCCGCGGATCCCGTGAGACCTTCGCGCGCTTGATCCGAGTCTTAATCTCGGGTCAAATCGCTAGGTTGACCCTCGCCGCGAATCCAAGCGAATAGCTACAACAAGGTTCCCTGCTCGCTTCCCTTTTTCTCTCGCCGGACATTGGTACCGCATTCGTGGCCTGGATTGTTCGTCACTGTTACTTTCTAAGTGCCGATACGACGTGCGACAGCCTGCGGCATTTTCGAACGCTCCTTACACGTCGATCGATGGAGGATAGACGCGCCTTGGCAAGTCTACATACGCGACAACTCGAGAAAAAGGTGATTAGCAAGCGG
The DNA here is from genome assembly GCA_020341155.1 of Eciton burchellii. Lineage (NCBI taxonomy): Eukaryota > Metazoa > Arthropoda > Insecta > Hymenoptera > Formicidae > Eciton > Eciton burchellii. Next base: position 3,542,269 of record JAHMML010000007.1, read on the forward strand.
AACATTTGCATTTATTGCCACTTATCACGAATCTCCTCTCTCCTCCTATAAGCGAGTAATTACTTACGAAATTGCAAACAATCATCCGCGCATGATCGATTGCAAAGATGAAGATGTTTTCAATTAGCATCGCGCGCATGCGCGCATCTTTCGTAAATTAATCTGATAGACACAAATCTGCGCTTTCGTTTTTTGCCATTGCGATTTAGAGCTGTGCAAATATTGGAGAAAGGTAATGCTCTCTAGGGGGGAGAGAGAGAGAGAGAGAGAGAGAGAGAGAGAGAGAGAGAGAGAGAGAGAGAGAGAGAGAGAGAGAGAGAGAGAAAGAGGGGAGGGGGGACCAAGTTACGGGTTTGTAACCGATCGAGTTAAGTAATTATTAATAATATGCTTTCCGTCTGCTTCTTACTTCTGATAGTCTAGTCTAGTAATCTAGTTATTTTTTCTTGCCTGCCAATACGCAATTCGCGGAGGCGTGGCGGCACGTTTTATCGCTTCACGAATCGGTCGCGAGTCGGTGACTGAAGCAATACACATTTCTAATGAGCGATCTTAACATGGCGCGCGGATTGCCTTGTTTGTTGCAGAATGAGAAGGCCACGATGCTGAGACCCGGATCCGTACTGCTGGGCCTGCTGGTCCTCGCGGCCGCGCTGAGACTCGCGGACTCGAACCGCTGTCTGACAATGTTGGAAGGTAAAGTCGCCGCCGGTCATTATCAGCCGGAGCGCAATTGTTGCGGTCCAATCGCGGCGGCGCGTTTATCAGCGCGATATCGCTCGCTATCGGGGAAAAGAACAACGTCGCGCAGCGGCCGTTAATTGCCGTCGACGGTCAGGCAGTATTCTGCGTATTAATTGAATCGCGACTCATCCCCGCGAAAATAATCATCTCCAGTCGCTAACGAGTAATTAGATCGGACGTAATGAACAGCTGGAACGTAGCGTGTGCTAGTCGCACGCGCTAATGTGACCGCAGCGTGTGCTTCAGCCGCTTATTATCAAGCGTTTTAAATATGATCGCTTGCGCGGATTGACAGCGACCGGAAACGCTCTTTCCTTGGAAACGCCGTACATGTTTTTCTCAGATGTTTACATTGTTCATATCGCGTCGTTCATAGAGCGACCTTGCGTATCTACATATACAGCGATTCTCAATCCGCGCTTACCAGCGCTGTCGCGCGATCCTGACTTGCCATTTCTTTTTTCCCCCTCACCTCGCCTCTCCTCCTTCTCCATCCCGGCGAGTGGAAGTGTTTTCGTGTTTTCAAAGTGCGCCAATTTTTTTTCCTTCTTTCTTTCCCGTTTTTTCCTCTTCTTTCTTCTCGAGGGTCAGCGGGTCGGGTGATCACGAAAGATATTTCGTGATATTTTATCGTGCGTATATGCGCGTGCATGTAGATAATTTCTATTCCTCCCTGATGAACACCTCTGATTTACAGAGGTCAATCCGAAGAGGGTGATCAATCACGAGGGCCAATTCCTGAACATACAGTTCGAAGTATCGAGAAGAGTCACGCACAGATTGGCGTCGGAGATCATGAAGATTTTTCTGACCGAGGTGCTGGGTTACACTGGGGTCGGCATTGTCGAAAAGGCTGATGAATTCAATGCGGCCGCGGCTTTCGAGAGATTGTCCGATATACTGACGTATAACAGGCATATAAGGCTGTAAGAGAAACACGACGGATTAATTCAGTCCTCTCTGCTGACTGCTTTTCTTTTCCACTATGCTCTTTCTTATCTCGAATTACAATATCGAAAAGTAGCGGCCGCTTTTGCGCATTTGTTTTTCCATAAACGCGTAAATCATCACACGCGCAAGCAAACACACATACACGTGTGCATCGAGCTTTTTTAGCATTGCGTAAGCTAGATCAACATCGATATTTGATTCGTGACAACTATGCCGCGCCGCGATCACAACTGCATGATCAAATTAACAATCGAAAGCTATTATCACGTTGGTTGCTATTTTCGCGTTTCTTTGTTGTACAGTTATATTCCATTTTGTAACACTTTCTCTGACAAATGTCTAGGACGTATTTATTCGACAGTAGCCGAATTCGTCATCATCTTTCTAGTCTCTTCGTTAATGGCCAACTTATTTCTATTCATTCGTAAATCAGCGATAGATTCCTATTTATACAGATATGCATGTCGTATAACACTCGTATAAGCTTTCCACTCAAACGCGACATAATTTTGACAAATCCGTTAATAATCTCTCTTAACGATGTAAATATGTAATGTAATACGTGGTCGGATAATATTCAGCGTGTTACGAGCAGACTAGATAATCTCAATCTTCAAACAATCCGATATCTTCTGTTGCAACGAACGGCCATCGTTACGATATCATTATCGAATTTTCAACTTTGACATATTGCGGGACGTATATTCCATACATTACGCTGAATTGAACTGGTAGCTAACGGATTCGCATTATGCTAAAACTCCAGCGGAGAAACGTGCGCGCGCGTTTAAAGCAGGCCATTAATATTCCCGTTCCATTCACAGATTTCCAGAAACGATGGTAAACATGGAAGTGTGGATTCCACCACAGGAGGACACGATACCGCTACTGAACAAATACGAGGTGAAAGAATGCGGTTTAATAGCGCCGCCGGGGCACTTTGGCTGGTTTGTTCCAGAAGCTTTAGCCAGACCTGACGATAGCTGGCTGGTATTCTCCAGATTGGAAACCGCTAGCAGGTTTGCGATCGATGAAGCGTATCTGTCCATGGTCAAGAACTTCACGATAGATACTTCAAAGGAAAACGACTATTACTGTCACGAGAGCTTCTGCCAACATGGGATGTACATCCCGGAGCAGTGTCAAAGAACGCCGAATTGCGCGCTACTGCTCGCTGAATATCCTGACGTAACTCGCTTCGTGAAGGAGCACATCGATCAAATGAAGCTCTACGTCAAAGTGGCGTGGGTAGGACCGAACCTCAGGCACCTGAGCAAATACTTGACCAGAGAGTACATGCAACTCTCGCGGAACTCGTCGACATCCGACGAGAACAGGTACTTCTATCTGGGAGAGCACACAATTTCATATTGCCGTTCTCGATTGCTGCGTATATAAGAAGGCAAGGTGATCGTGATCGTCGGTGTGTTACAGCGAGGTCTTTTTCAGGTCATTGGTGATTCTGCACTATTCGCCCAGTAGCGCGATTCCGAACGACAGGGAATTTATGACGATCGATTTTCCGCGCTGCGGAACGAAGAAAGATTCGATCGGTTGCAGCTACGAGTCGAACAGGCTGACGAAGGTGGTGTGGGGTAGACTGGCCATGATCGCGAAGATCGCCTATGAAGCGATAAATCGCGCCAAGTTTAGCCGAGAGATGTACGAGGACCTAATCGCGCGGCGCACATGGGCGAGCAGTAACGTTTCAGATGAGCAAGTCGCTTGCGATTGGTTGAAGGATAACTTGAATTATACTCTGACGGAATGGAAGCCCAGTGACAACGATAAGAATACTCTCTTCGTGGGCGGAATATTTCCCATGAGTGGTAACTCTTACATGGCCAAATCGATCGTAATCGCCGCTAAGATGGCAAAAGACGCCGTCAATGTCAATAATACCCTATTGAGGGATTACAATTTGACTTTGCTGGCCAGCGATGGCCAATGCAAATCAGACATGGTGATGAAGTCATTCATCGACTACATCATGCATAATTATTATCGGAAGTTAGTTGGCGTATTAGGGCCGGCTTGTTCGGAAACTGTCGAGCCTTTGGTCGGAGTGTCGAAGCATTACAAGACGGTCATCATCAGTTACAGCGCCGAGGGATCCAGCTTCGACGATCGCCATAAATATCCGTACTTCTTCAGAACCATTGGCGAGAACAAGCAATACAAACATGTATATCTGCAGCTCTTACAAGCTCTAGGTTGGCATCGAGTAGCCTCTCTAACGGAAGATGGACAGAAATATACCGAGTATATTTCATACATGCAGGATACGCTTAGAGACAACGGCATCATCTTTGTGGCAAATGCTAAATTCCCAAGGGAACGCGAAAACGACATGATGACGAAAGTAAATTTAATTAAAGTTATGAAAATTTATAGTTCACTGCGTAGTATCAATCTTATAGAATATTCATTCATTCATTCATAGAAGTAATGTTAATCATGCAAATAGAGATTATAAAATTTTGAAGCATCTTCACACTTATATGAGAATAGTTAGCATTCGAATCTTAACGCTATCGTAATTTTCAGTATTTACAAGACTTGAAGGAAAAACGAGCAAGAATCATTATCGCCGACATATACGGTGAGGTAGCTCGTCAAGTTATGTGCGACGCGTACAAACTGGAAATGACAGCTGTTCAGGTAATATTATACTTGCGCGTTGCATATTTTGCTCGTTATTTACAAATAATAAAAGACTTGGACTTCGGCAACATTGAAATTTTTATATATATTTTTCTAAAGGGCTATGTCTGGTTTCTTCCGCTTTGGCTTCGCCAACAATGGTACGATACTGATTACTATAATCAGAAAGGCGAAAAGGTACCCTGTACAACCAATGAGATGATGAAAGCTATAAACGGACATCTCGGTTTGTCGCACGCGTATTTCGCTCGAGACGACGATATGATGCAGGAGGGTATTACCGTACGCGAATGGCGCGAACGTTATGAAAATGCTTGCCGTGCACAGAATCAACAACCCTCCAACTACGCTGGCTATGCTTATGATGCTATGTGGACATATGCCTATGCCATAGATCGACTCATTCACGAAAATCAGAGCTACATCTTCGATCTTCATAGCGATCATACGGTTGATCGTCTCACGCAATTTATCGGCGAAACTGATTTCGACGGGGTTGGTTGAGCAAATTTATTGATTACGAAATGGATATGAGAAGAAGTTACTTATCGCGAGTTTTTCATGGAAAATCGAGTTAACTTATCCGAAAATCCTGTTGTGAATATTTTCCGATGACGATGGATTATTTTATACGGACGATAACTTGGTAATTAAGCCATTTTTATTTTTCAGGTATCCGGAAGAATAAAATTCTTAGGTGGACCATCGAGGTACTCCATTATTAATATCGTACAGTTTATCGGTAACGAGACGCGCGTTGTTGGCAACTTTTACCCGAATATTTCGGAAGCCAAACTTGGGAGCGGCACTTTGGAATTGAACACTTCGGCTTTAGTTTGGTTATCGGAGACGATGCCCGATGATGGTTCGGAACCTCCATTGAGATGTGTTTTAGCAGGATTGGCGGAGCTACTGGATGTCTCTTGCGAAGTAGCGATTGTAGTCGCTAATATTATCGGTTTCGGCCTACTCGGAACAATTCTGATTGTTGGCTTTATCATCATTAAACGAAAGTACGTTTATCATACAATATAAGCGCTATTCTCCATATTTAAAAACATACACACACACACACACACACACTATACACAAAAGCAATTAATAAATGGATAAATATAAAATAAAATAAAACACATTTTTTCAAGATATTTCTAAGGTTTTGTTTAATTATATTGATTTGGTTATTGTTTAGATATGACGAGAAAGTGCGGCTCCAAGAAAAATACATGAAGTCTCTGGGTATCAACATCTCAAAGTCAAGCGAGACTTCTGGTTTGGACCAATGGGAAATTCCTCGAGATAGAGTAGTGATCAATCGAAAAATCGGAGAAGGTGCCTTCGGTACCGTTTATGGTGGTGAAGCCTTCATCTCTGATAAGGGTTGGTTAGCCGTCGCCGTGAAAACCCTAAAAGTCGGCAGTTCGACCGATGAGAAGCTCGATTTTCTGAGCGAAGTCGAAGTTATGAAAAGATTTCAGCACAAGAACATCATCGAGCTATTGGGTGTATGCATCAAGTGCGAACCCGTATTAACCGTAATGGAGTTTATGCTCTACGGCGATTTAAAGACCTATCTGTTGGCCAGAAGGCATTTGGTCAACGATCGAAGTTATGAGGATTCTGACGAGATCTCGAATAAAAAATTAACTAACATGACGATAGACGTTGCCAGAGCGCTCAGCTATTTAGCCCAACTAAAATATGTTCACAGGTAAGATCGAAAAATTCTAGATTTCATTATTATCACATCGATAACATCAGCAGTGTCGTTGAAATTGAAATTTCTTTCACAGAGACGTTGCCTCTCGCAATTGTTTGGTAAATGCTCAACGGGTGGTGAAACTCGGTGACTTTGGCATGACGAGAGCGATGTACGAAAACGATTATTACAAATTTAATCGGAAGGGTGAGAATCCACGAGAATGCTCTTTTGTTTGTTATATCGGTTATCGTATAAAATGCATATGCTGAGTTTTGTTGCTCAGGTATGTTGCCGGTAAGGTGGATGTCACCGGAATCGCTCGCGTTGGGTATTTTCACACCAGCGTCCGACGTTTGGTCCTTCGGTGTGCTGCTCTATGAGATTGTTACTTTCGGTAGCTTCCCGTTTCAAGGTATGAGCAATAACGAAGTACTCTCACACGTGAAGGCTGGTAATTCTCTCACCGTACCGAAGAAAGTGAAACCGCAACTGTAACTATCTCTTGTAGCGAATGTTATTTAACGGTCATATTTAACGATCATCTTGTTATATCTGTTATTTCATTCATAGTGAGAGCTTAATGTATTCCTGTTGGAACGTGGACCACTCGATGAGACCAACGGCACCCGAGATCGTTGATTATCTAGCGATGAATCCTCGAATCGTCTCGCCGTGTCTAGATGTGCCCCTGTCGAGCGTGCAGCTGGAACATACTGGACAATTCAACATACAGTTATCGAAGAATAATCGGAAATTCTCCATTTCGTGGCCGTCGCAACGTCCTTCGCAAAACGGATCGAAGTCTTTGAACTCACCGACGCCGCTCTTGCTGGACTTGAACAGTCAGGACGATAATCAAAACGAAAGTCACAATTTGGAATCCTTCCTGATGGGACAATCCAGTGAGCAGGACAGTTCCAGTCCTCTGTTGGATTCCAAGAGAACCTCAATCTTGAAGAAAACCTGGCTTGAGGAGAATTACAACGACAATGACAATCAGATTCACAGATACGTTAATCTTCAGCCGGGCATGTTGAAGCTAGCCTGCGAACATAGAAACGGTAACGCTGGGAATATCCAGATGGAGGAGAGAACGTCCATGCTGCCAGAAGAGAAAAGCACCGATAACGTATCAGTGCTCTGATGAAAACAAACGATTTCATGAAGAAATCGGAAACTAGTCAGGTGTGCCTCAAGATACGTGGTACTCAAAGAGAAATGACTGCCAAAAGTCAACGCCAGAATCTAGAAGAACGTCCCAGAACGAAGCAAGCAAGTTGACGCGAATTATTTCCAGGCATTTGTCTTTATCCATGAATATAATCAAGAGCAGACCAAAGACCTCTTCATATCTCAGATCCAGAGACAATTGCGTCTCTGATATATGGCATTTTTAATCAACCGGTCAAATGTTCTCTGAATCTTTTCTCTGATGAGGAAACCATCAAGTTGATTTAAATAATTGTAGTGGCCTCTACAATGGAAACTCCACCAACAAAATTACTAAAGCGTTTTGGGGTACAATGTCCCGAATTGATTGTCAAGCATCGTCTCGAATCCAATAACAACGTTTATTAATATTCGTGTCTCAAGGAGGGATAAAAATAAGAATCAGATACCAGAGGTTTCCTAATGGCAAACATCCTTTCGTGGACATTTTAAATATCACCGGCTGAATTGTAGCTTGTAAGCTAAATTGTTATCAGCAGCTCGAAACGGGCTAACATGGCTGTCATATAAAAAAAGATGGCCGTCACATAAAAAAAAGCTGGCTTTAGAACTTCTTGGAAAGAAGTATGAATCCGATGTGGAACTGAGATGGAAATCGAGAAAACTGGCTTTCGACAGCGAAATTTAGCTTACGGGAATATACTTTTGAGACTGACTGTCATTGCGAAATTAAATCGCATCATCTGACACGTCGCAGACACGGATGGCCGACATTTTTTATCATCAGGCAAGTAGCCAAAAGCTACAGAGGAGAACAGCTGCTTTCTCTAGATGCGTAGATTTCGTGACCAGGCGAAAAAGACGATCATCGTCGGTGCATCTTTCATTCAGCAGTTCTGTCGCCTTCTGCTCAATGCATCTTTAAGACTGACTCTCGAGATAGAAGGGACGCATCCTATCGTTCTTTATCTCTTTTCTTTTTTTTTTCTCTTTTCTTTTCTTAAACTTTTGTTCTCAAACTCCTGATTTGTTCGAGAAGAAGCTAGCATTTGAATAGATAATTTGCTGTCCTACGGGTGGCGACGTCCGCGTAACCATGACACTTTCGCTCGTTACATGTAAAAAAACAAAAAAAAAAAACAAAAAAAGAATTCAATGAACAATTTTTTCCTTGCTTCATTATTGCTTTCTTGCAAATGCGACCGTGCCTACTGTCGATCACACGTCGCCATCTCGTTCTCGTCCACACCACAGTAATTAATATCGTAAGTCTAATTATATCAGTTAGCTGCATACTCGATCACAGATGCGATTATTTATTCATATGTAACGAGTGGATTTCTTGCGAAAAATTTTTGTACGAAATACATTTCTCGTTAAGGGTCCACTTAATAGCATTCTTGTACAAAGTAGTGTTGCCAGATAAAACATAACACATTACATTTTGTATAAATAAACTCGCATAAATCTTTGGCCCTTTCCGGCGTCAATCGACAGTTCCTTGAGAATCGCTTTTTTCTTTTCATCATGTTCCTATATTCTCGACATCGAGATAAGATCGACATCGAAATGTATGTAAAATATACGCGCCCCTTATTTTTGAGAAGTGGCAGCTTGCAGAGGAAATTCATCAGATCTTGAGCTCACATCTCCGATACACGCATATTTTCACGCCATTTTCGAAATAAGTGACATATATATAAAGCCATGCGCCAAATAAGAAGCGCGAAAAGAAAATGCGAATAGTTATTGTCACTCGAGTAGAACTTACGAAAATTGTTGTCGTAGAGTTACAGAGAGCTGGAAAGGGTTAATTCTGAGCATCCGCTGTTTGAGATATGACTGAATAACTATTAGAGCGTTCAATCGAAACAGATCCGCCTAGACCATCGAAGACTTTGATAGTGAAGTATTTCTAATTTTCGATTCCAGTTTATAATGGTTCACATGCATCCGGCAGCATTGCGAGAGTGTAACATGTTTTTAATATTACGTTTTTAATATTATACATACGTAGCAATATTGCACTACGTGTTTCGCATCACCAGGCAGTATACATGATATTCATTTATAAACATCACTTCCTATACAGCAATTTCAAAAAGACTTATTTCACAATGACTTTTTTTTTTAATACGTACGATTTGCAAAGCTCAAGTAAAAGAGGTAGTAAAATACACATTAAAATAAATAGAATAAAGATTTATATATACATATAGGAGATGAATTAAGAATGAAAAAAAAAAAATTATTTATTTTGATCTATTTTGTCATTTAAATTCTTTTTATATTATATAGTAGGATAGTGGCTTTTTCTCTAATGTTTCTCTGGAACGGAGAATCGTTCGAGTTCATAACATCTATTTAGAATTATATATCTTAAAGAGATAGGTATTACGTCAGAATCACACGTGCATCGCGGATGCAACGGTCGGAATAAGGAAATTATTAAAAATTCTTCTTACACGGATCTATCTTTCATTATTCATTCGAGTGTGGTATAATATTTTCGCGAATACATCACGATCTTTTTTGGCAGAAACAGATTATAGACTCGTGAAAGGAATATTTATGTACGGTTGTATATATCGCGGTATACTGTTAATGAATCCTTCCTAGTAATAAAATTAACTTTATAAAAATAATCTCGGCGATTTTGCCAGATATATTTGCGATTATTTTTTTAGAGTACATATAAAATCCTTGATCTTACTCGCTATGCATTATATGTTATTTATGTATTATAGTGTTATTTATTATTAAATTATATATATATATATATGTAATCTGCGACCAATGATATTCGCAGCGTACGTTCCTTGAGCGCATATTTATTGTGCTTTTTTCTGGAATTAAATATTACTAAAGATTATCTCTGGACTCTTTCCTTGTTCACATAACCATTTTGTCTTTATCCAAAATTCAAATTTATTTGGAAATATTTTGTAAGAAATTATTTTTATATATAATAATAATAATATATTCTTAATTTTGTTCTTATCTCTTGAAAAAAAAAATATATATAAAATGAAAAGATATATTTTATGTGTATTATGAGATATACATTTCTTCTTCTCACTTTCTATCTCTCATTTATATAATGTCGATAAAAACTTCAATATGTATATATGTTTAAATTTATTTGATAACAATCACCTGAAAATTTGATATTGTAATTTTTATAATCTTACGATTTTATAAATATAATAAGAAGTCTGGAAATAAGAAATTTATATATAATAGAGACCACAAAAATATGAACTGTTAGTCTTATGTTGGTCTTAAAATCAACTAAAATCTAATAACTAATCACTAATAACACGATATAGAGATTAATTATGAGAAGTAAATAATTTATACATTACGATATTGTTTACCAACAATCTGAAGATGATATAAATCTGGAATTTATATTATTTTTCATGATTAATTCCCAGAGGAATTTACCTTTTATCATGAAGTCAATTCGATCTGCTTTACGAAACAGAATTAATATATTTTTATTTTATCACGTCATAATGACATAATATTAAAATGACAAATTTCATTTAAATGAGACCTTAACTACACAAAGTTTACATGTTTATAAAGTACAAGAAAAGTAAGGACAGTAATTTTACCAAGATCATTCCTGAAGTATCATTAGTAGTTACAAATTAAATCGGAGTACTTCAGATGTACAGTTTGTACATCTTCCGATAGCTTGCGCCACCGTGAACTATTTTCATATTGACTCCACTGAGCGCAAATGGTCGGTGCGTGGTCTTTCGATATTATAGAAAATTGAACGCTATTCCATAATTAACAGTTTCTCATAAGACAAAAAAATTCTATAAACAGATTTATATAAAAATAGTTTTCCTTCGTCAAAAATCATTCTAATTACTATTATTACTATCAAAAAACATCGCTGCTCTCTTTATACTGGCCTGCGAAAACTATTAAATCATAAGATATAATTAAAGATATTATCATATCTTATATGAAAATTATCATGATATTAAATTATCATGATATCGTTATATGACATCGTTCGTTGATTTTTATCGTCTATTGATCTACAGAGAAATGTAAAAGGACCAACATGAGTCGTTTAGTTTGATCTTTGCTCAATCATTCCATTTTTACAGATTTATACGCGTATAACGATACAGTATATTCTACATTTCAAAGGAGAAAGCTCATAAACATAAAAACAAGTTAGAAAATTTTTTTTAAAGTAATTCAGTTTTGATAAAAGAAAGAGGACAGTATCGGACGTCCGACAGTATCGGAAATCAGGCCAGTTCCCGCGTACAAACGTGTTTCTTTAAATATTTCATTTGAAGTCATCAATGATCATCAAAACGTTGATTATTATCGTATATTACATCAACAACTTATATACCACGCGATTCCGTTTTCCTATGAGGATAATTAACGATTATAATTTCCGTAACACGTTCTCTCATTTCCGAATTCATTCGTGCATCGGGAAATCTGTAACTCGCGAAAGATGCACGTACGCGCCAGACATTCCAGGCTCGCGCATACCGTAATATCTCCATTGTCGGCCGTTTATTTAGCGGCTGAAAAAAGAAGCCCGACATAGCCCGAGAAAGCTTTCCGGCGCTGTACGCGGTAAGTCTTCTCTCGCGACACCTTCGCGGCACGGTATGCGGGCATTCGCGGCCGAATATCGCAGATATTCGCGATAATAACGGCAACTCGATCTCTCCGCGCGCGCGTGCTCGCTCCGAATGATCATCAAAAGCATCTGGCCGGCTGCTCTATTGTTTACGCGTATATCGCCGGCTCCTCTAAGATCCTCTAAGCCGGGATAGATGAAGATAACATCGTGCGCGCTGGCGAACGGAGGCCGCGGGGGGTCCGTCCGCTCTCTCGCAACAGGTCTTGTAGTTATGTTCTTACGTGTTCCGACTGTTCTCAGGAGCTCGGTCATTATAATGTTAAACGATTCAGCAGAGGCCTGCGTTAAGGCGCCGACGCTTGCGTCAACGCGGCCGTCTTTCTTTGATAGGGAGCGCAGAAGCGATCAGCTCGCTGCTACTAATCATGTTTTCCAAGACACATATTTCGTACTGATAATTTCGACAGACCGTGGAACGGCCTTTAAAGAGATCTGAATATACGTCTTTCATACGACTTTCTTTAAAAACAATCTTGATTGTTGTCAGGATTGTTACGTTACAAACATAAAAGAGATTAAATCAAGCCATTCTTCATTCAAACTGATAAATGATAAAGAGATACTTTTGTATCTCCTTGAAAACAATTTTCGATATCCTTGATCGTGATTCGCGAAGAAATAATTTGTCCCGGTAACCGCGAAAGCACGCAATATGCTGCTCGCCGTTATATCTGATGAGAAGAAAATGACAGAACGCCAATGAAAGGTTATCCATAGCAAAAAATTCCAGATTGGTCTTCTTTTTCATTGTATTCATTTATATATATATATATATATATATATATATATATATAAATGAATACAATATAATATATTATATATATATATATATATATAATAACAACTTGATTCGGTATTTAGTAACATTTGTTTCAACTCGCGAGTTCAACTTGACGAATTTGTTTCTCACTATGAATAGCTATTCTCATTATTTCACGTAGCATAACATGTATACCTCATTAATTACTTATACATCACACAGAATCGAGAGTTCGCGGTAAAAAGAGAAGAAAAATTTTCACAGTTTGCATATCTCGTGGAATTAATATCAAGCCAGGCGTAAGGCGAGGCGTTATTTTTTACACATACATACGCGACGACGAACAATCAATCAAGAAATACCAGCCTATACGGTTTACAGTTCAACCCGTATCGATCGTCGGGCATCGATCTTTCGTTTCTTCTTTTTCCCGCCGAAAGAGAAAATCACGCGCCAGCATACGCGCGTTACGACGTATGCGGCCTGTTCTTACGTAAGAACGTGCGGGCGTTCGTGGTTATCTGATTGTTCTCCGTCGAGGCTGACCAGGAGTCGATTCCGCGGGAGTTACGTGATCGTCGCGATGAAACCGAGGAAGGTACAGCGAAAGAAATCGAGGCCCTCCCTCCTCTCCCTTCCC
>JAHMML010000007.1:3555660-3685082 GCA_020341155.1 Eciton burchellii
CCCCCCCCGCCCCTCGCCCCCTCGCCCCTTCCGCCGCCGCCCCTCCCCCTCCCCCGTGTGAGGGGGAACGGAATGGATTTCTCCCCCCGGTCCGTTCTATGCTCCTCTCGCGTGTTAAATAAATTAGAAACGAATCGCCAATTAATCTAACACGGCGGCCGTGCGCGACCACTCCCTGCGCACCGGAGCCCCGATTTTCACCGGTGCCGCGGCGCTCTTTAGCCGGGTCGTAAATCAAACCGAAAGCCACCGAAGCCCGCTTTCTTCTGCGTGTGCGCCCGCTCGCTCGCGGGCAACGCATTTGATCAAAGCCAGCGCGGAGATCGGTAACATCATTATTATCGGCGCGGCGCGCCGATATCGCTCGCAGGATATCGCGCGATCGCGCGCGATTTCCTACAAGCTTAATTGACATCGCGCATTGCCGAACGGGGCCTTACATCGGCGAGCGCGAGGAACGGGACCGCGTGCGCGCTCGCGCATTACGCAAGGCGCGAAATTAATTGGCAAGTCGCAGCGCACTTGCGGCGCGTTTCCGCGAAGCTGTCGGATCGCCGAGGGTAAGGGTAGCGAAGAATTCTTTCCCGCCCGCGCGATCGCGATTCAAGCGCGATTCAAACGCGATACGTGGTCGTTCGATATATCGAGCGTTTATATCGTCCGTACAGCGTTCAGGGATCCAGTTCGCCGCCCATCGATTCGTATGCGCGTTAACGTTAACTTGTATCGTTAGGGCGGACTTGGTATTTCTCTCGGTTTTTATAACAAGTCCTTATGACCTTCCGCGGTGCTTCAGCGACGCATAAAATCGCGAGGAAATCGCGCAAGTGGGAGTGTCTGGCGTTTGCAGAGCAGATTGCACCGCGCCGGAAACGCTCGAACGTCGGTTTTATGGGATTTAGATGGTCCTGCAATCTCGCCTTCCAAGCATGGCAGACTTTCAGTCTGCGAAGGAATTCGTGCAATCGAATTCGATTGCAGATTCCGATTGCGAGATCTAATCAATGCGTGATGCGTCGCATTTAATACTTTAATACTTTAATGTCGCGAGATGCGTTAATCGCATCCCGCAACTCCGACTAATTCCAGTTGGATAAATCATGTGTCTCGTTGCTCGTAGCTGCTTGCTGATCGCGCACTTCTTCGGCACAATCTTCTGATGTGCGTCGCGCAAAAGTGCGTGTGTTTGAAAATATTATACGACATAATCGTATTATTCTTAATAACACAGCCGATGTATCGCATTTATCATATAGTATCAACATGGTATTCATATTTGACGAGCAAGTACTCTAAGCACTTGTCATTTTGACCTTCTTCTCTAGGAGAAATTGGTATCAACAAACTACGAGTCCGCGCAGGAAGTTGGAAAAAGTTTCTAGCCTCCGATCAGGAGGCTAGAAACGTGTTGGAGAAATAAATTTTTCGGCTGCACAAGTGTGCAGATGCGCGCGCAGATTCTCAACGAAGAAAGATCGGAAAGATCTTTCATTTTCAGATTTTCCTTTCCATTTCTCCCTTAATGGAATAATTTCTCACTTGAACGCGCACATCGTAAAAATAGCGTAACTATTTACCTAACTAGACGACAACTGAAACATCCGCACGTGAATACAATGAGTCGTTTCGCCATGAGATACACCGTATCTAACGCGAGACGTCTAAAAGACTTGGACTTTTCGCCGAAGGAGCGTACTGCACGCCTTTCTTATATCATCTCGGACGCTAATGAAGATATAGAGTGTCGCCTGGCGGACAGATAATCGCACTGTGCAAGGTCTAAGGTGTCTCTCGTCTGGAGATTGGTCTGAGATATCGCGTTACGTTAATTGCGATATCGGTCGCCGTATACTAAACAACGAAAGTGTTTTCATTTTCCAGGTATCGTTATTGAATAAACAACATTATTGCGCGTATATGCGTATGAATATTTATCAATCCCAGCTCTTTGTTTTTATCTCATTGCTAGCTGCATGTCGGATCGCTGCTTCCTCGTATGTATATTGAACACGCTGAATTCTTATGAGCGCTGAATTAGCGCGATCTCTCCGCGCACGAATCCGCATTTTACGCGACTGCGTTACGTGAGGATCCGCCGTTAATGTCGAGACCGTAATTAACAGAGAAATCCAGATTCTTCGATTTACGGCGGAGATCACTGGGGATAATGCGTGATCGTGTTTAGCGGCACAATGAGATCGAAGCAGCGATCCGGTAGGAATGGATAAATCTCAATACAAAGTCAATTACGGCCGGCAGCCACGATTGCGCTGGTGGGCGTGAATGGTTCGCCCGAGTCATTTGCATCGCGTGCGCTGATATCGAGCTGATTTACAAATTCCAGCTGGCTCGATGCAGCCCGCTGATTGACAGCTCGTATCGCGGATTGTTTATTTACATCGTAAGTGCGGACAAGAATGTTCCCTGGTCCGAATCTTGACTAGCTCGGCGCGGATGCAAAGAGAAACGCGCGGAGTGCATCGTCTCGGAATTTAGCAAATGGTAAACGAGAAAGGGATACGTTACTACGTCGGCTCGTCTATGCGAGCAATTTATAACTTAATCGCGATCGACTTGATAAGCCTGAGTCTGTTCTGTGAAACGTAGATTTAAATTTATTACTTTATCTATTCGCGTATTCATAAAGCAGAGATTTTGTCTTTACTTTCGTCATGTGTTTCATGTGTTTTCTGATGATTCGTGTTTCCCGTTCGATACGATTTATGAGAGAAATCCCGGCGACGACGACATGAATTAGATAAACGATTCATGATTTCTCTATGCGGATTACGGTCCTACTTAAACGGAGAAACAAGCTCGAATTAATCAAGCTTAATCGGTATTGCGGCGATCGGAGCGCACCTCGTAACGATACCGGTCATTCCTCACCTATACGCGAGCGCGTTAACGAGCGATCGATCAGGAATTATTATGCGTCGGGGATTTTTCGCGTGCGCGCATGATTTATTCCGCGGACGATAGTCGGTCGGCGCTTTGTTACGGGCAATATTTAGCGCGCTTGATAGCGTCATTAATCCTTTCGGGTGTATTTGTAGTCGCGAGAAAAATGTTAGATCGCGCGCGCGGGAATTGTGTTACGTGAGCGTTGGAACGAACAATCCGAGAGAGACAAACGCGCGCTGTCGGAGAGGCTTAACAAATTTGCACGGCTAGGCGCAGAAAGGCGACCTCCGCGAGAAGAGCGTAAACGTCGTAATGATGCATCTCGTGTCGTTTGTATCGCGGTCGTTCTGTGACTAATCGGGTCAAAGTAGCAGCAGGTCCCACGCGTCGTCGCTCGCATCATCGCGTTCGTAATCTCACTTTGAGTCTTTGGGACTTGAAAAGGAACAGACGTGCGAGCGAACGGACTGCACACATCGTAGATTTATTGGACAATATCGGGCGATTTCGCATGGCCGCGACGATCGACGCGAGCGAGACAGTCTCACGATTTCCCGTTCGACCTTTCGGCGATAAAACGATTCTGAGTCGTAATCAGTAATGCTAAATTGAGACGTAAAAGCGGAGTGGAATACGAGCGAGGAATACTTTGCAAATGAGACATAAAAGATTCAATTGGACAATAAATCTATGATCTACGAGCCGGCATCGCCGACATTTTCCTTTGATGTTCTCCTATCCACTCCGCGTTTTTCCACATGGCGATCAACGTTACATCATTGAAGCCAGAATTGGTAGTCTGCTAGACGCGTGATCTCGCGCGGGTCAAAGAATTCGCCTCCTGCGAATATCGGATATCATTTGCAGCGAATCCGTCACTAAAGTAATAGACCGTTCTCGGGCGGAAAGTGCCGCGAGTAAAACCACCGTTACCGCTAATCACGTAGTTTTACAGCCCTCGGCGTTTTTCCGGCGTTTTTCCCCGCTATAGGGAGACCGCGTGGGATGCGATGCTTTCTCTTCCGCTTTCGCGTATCGTCGGAGAGTTCGGCCGCCGCGCTCGCGGCTAACGACCGATATAAACGGGAGACAAAACTAATTAGGTGGGATTATTAGAGACAATATGGCAAATTGCGCTTACTCATGGGGGGCTCGTGGGGGCCCGCGGGGGCGCGTGCGCGCGTGATCGTGCGCCGCGATAGGCAACACTCCGTCGGCACGATTCAACTCGTTAATTATGCCCGGCTCGCGATTACAAGATCGCTTTAATTGCGATTGCACAATCGGCGTCCTGATCGATCCACATATATATATTTAGCCAAGGCTCGCTGCGAACATCGCCCGAGGTAGTCTCTCTCTCTCTCTCTCTCTCTCTCTCTCTCTCTCTCTCTCTCTCTCTCTCTCTCTCTCTCTCTCGTGCACAATCCTACTGACCTGTTTTTTGTTCCGAGAGACGCATCCAAGTACACGGCTCCATCGATATCCCGGTTGCGAGATCGAGATTTCGCTCGAGGTGCTAATTAACCCGCGCCGCGGGATTTTTTCAAAACTTCCGTGTCCTTCGAGGGTGGTCCGTGCCGTTGCGTCGACAGGTACATTAATAAATCTCCGAGTTTGCCGTTTTAAGGGCACGATCTATAAGCGCGGTAGGTCGCGCCGTGTTTTATAACCGACTGTCTAGTTATCTAGTCGGTTTTTGCATAACAGCGAATTATTACCGCGTCGAATATTGCGGCGAAGATCAAGCTTTCGTAATGCCGGTTTCGCGGCTTTCCTTCTGCGAGTACATCTTTACATCCTCGTAACGTCGACGTCTCCACGAACAAAGCCGCGTCTGTTCGATCTATATAACGTCTCGGGACGAAAGGCGTTTTACTTCGACCTCAGATTTCACGAGCATACCGTTAATGCATAAATCAGTGGCTTATCGCGCACCGATAACGCGAAAGTTCCGGCACGTAAGAGATCTCATGCGCGGGATAAATCAGCCGACTCGCTGATTTTTGCCGATTCCGCACCGGCCGGTCCGAACGAGCGCGGCGCATGTCATCATCTGTCATCGCGTGCTCTGCAAATCATATTACGCGTATCGCATTTCGATTTACGTTTATGGGATCGTGTAGCACAATCGTGGCGGCGCCGACAATCGCCACCGTCGCTAATAACATCAGCTCGGTCAGCTCAAATGAGTCAGAATGGCCTCTCTTACCGATGCAGGAGTTGGCTCGTGTGTCGCTCACCCACGCCCTATCGATCGTCGATAGATCACACCTGATCGGAAATGGATCATCCGCGCCGATCCGTGGGCGTTGTGACCCTTTGTATTCGAGGGGTTTCTGATTTTGCTGCGAACTAGCGCTACCGGGCCTGCTAAATCCTCAGGCATGTCATTATGTCGATATCGCGCGCGGATGAAAAGATCGATCGATACATTGGCGAGAGGCAGGCCAAGTAGCGTTTAATGCCACTGGCGTTGTCCGATCGTAGCTGGAATGCCCTGATCCTGATACGAAACGATCAATACTGGCCTTACTGGCCGTTGATCTGAATTGAACGTTTCACGCGATTTGTATCGCGCAAAAGCTCTCGTGCGACGATAATCTGGAAAAAATCTTAAATCTTAAGATTTAAATCCACGAGAGAATCCTGTTCTATTCGCGCGATTCGCTGAGAGAAACGCAGAATTTTTTGCAAAGCAGGCTTGCTGCGATGAATGCTCAAGAGCGTCCCTTCAACTTCAGCGCAACGACCGACAGTATCTCCCGAATCATGCTGGCCGGTAATATCGGTTATTGCATGGAATTAAATAAATTAAAGCCGTGAGTCACGAGTTTCATCTGCGCGAGCATCTAACATGCATACATCAGCTGTGACATTATATCCCAAGCTGACTCACGTGTAACACGAGAGGACGCATCGGTAGCATATGTCGACGCCCAAATTCATCTCCCAAGTGGAAATTGAACTTCAGAACTGTCTAATCAGGCGATAAATGCACGTTTTAATACCTAAAGAGCTCTACTTTAGCTTGATCTTTTAGAAATCGGTTCGGCATCTCGTTCTACACTGCGGCTGATTACAGTTTAACTCACACTTGGTGAAAAATTCGATCGCATCTCGGTCGATCTGCCGGGGCAACGCGAAAGTGACGACTCGTTATTCCCTCGCTATTCGTCTCTGTCTAGAAATGCAGGTAATATGTCGGCGACGTGTGTCCTACGCGATATTTCAGATGGCAATAACCGCGAGTGCCGTCTCTCATTGTGTGCAAATAGCCATTAACCTCGCGAATAGCTCGCAACGTTCCTAGTGACTCATTAATGTTCCCAATTGTACGTGGAACTCTTCGATTGTTGGAGTGTAATTTTTTAATAACGCTTTACACCTTGAATTATCGTTTCACTGTTCTCTTTTTTTCGATCTCTCTTTCAAACGATACGCGTGAAGCATGCTGAAAGAGATTAGATCTCGAGTGCATGCTTATCGAGAAACGAGAGAAGAATATTATCATGCTCATTTTAACGTACGCTTTACCGTATGCTACCGGATTTAATGATTTGCGTATGTACATGTATACACCGCTACTCGAATATACGTTTGTTGCAGAGAAATTCAGACATTCTCCGCTTGTATATCGGTAAGCAGGTGAAAAATCATGGGTGTGGAGAGACATTAACGATGCATTGTCTTAACTGCGATGCTATTGTTCGATGTTTGTTCAGCTGGATATGATGACGCACTGTCGAGTTTAGCAGAAGCATCAGGAAGTGTTTTACCGCATCTCGTTAATTTTCCAGGGACTTTTTCCACCAACTTAGTTAGTCTTAGTTAGTCTTGTTAGTCTTTCCAGCAACTGACGAATGAGAAGATCTCCTTCGCCGAGCTACACTAATAGATTTTATTTTATTAAATAGCGCTAGTAGCATTAAGTAGCATTGACAATAACTTTATATTTAATAAGCAGATTTTCTCGCAATCTAGCAATGTATCAATCTTCAATGGAACTGCTTAACTCGCATAATTCATCGCGAAAGATCACTCTAGATTCCTCTTTTGTAGTTTATCGTTTGAAAACACACGATAATGATCGCGTTATCGCCTGCAAGGGATTTTCAGCGCTTGCTGCCAACGCGAGCAATGGTAGCGTGCACAATATCGGCGCGAGACGAGAGGTGGCAATGTCGACAAGTACGGCGTATGCGTCTACCATGGCGGAGGTGGTTTCAAACGTGAAATAATCACGCGTGGTCGAGCAAGAGACACCGAATGAGTCACGCCGCGCACAATATCGCGAATGCGCGAGTATCACCACCGCTGAAGACCACTGGTGGAAGAACAGCAAGGAGTGCGACTAGAAAAATTACTGGAGAATCGACTTGCTGGGAAAACGAATACCAAAGTATGGAACGACGAGATAGTAACACGATTAATGTGAGAAACGATAATTCAGGCAATAATGTCGATTTAGATCAACTTTGATCGATCAAATGTCATAAGCACTAGGGAAAAAAATCATACTTGCAGCGTTTCCGTATCAGAAATAGCTTCAAGCTTTCTTAAAGAGCGAGTACAATCTCTGAGTCATTAAAAGTTAGAGGTTCCCTCCGATTATCATGGGAAGAGATCGGATTGATGCGGAAGATAAATTAGCGGCAACATTAGCGATAACATTTTTAGCGATAACGTTTCCGTAGGGACGAATCTCCCACGGTGTATTCCCGGTATGTCTATGAGGGATGACATTCAGTGCCGGCAATGTTCGCGCGGCTCTCTTTCCGTCTTTTGCGCGATTCTATACGCGCCGCCATAAATTTGCAATTAACGGAATCCGATTGCGCCGTGTCGAGTCGATTGGACACGCGTTCTGGAAGCGTACGAGCCTCCAGTGCCACAGACTTGCTTCCTTCAAGATGCTCACGTGGGTGTCCCATTAAGATTACCGATCCCTGCGACAAGTGTCCCGACTGCTATTGAAGAATTTTTGAGCCCCGTATAAAAAGCAGTCTGTTCTGAAGACCCCGAAGGCTGGATTCTGCGAATTTTATGGTACCGCAAGCACAAACGTCAAGTTAAACAATATTTCTAGCAATATTGCTTGCATTCTCTGCTTGCGTCTATATTGATTAAGTTTTATGTAAGATATTAAGTATCTCAATATAATTATATCGGATGACGCGGTATTCAACTCTTGCTCTTTAAGATCGCCAGTGACGAGACACCGATAAAGTCTCGCAAGATTAGTTCTGTCATGAGTATCGCGATCAGCAGATACTTATGCATATTCTTGCGATATGACTATAACGCTTTCCTTCGTGGTTACAATCGGGGGTGGCTCCGTTTCTCATAAACGGAGATCCTAATCAAACGGGAATTATCGTATTCACCTATTCGCGGTACGTGTATAGCTACCGATCGTGATATCGCGGATCGCGATATTCGTAGAATAACAATAACTACACTCGACTATCGAATCGCGATCTGGAATTGTGCAGATAACTATTAACATTGACGAGCAAGTCACGTGCTGCTATTCCGTTTCATACGTCGATTGACTGAAATGGTGATTTACAGTCAATTGTATGCTGAATGTCATTGTTGCGATATTAATCGATCCGGTAATTTTCTGCGAGAACTATGATCGCCATTGTCTAATCCAGGTATCGCATTACACAATGTCAAGAGCAAAGTTATAAAATTTCGTTACACAACATGCATCTCCAAACGAGATCGAGTCGATTGTTCCCTTCCGAAGAGTTTTCGTCCTCAGCTCACTTGGCATTCCTCGTGGAAAGTCTTTCGCTTTACCGACGATTTATTTTCCAAAATTGTTCCTCAAGTACGTAGGGATCTCGATGAGATCGTTAGCCGAGACAATCATCGTAAGGAGAGACAAATCGGCTAATGCAGGGCGCCTGGATACGGCAAGGCTGGAGATTTGCGAAGGTGGCGGGATCCGCACTGTAAACTACTCATCACGGATACGGCGCGTGGGCCGTCCGGCCATTGTCATTATGAAAATAACAGCGTGGTCCGAGGAATGGTAGTCGTGCACTTGCGTCGCGGTACGCGAAGAGCTCTATCGCTCCAAAGACGAACGCGGCTTGATTCGCTTCGACGCTCCCGCGTCTGCATCCCCGCTTGTCCGCTTGATGTAAAACGCGTGTCATGCGTTCGTAGTATTTTCGAGAGATAAACAGATTCAACAGCTTCTAAGAGAACGCTCCTCGGATTTCAGACGAGATTTCAGACGATCGCGAGGTTCACCATTTTCGTCGCAAACGAACCGGTATTCATCCGGTATTCATTCATTCATTCATTCCTCCGGGCTGCTCATTCTCGCGCTCGGTAATGTTGCACGTGACGGGACATTGTGCGAACGATGCTGATTCTCGTATAGGCGAAGGATCTCCAGCTTCGATCCTGCGCGAGAAACGCGAATGGAAGGATGGCTCGGGGCCCTCGCGATTTGCATATTGCGATCAAGGAGGCACGTGGGCCAGCGCGGCGTCGGGCCCGCCGTAATGAACCGCGCTTATGCATACACGCAGTGACATCTTCCCCGCTCGAGAGCGTGAATCATCATCGGGGCTCGAGATAAAAGTCTCTCAGCGAGAGAAATCTTGCCGTCCCCGTTGCATCCTCGCTCTCTACCTTCCGGATGAACAATGCGCGCGGCGCCTCGGCGAAGGCGGTCCGCGCTGCGCGCAAAACTAGTTATTATAACGCTAAATTATAGATATATTCGCATAGGCGACACGCAACGCCTCGTGCGCATGCGTGCGTGCTCACGCACGTGCGTTGATAATTTATTCGATGGCGCGTTCACGAGTGGAGGAATGGAAACGCTCGAGTGGGGGTTCAAGCCGCGAGAAGAAGGGCGGATTCCTCGGGCCGTCCAAGGGCTTCGGTCAGGCGACCGAAGGATTTCACCTTCGGGATTTTTTCACCTCAGCCTTTCCTCGCGGAAGTAGACGAAACGAGCAAGGCGATCCTCATCGTCCGGATAAAGCACCTGCGAGCGGATAATAACGATCTGGAAGGAAAAGGTCGCCAACGCCGGAACGTCGATGTCCGGGTGCGCGAGGTTATCCGTGTCACGGATCAACGCTATTCGTTCTGAATTCCCTGCTGGCGAACGGTCGACTCAGGCGAACGGAGAACAGAGGCACCGCGGAACTGCCAGCAGGAGGGAGGAACCCGTTTTCTGGAAGGGGAGACACCCACCTCGTACTTACATTCGGCGCGATCGTAGCCTCGCTGAACGCGTACAATACGCACACGCACGGCAATAACGCAACCGGATGGATCGTTTGTCGCGAGACTTGACGTTTGCGGGACATATGAGTAACAAGCTGAGCCACAATTGCACCATATCGCGTGAATGCTGATTGACGGTGTCGTGGATATTTGAGTGTTCGATCGCAAGCTGGGGATCGAATTTTCGGAATGCCCTGAGAATTCTTTCGAAATCCATACAATCGATGTACTCGAGCTCATATCTTCCTCTTCCTTCTCCTTAATTCAATTATGGCTCGTTCCTTGGGTTAAACGAAACCACCTACGTCGCAATCGCGTGATTACGTTATCGGGAACAATGGCACGAGACATGCATATTGTTTTCCTGGACTTGCTTTCACGGCAGGAGGGCAGACGGACTGCGGACGTTAGATGGATTAGCAGGCCGGCAAAAATGTTCTAACCGGCCCTGAACGCGGCTGGCTGGCGTCGACGATGACGTCGTCGTCGGCGACAACAACGACAACGACAACGACGACGATGAGGACGACGACGACGGCGGCGGTGGCGGCGGCGCTAGAACGCAATCGTCGACATACGGCTCGCTCGCGTTCTCCAACTCTATGAATGAATGTGGCGCCAAATGAATGGAGTGCGTCTGTGTCAGCCGTGCCTACGCACAGCTTGCGACTTGATCCAGAGCCGTCCGGCTTCCTCGTGACCTACACGCGCGCATGCGTGCGCGCGTGCGTAGGAATCGCAAGCGCGAGGATTGCTGACTAATTTGCACACGCTTTACTTGCGCGCGTGCCGGCTGTTACCCATTTGTCGGAATGAAAAGATGGACCGCCGACATCGAGATTGTACTTGATACAAATCTCATTTCCGGAAGCGTAAACCATCGATCGCGACAACAAGATTCTTGGATTTCGACTCTTCTTGGATGAGACTCGAATAGAATCCACTCTGCTACGAATTTAATTTAGCCAGCGATTGGTAAACAACAAATCGATCCTGACGCAATGGACTCTCTCTCTCTCTCTCTCTCTCTCTCTCTCTCTCTGTTAACGCGTCATTCACTTTCGCTTTTCTCCATAATTGCGCAGCGCGTGCTAAAATGAAAGAAAAT
Source organism: Eciton burchellii (assembly GCA_020341155.1). Lineage (NCBI taxonomy): Eukaryota > Metazoa > Arthropoda > Insecta > Hymenoptera > Formicidae > Eciton > Eciton burchellii. Next base: position 3,566,930 of record JAHMML010000007.1, read on the forward strand.
AAAACTGATCCAACATTGCCGACCATGGAGAGACCCTACCTGTTTGGAAGACAGCGGTCAACGAGAAAGGACGTAGAAGGACCGGCAACAGACGCGCGACGCATCCGTACGTGTATACCTATACGTATCCGAAGATGGCCCGAGGCGGTGATCTTATCGCACGATGGTCCGTGCCCGAGTGACGGGCAGGTATTAGGCAATTACGCGCCGCTTAATTGCTGCTTACTTAAGCGCGCGATGGCTCGCCGCTAATTACGCTCGTTGACAATTTATGTCGTTCGTTCGTGCTCAGGCGATAATTACCGGGCGGCCCCGTGCGTGACACGATTTCGTGATACCGCGGGATCACCGTGATTTAAGGGTCGGCCACAATTATCGCGATCGATCATGTTCGGGAAACGCCTGTAATCATCCCGAAAAACTGGAGAATCGACGAACGCATCGAGTCGCTCGTTTGTTGAAAACTGAACTCGGTCTAAACCTCGTCGACGATTGGATTCTAAGTAACACTGGTCCAGACGAGGCGCGGTTCTCGGACTAATTAACGAGGCAGATATTCCGAGACGTTCCATCGCTGTGTCAAGGTTTGTTTTTATCTCAAGAAGCGGAATCTAGATCTCATGGTCTCATCACCGAGAACCTCAGAGATGGGATAAGAATATATCTTTGCTTCAAGATCATTGCTTCGATCGTAAGCATGCTAAGCCGCTGTCGTTTACGCAATCATTCGTCGGATCCCTCTTCGGATTGCGGTAATCGGCGGTGGATCGCGGCGGTGGATCGCGGCGGTTTCCGCAAAAGCCGACTTGTCGGCGGGACACCGGGACGACGGGAGAGTCCCCGAGTAATTATGACAGGTTAATGTCGCCGATTCGAGAGGGCTTGAGCCCCCGCGGCTCAAATTGAACCGCCTACGCGACATTAACAGTAGACCGCACGCCATAGCCGGCCTTCGCTGAAGCCCGGCCGTGTGCATTGCAAATTCGTCTACATACACGTACGTACGCGCGCGTGTTATTCCATTAACCGCGATCCCTGCGCGTCGGAGGGAACGAGAAGGGGCGTGGGGAGGGGAGGGGTGGGGAAAGGGGATCCGAAGTCTCCAGGTATACGCATCGCGCACCGTTCCGCCGCGTTATTTATGTGACGTTTCATTACAAGCTCTTAATTGTCTGACTAATGTGCGCGCCGATGTTCGCCGTCCGAGGTCGGCCTGGAGGATCCTTCTGCGGCGGAAGAAGGCGGTCCTATTGAAACTGGAGCTTCCGTTTCAGCGGGATCTCCTCTCGTCTTCGACGCGGACCTCTCCGAGAGATTGAACTGATCAGGCTGCTTGGATCAGACTTCACCCGGATCCTGAATCGGCTTCGAACTTTAATCTAGATATCTTACAAATTGGCACTGCCGCATTATGTCGCATCTTGTACATCTTCATTGCGCATTGACCCTTGTGTATACGCGAGCAGACCGCTTCGCATGATGCTCCCTCGTGCATAACTCTTGCGGGCACACGAATTTACATAATATGTTTGCATAAGTTTAATATGAGACTTCACGGACACAGACACAGACACATGCACGTATCTACCAAATATCAGCATTCTCTTTTTGCGATACCACGCGCGCGTGGAACCGTGAAAGTGGCAAAGATTTCATCTCCGAGGAGGCGCGAGGCTGCCCGAGCGATATCCAGCATCCAATTATCTCTCCGCTCGTTATCTCGGCCCGATCGTTATCGCCGTGCGCGACCCAGAAAACGAGAGGAAAAAAAAAGACAGCGGGGGGAGCCGGGTCTGAGTCTGAGAGGGATCCGAAGCTGCGGGGGATAGCGCCCGCGGCGCCACGATCATCGTGGCGATTCCCGTTTGAGACAATAGCGGCCTGCTTTCGCACCTGCCTTCGAGCTATGTGCGCGATGGAAGCCCGATTAAATATTGATTTTGGCCACGCGATTGGAGAGACAAAGGGAGAAAAACGGCGGGAGCCAAAAGGAAGAGGAACCATTGGGGGCATCTGCCAATTTCGGGAGATGATTCCGCGACCGGTTCCCTAAGCTGCTCGTTGCTCTTAGCCTCCAACTCAGGCGGGATTTTATGGAAACCAATAAAATTTCGACTGTAGAGTCCTGTTTATCAAGGTCTCCCGAGAAGTAATTTTCTCCAGAAATGTTTGTCAATTTTTTCTGATTACACGTTACGCGGGATAAGAGGGCACACGTTTCCCTTTTACTTAGAAACACGCCATTATAAATTGTATTAGTCCCCGATCTCCAGTGATGGATCCGAGGATCGGGCGATCTATGCTCGAGAGATTCGCATTTTAGCGATAAATCGATCACGGGGCATGGCTCATCTTCGTGGCCTCTGTGTTTCCTCCGATCTCACTCCGTCTGTCCCGCGCGTATGCGCGCGCGCGCGCGCGCGCGCGCGGCTAATGGACCATTGAATATGTTGATGGAATACGCACTCGTCGATATAAGCTGTTGGCTGGAGGTTTGAATTAAATTGCAAAGTCTCCTCGTCGGGCACAGTGGGCAGCGAGTGTAATTGAAAGAGGGACCCTTTCTTAAGTCTGGAATAAAGAGGTCGGTGCAAGAAGCGGCCCGCCAGCGTTGCGGATGAAAGGATTACCGTGTAGAATCTGCGCGCGTAGGTGATTAATTTTCAGGGCTACCGTCTCGGTAGTCCTAACGGAGAAAAGACTCGATAAAGTAATATCCTTTTTCTCGCTGTTGTTTTATAATTTGGATTTGGATAAAACAAGATAAAAAATGTGTAATCGGAGCGAGCGAATGGCAAAAGAGATGCGTCGAAGCTTGATCGAACGAGCGATTCGAGGCGTGTTGAATTGAATTTCATCTTTCGTCAGATATCTTTTGTCGATACCCGATTTCAGACTTCGGCTTTGGTCTCTATGAGAAATTTTATCGGCTTTTAATAAGAAAGGAGAAAAAGTGCAAATCACTTATGTTTATCCTGTCTCGCGATGGGCGTGGCGTAACGGAAGTCACGGTGAATTGTCTTCCAGGACGGTGGACGGTAACAAAGCTTGAAATCAATTATAAAATCGACAGGATGCGCAGGGGTGGTCCTCGGCAAAGTGATTTCATGGAGCCTGGCTGCATCCTGGAGAAAAACGAAAATCCTGAGAAAAACGATCGTCCGATTCCTCTTCCCTGTGAGAAGTTGCGTTACTTGTTTCACGAAAGGAAATGAAATTGCACGATTAGATATCCGTGATCTTTTCATGGTGGTTTCCGAAACACGCGGTCACGGATTTATTTTCCATTTTTAAGCGGATTAAAGGAGAACACAATTACACGTGATCAGTAAGAACAGCCATCTCATCTCGGAGCTTCTCAGATTCCAAACGGCGCGTTGTTCTATGCAATATAATAATTCACGTATTTGCAGAATTATTTTTACGTACATATTTCACGCGTTAACTTTCTTTCTCCTGAGACTTGAATAAATTTGTCCTGTTTGCTGTTTCGTATATTACAACAAGATTTTTCGATCTCAAGTTCAAGAGAAACACACGAACGGATGTACGAATTTTATATAACACAGTTTTATGATTAGCGTGTTGGTTTCGGTAAAAAATTTCCGTAAATCTTGAAAACCAAGTAGATTATTTCCCGCTGGTCAATCGTGTTTAAAACTTGTATCGCATATCGGTGTGAACGTCGTACGCGGCACTTCCGGTGATCGAAGAAGTGGAAGCGACGCGGGTCTCCTTGTATGTAAAATCAACGCTGTACTCAACGAGAATGAATGCATCATGGCGAATAATGGGCGAGGCTCGCGCGGTATTGCCGTAGACTACGATCGTCCTACACGTCCCCACCTGTCGAGTAGACCCAGTGCCGAGGGCGATTGACGAGCAGTTGCAAAATCCTCGACGCGAAACAAGAAGGGAAGAGCAGAAACGACAAAGATCATGATTTTACGCCGCGAGCGCAGAGCGCGCCTTATACGAATTTCCATAAATTTAATTAATCCGTTAGCGAGAGTCATAATTTTATCGGCGCGTGTCGTAATTTCATTATGACAACTGAAAGGCTGATAATGCGGATACCAGTCACGAGGATTACGTGTGAAACGCGTGACTGGCGCGCAACTAGTCTTTATATTTGTCATCTCCTTCGTATCTGCATTATTTTCATTGCTTCAATTAAACGCGCGTGTCACGAGATGCATTACAATCTTGTTGAAAGCCATCGGCGCGCGATTGTCCTCCTCGTTATCATGCATCGCAATTTACAAGTCGCCATTAGCGCAATGCGCCCGGTGCAATGCACATTCCCGCATTCTCTCTCTCACTCTCTCTCTCTCTCTCTCTCTCTCTCTCTCTCTCTCTCTTTCTTTCTCTCTTTCTCTCCTCCTCCTGTCTTCCAGCCGCTCGCGAGAGCCGGAATGATATAACGCACCGGCACATTACAATAACGATTCACGTAACGATCGGTTCACCTCTCGTCACGTGCTTTACGCACACGCACGGCCGAAGAATGACACGCTTCACCGATCAGGACGGTATCTCGTCGATATTATAATATTATCCCGCCTCGTTATTCCATCGATCGCGGTGCCGCGGAAGCTATAACGCCTCTTAAATCGGCGCTCGCGTATCGCGGCCGACAGAATTCCCGGTAGACGCGCAATGAAAAGAAAATTTATTTTCGCGCGTGCCACTACGCGTGCCATTTCGAAGGCGACTCCGCTATTTCGCGACAGCGCGAAATTTGCGCTCGCGAGACCGGTGCGCGCTCGCTAGATCGTAATTGGATTATACGCGCGTAACTCTGTCGTGGACTGAGACCATTACGGCGCCGCGTGTCACGGTTCATTGTGCTCGTACTCGACGAGCCTGATTTCACGTACGGGGTATTCTTTCCGTTATTCACGGATTTGCGGAGATCGTCTTGTCGCTGCGAAATCCAAAACTAGTGGATTATCCAAAACTAGTCAAATCCTCCCGTTGACTCATCCGCGCCACTTGCTTTGTCTCCTTGCTGGAAAGTGAACCGACTGACATCTCGGTGTCGATCAGGAGCGACACGAAGGTCGCGGGCGATTCACGTGCTCGCACGTGAGTCCTCTTGTCCTCCTGCGCATCCCGACGTGTGTCCTCTCCGGTTTCGTTCGCGCGTGCTCCGGTCCGCGAATTATTCGCGACACGTGCAGATTATTGCCACCTTCTGGCGTTCGGCGAGCACCGAGCCGCTGGACACTGCAGATTGGATCGAATGTCGCCACGAAGCTTTCTCGGTAACTTGGTAACTTTCCTGGTAACGCCTCTACCGTGCTATCTAGGCTTCTCTTACCTGCGTGCACCCAGGGCTGGCTGCTCGTGCTCAACGCCCTCGCGTGACACGCATTTCTCAAGCTCGCCGCTAACTCGGTGGCATTGTACATCGCGTTAAATTCAAGAATAATTTCCCTACCGAGGATCTGCGAGGTCACGTGAATCCGTGAATCGCGTATCACACAGGGGCAAATCCTCGCTAAATTGCGAGCTGAGTGATGAACGCGCTTTTATCGCTGGCATCGATGAGAGAAGACTTTGGTCGAAGGATCAGCCGGTGATTAAATCGTAAGAACGTTCAGCCCTGGAGCAGGCATGGAACATGAAATCGAGAAGATATCGCGCAAGCACGTACGTGTATCATGCGATTAAATTCCTTCTCTGTACTTCTCATTGCTGCCTCTATTACAGGGATCCCTTGGCCGTCGTTCCTTCGCTTTGATTAATGCCGGCGGTAAATGTTTACTTGCTCAGGACAACAAATATTTGTTAGCTGTCATGTATACGCGCGGTGCGATAAGCCGATAGCACGGCGATCGAACGGGAAATAACTTCCGTGCTCATACAAGTATGCACTGACAGCCGCATCGTTTTGTTATTATTCGAGAAATAAGGCCAAGACAGATTTTTGGAAATCGTAAACAAGTATCGTAACAGTGTCAGTGTTCACGATATCCGATACTGCGATCTCAAACGAGGAAATAGAGTAAAATCTGTGCGCATGTAAAATTAAAAATCTCTTTACAAATTCCGAGCAGCTATGAGTTTCGTCTGCAGACTCCGCAGCTATGATAATAATAATGACGATGACATTATCGCTATTGTTCAACTATCATAATTATTTCTATTCACATCAGCGTGACTCGGATCTTCGAGGCACGCACCTGCCGCATAGAGATACCTAGCGATACCCTACGTCGAAAGATCCGATCGACCACGCTGAATCGACACCGTGAATCGACGGATCGGCGGTCGATTGTGCGCCCGACGGTGTTGGGAGGGGGGCAGGCGGGCGCGTGGGCGCCGGGGCTTTTGTAACGGTAAAATGCGGCACGAAAAGGTGGTAAAAAGAGGACGCGCGGTGCACTGTGGCAGGGGAGGGTCGAGGGTGGAGGAGGCGCCGATTTGAATATCGGCATCGAGGAACAGTCAGGTATCACGAGACGTGGGCTCCGCAACACCTTACGATCCGTCTTGCGTCTCTCTCGCGGTGCTCTCCACATCGCTCGCCATGCGGCCTCCTCCTCCCCCCCTCCCCCCTCCCACCGCCCCCTGCGTCACCGCCGGGTCGCGAGATTTAATGCAGCCGCACGTGCTTTCGTAACGGCGCACCGGGCCGCCGTTAAGCGATTCGCGGGTGGACGGGCTTGGATAAAAAGCGGGTTAATTGATGAGCGGGTTAATTTGTGGGGAAACTTAAACGACAGGCGGCGCGGATAACGCCGACATCAGCGGTTTGCTGATGCTAATAACGGCCGTCCGTTTGCTCGGACTTTGCTTTGGCGAAGATTACGCATCGATGGAATCCAGATAAAAAATCAATATCGCAGATTATGACTGTTTGTGTACGTGTTTTCTGCGATCGAATTTAATGTTAATTTACGGGAGGCGAGAAAGCCTATCTTAACTGGCGCATTTCGCGAGTTAATTGATTTCGTCGGAATCGATTGGATTTACTGATTTACGCGTGGCGAATTGCGATTAACGATGTCGAATGTAAATAATGCGTTTTATCGGCCAATAATTTCCGAGTAACGTTTATATCGCCACGGTAACGTCGGTTTTCGATAATTGCTATTGACGCAGGCTCGATTTCCTGCGAGGTTTTTCCTCGCTCCCGGCGCGCTCGCTTTCCGAAAATATCAGCGAGTTGAATGATTTAATGCCGATGTGGATTGCCGATCCGCAGATCCGATAGATTTCGTCGTTTCTTTTACATTAGTCGATTGTTGCTTCATGTTTTGAGGGAATTATTTTAACACTCTAATGTACGCGCGATTCGTCCCGGAGATATTTTCTCTTCTCAATCAAAAGCATTCTCGTTCGGTCAAGATTTCAGCGTTTAATAATTCAAGAATGCATTTTAAACAAAATTTGTCCGTAATATCTCATGAAAAATCTCTTTTCATCTTCATCGGATCTTTAGACTTGTGCGCATCGAACATTCCTTTCGATAATTCAGCTTTCAGCTACAAATAATTTCCCAAGAAAGAAAGAGAAAGAGCATCGGAACGTGTTAGGATCATTCCTGAAACGAGAGAATTAACATTAATTTCCGCATAATAAAAATCTTAACATCCCGTGCATTTTGCATTCCGCTGTTCTCTCGAAGATCAAAAGTTGCTCGAAGATACAACTACGTATTACATCTATGTATTACATCTTGAAACAAGAGTCACTTCGCAGACGAGAGAATAATACCTCTCCGGTTTTCGACGCGTGTCGTAGAGAATTTTCGCCATCTGTCAGCTTTTCGACGGTATATCCGATTTCAGCGCGCATACTCAATCACCGAGCCGACAACGTCACGCGGCGCGCCTATCTCTCTCTCTTTGCGAGCATCCTCCGCGAGACGCAGCCACACCTGTACGGCCACGAAGAGACGGAAGACTTCCGGTCCCCCCGGGCGAAACGAGTCGTCGTTAAACGCGCGCGGATCCATTCACTCAGCGAACGTGGCGCAAGAAGTTCATTCAGACGGCTCGTACGCTGCCGGCCGCCCACGTGTCGTATTATTTGCATAGATCCGTGCACACGCGCGATATGCCTCCGTGGGATATATTTACATACTGGATTCGCTATCGGCGACGACACCGAGGATACGTTCTCCGCATCGCGATGTCGCCGCTGCGCGAAATCGCGCCGCCGAGCCGCTCGTTTGGATATTAACGCCACGAAGCCGGCGTTGAATCATGCCCGGCATCGGATGTTGCGGATACAAGGCACTTGATGTTTCTAGGAATCGCATGTTGCAATGTCTCAGTGGAGTCGGCGGTGTTTGGATGGTCAAACGCGCCACGCGGATAGTAATGGCACGATAGCAGTAAGGAAGGAGAAATTATTATCGCGTCTTGGAGTCTTTTCTAAAGGGCGAACATAGACAGACGTGGATAACGGAGGGACGATTATGACGAGTAACAAACGTGTGAATCGAACCGATGCGATCCTACTCGCTCCCGTAGCAGCCTCGAGAAATGTCTAACAAGAGGGAGACATTTTGCTGATGAGTGCACGAGCGAATAATCAGGATAATTAATGGCGCTCGATTTTGTCGCGTCGAATCAATCGCGATTTGAGCATTCTCGACTCCCCTTACCGGAAACCGCAGTGGATTTCCGCATTTCGGATTCGTCATTCGTCCATCGGCGGATCGCCGTCAGAGATTCCCAAGCGAGCGATTTACGAGCGAATGACGCGTCGCGCCGCTCTCGGCACTTGGGAGGAGCGTCAGTCGTGGCGGTAAGTCTCGATTGGTCGACTGGCCTCACCGCGACCGGTAGGCACCGAGATAATTATTAGCGGCGCGATAAATTAGCCCGGCGTGTCACACGCCGCGCGAAACCTGTCCCGAGACAGTCGGGGACTCGAACGGTCCGCGGGATTTCACGGCGACCAATCGAGGCGTCCGATCGGGCCTCAACCGGTCACGCCGGCCGATCTGGGCCTTATCGATTTATGATCTCGCGCTCTCTCGTGCTGCCATTCGACGTTGACGAGAAATTGGCGCGCGAGCCCGAGCTCGAGCGATGGCTCGTCGGTTCTGGCGGCAATTGATGAAATCGTGAAATTTTCGGTAACGATGCTGGACAGACAGACAGACAGAGAGGAAAAAAATATATATATATATATATATATATATATATATATATACTCATGATAGAGACGCGTGATCGGGAAATGGTCTTAAAAGGGGAATCGTTGCACGCGGGAAACACCGTCGACTACATTCAAGATCTGGGATTAAGAGTAACCGGATCTGCTGCGGGGTCGCGGAAGAGATGTCGCGATCGTATCGCGAATCGCGACGTTATTGGAAAAGACGAGGGCGTCGGTCGAATGTACGAATCGTCATAAAAATCCCACGTGATCTATAATTCAATCGCGCCGCTTTCCCGCCGCGAGGTGATAAATTCGAGTTCACGGACGCCATAATCAACATCCAGCCATGTCTCGACGTGACAAAAAATCGACCTGTTCTCGCCGTTCGTTTTAGATTCTAGATTAGACGCGTACCGTTGAACTTGTTTTTAACTGGCCAATGATCTATCGGCCGGGAGACATTCCATTTCCCTTCTCGAGATTCCATCGTGGCATTTCCCCCCGTGCGCACGGTGCGCTTAATATTATCCGGCCATTAGTCATGCGTATTTAAACATTTAAAAGATTTGACACGTTATTTAGAGTACCCATGAATATTTCACGACGCTCATTGTGCGTGCTAATATTTATGGGCGGCGCGATATTCAGCCTTTGTTTTCGTAGCGCGAGCGGAGAGCGTTGCTAAAACTCATCAAAGAGGCGTGTGAGGCCTGAAAAAAAAGGAAGGGGCATCGATGATCGCTGTATCTGTGACGTATTCTCATAACATCGCCCACACTATCTCAGGCTGAAATTATCATGTCGATGCGCGTGTTTAAAATGCCGATAAACATGTCAGCGAGATACAGAGCCGCCAGGAGTGTCTTCTTGCGGCGCCGAACATCTCTGGCCGATAAAACGCGCGGAAGGTAAATTCCGCCGTGGAATCCCGCCGGTGAGAAGAACGCCGACGTAAATTTCTCAGACGCGCACGTTTCCGCGTGGAAATCCGCGCCGCTTAGGAACGCGCCGAGCTGCGAGACAGGACCAGGGACGTAGGAAGAAACGAAGCAACTTTGGCCTCATCGATGAATAGAGTCGCGCGTTGATCGATCGCGGAGTTACACTCGCCCGCTCGCGACGAAGCGTGACGATTCAGCGATTTTCGCTCATTTTCGACATTAGTCGTCGGCAGAGCTCGATCGCCTCGATCGCCGGTTTGCTCGCACCCCCCCTCCTCCTACGCTTTTACCTACGCCTATGGAATCCAACAAAGAGCAGACGCGGGGGTTGCGAATGCACCCTTGCGCGCTGCGGCTGGCTACGGCTGTGATCGCGGCGCAATCGGCGAAGGTTTACTCGGTTCAGTGCGAGCTCGAAGACACGCCGCTATCGGGACCGTTATCATCGCCGTTCGCAAGGGCTTCGACACAAGGTGCATAACGCGCGGCGTTGTGTGTATCGCGCATAATAATCCCCGATGTGTCGTACAGCCGGTTCCGCAGTAACAACGGGACCGCGCCGTCGAGCCGAGGCGATCGCGGCGACCGCGTTATATATTCGGCATTTGCGCATTCAAATTGTCCCATAATGACATGTAAAGCTCCCTCTCCGTCTCTCTCTCCGGCTTTCTCTCGCGCGCGTGCGATGCACGCATCGCACGCGCGCGAGGCAGGCGGATTTTTTTTCGGCGAAAACGCCTCGACACGCACTCGCGCGATATATTCGGCTAACGGGGCTGCGGACGACAATTTGTTTGCGCGTTGTCGGTTTAAGGGATAATTCCGCACTTTAGGGCGGGTCACTAAGCGTGCGGTGACTTGGTCCCTTGTGCGTGGACTTCTTATGTTCCTTGCTTTACTGCTGACTCCCGTCTTTGAGTCCTTTCTCGGGAATCCGTATAAGCCGATTTCCGATTAGCACAAATTTTTTATGCTTCACTGAGACGCTTGCGGAGATATCGAGCGTAGTCGCGACGGAGAGTCTAGTCTCAACGTGAACGGGAGATATTCTTTCATCTCGGAGCGGTAGGGGTTTCCTAACTGTTGATCTAGATTCTCTCTAGATCAATAATATTCCAGGACGCATCCTGGCCTATATCTCTAGTCTCCTTTTCAAACGGAAATTTCTCGTCACCGTAAAGAGTCCCGCTAAACACAACGATGCATCCGGTTCTGCAAAAAAGATCCCCCACTTTTGAGCGGCCTCCTTCGGCACGAAACTCGGGGACTCAAAGTGTACATGGGTGAGGGGAAAGAATATTAATAAATGGCGGGTGGAGTTCTACTTCCTGGGCTCGACACGCGGAGTATCGACAGTGGGAGGGTGGGCAATACCGTTAACCGTCATCATCGATAATCGACGGGATCGATCGTTCTTTGTGCCCGACAAAGGATGCCCTTTACGTCTTCCGGGAGGAACGTTCCGTTCGGATCTCATCCGGTTTCCACGTCAAAGACCTGCATTAATATGCTCACACGCATTCGGGAGAGCGAACGCGCGCGCGTTAATACCGTATGATCCGTAATCGAATCATATACCATAAAGAATCGCGGCGATAACTATGTAATTATTTGTAATGGTGTCAATGTTGCCGTTACCGTAAATTTCGATTATATTGCAAGCACCTTGCAACGCGATAACGTCAGATACGCTGCAACAATCAACGCTTTATAGCTCGCGTAACGCACGCGCATACGTATTTTTTTGTGCACGTTATGAGCACCATTACACCAATCTCACTTATCTCGCGCGGCTAGGCAAACCCGAAGTGCTTCGCGTGATATGACGACGTCACGCTTGGAACATAGTGCGCGCGACTTTCGCGGCAAACTATTGTACAGAGAGTGAATGACTTCGATTCGCGTTTAGATTACAGAAATAAGTTCTTCGTCTTGAACAATTCGGTGCATACATTGATAAATTACGCTATCGCATTACGTTGTCGCGTATTGTCGGTTTAAAGGATACTTTAATATTTTCAACAGAACGCGCTTTAAGCGTGGATTCTTTTTATATATTTTTCCATCGGCGTGCTTTTCGTCTCTTTCTCGGAAATTATGCAGAAATGTCGTAGGATTAATCCATCGTTTGCATCATTATTGCATCGCGCGTTCGGTGACTTGAACGCGTGTTTCTGCGATGTTTCTCGATGTAGCGATGTCGTCGACCAAAACGCCCAGCTCTATCAGACGATAATGCTGCACGATAACATACGTTATCATTATGCGCGATTTAATTATCTCGACTGTTGTGCCCGACGTGCCGTCGTTCGAAAGGTCACCACTGTTGTTTTAACACACCCCCGAGAGCCGTCGCACGATTTCGCGTTCAACATCTCGTTCTGACGTCAGCCGAAGCTCGCGCATATCGCTAAATCGCGACAAGCGTCGATATTTCGCACGAGGAATTGCCGTCGTGTCCGTTTTGCATGCGTACTTTTGCGTATCTTTATGACAAAGATACTCGCGCAGATGGATGCCACGTTCGCTGCTTCTCCTCGGCACCACTCCGGATTTGCAACCCCGCGCCGAAGACTTTGGCAGACTTTCGATCCCCCGCGGCCACGATCGCTCGAAATTAATCTCCTCCTCGTTCCCGCTCCCCGTAGAGAGGGGTCATCGGTCGGCGCGAGCGAGCACCTTCCGAGATCGTTAATCCACGATTTACGCAATCACGTTTCGTAACGATGCCCCGTACATCTGCCACCCACACGCCTTGGGACAGGAATTATCCTAATGACGGTCGAGGGCTGTTTATAACGCCTCAAATTGATTCCGCCGCCTTGTGGTTTCGGCGTGTGTATTCGACCAGTCAATCACTCCCCTGGTATCCTTCGTGGCAAAATCTATCTGCTCCTAATGCTCCTGCGGGAGAGCCTGGCAAGTATCCTGGAGAGATCAGTGAGAGATCACTATTGCCGGACAGCGTGGCGCAAGACATATTTCCAGGCTCGTTATTTCCAAATGGAATCGCGAGGCGAGAACTCATCATCATGGCGAGACGTGACGTTCCGTTCCATAGATCAGTCGCTGATTTGACATTTGACAGAAAAAGGCGAGAAGAACGGAAGAACGTAACGGTACGTTCGCGTTACGATCAACACGGAATAAACCGTCATCGCGCTTAAACGAATATCGTTTAAACGAAAATATTCCTATCTCTACGCCTGTAACTTTCCTACTGACGACAGCAGTTTCCGGTTACATGTAACGCAGTGTCAGACGGTTACGTGGCATCTCGTTGCAAGTCGCACCAAGCGCGACGTAACCGCAACTTGGAACTCAACCTTTGAAAATGGACATCTCGAATGCTTATGAAATTTATTCGTCAAATTACTTTGGCGGCTATCGCTTGCAGACCGGCGCGGAACGCTTTCTGGAGCGCCGTATCGTAAAACACCGGCGAAACCGCGCGTCTCGAGTCATATTTTGATAGTCTATGATCCGTATTAGACGCGTGCTGTCAAATAAAATTCGCGGAAATTCGCCGCGAGTACACTCGATGCCTCGTACATAACGGATACAATCATATTGAAATCACGCTACGTCTGTATTTAACGGGACGTGTTCCAGGTACATTCGAGCACGTTTTCTTTAAAGACAAATTCGCGTCCGATTGAAAAATTTCAGCTGATCGATCAGTAGAATCGTAGCGGTGCTCAATTCTAGTGTTCCTCGACTCGATTTAAGGTTCCGGAGAGTTAACGATATCTCAAATAATCATTAATTTTTCCCCGACATTTGGACATGTTCATGACAAAAAGGACAAGCACATGGTTTCTCCCTTGACATTGTCAACACTCTGCAAAAGAAAAAGCAAGCTCTTCTTTCCGTTGATTGAGACCGATGGGTTTTAGTTTCCTATAAGAGTTATTTAATTACATTTGCAGTGTCGGTGTCGTTCGTGCGGTGCGACCAAAGCGGCATCGGTAAGAACCGCCTCTCATTATGGCGCAGCCCGTTGACACACGACCGCTGTATAGCACGTGCGCGCGCGCTCGTAATTAACTCATTAGTTAGCGCAGTAAGTCGCTAGACCCGCCGCTTATTTGAATCGGCGTATCGCGATCTTAACGATCGGTATAAACGCGAGGAGGAAGAAGTTCGCGATAAGGGCTCGGTGCACAGTAAACAGCAATCGTTATTTAGCGCGTTTCACGCGCGAAAGAATGATTAAAACGACGGAACGATGCAGATTACGGTTATCTTGCCCTGGAAATTATTTCCGAAATGAATCGTTCCTCGTGTAATTAACAAATCGCATTGCGCGCATAGATGCTCGATTAGATTGATTCTAATTTGTTTCCAAAGAGAGTTCCAAGAGAGATCGCCGTCAAATGCTTTCCGATGAGACTCTCGCGTAAAAAGTAACGCGCGAAACAGCGAAAGTTTAGCGAAAACAAAGCAGCCACTTGCGCTCGCGAAACTCCATGTCGCCTAAAGACACACCTGTACGCAAGGCCATCAATTGTATCGCTCGCGCGGTCATTTGTCGTGCCGCTAAGCAACGATTAATATCTCGAGAAACAAGCGCTCGCCTTAGTCAGCAACGAGCGAGCAGCATTTTTCTCGCGTTCCGCCAATGAATAGGCAGCGGCCAGCATATATTGCTGTCACTGTTATGATCTAAAGCGACGTACTTAAGCGCTGCTCTATTATTACCGCAACGGTGATACGGACCGCTTTCTGTTTCGCGAATTTTCCATATCGCGATCCCGGTAACGGACCCGTCTAATCTCCAAATATGATTAATCGAGTTAAGCCGATATCCGTTCATTTGTCAATCAGCAGCGTTAAACGGAATCGCCTCGGTTTGCTGTACGCGATGTCACGCTAGTGACGGTAGTTACGTACAAAACTGACCGCATATTCGCGCTTCTTCACGTCGTTCGTTCCTTGTCGGCCGATTAGCTGCTGTAATCCCAGTTCCACGTCTCGATGGCATCCATTACCGGTCCATTACGTGCCGCGAACGGGAACAGTCCACCTGTCCGGCGCCATGAGTTAATAAATCACGCGGTTTTTAAACCAGGAGAAGAGAGTCGACGGAATAAAAACGAGCGCTACGGAAGAAGAGAAGAGGAGAGAAAGAGAAAGAGGGAAAGAGAGACTCCGTCTCGTGCGCTTTCGACGCTGATCGCGCGGCGATTCACGGCGTGTGTATTCAGCGCTGATCATTAACCGACTATTATACGCTGCTCTCGGGACGACTATTTTTTTCTCAACAGTCACTATGCCTCGTTTCTGTACGGCGGAAGGGAGAGGAGGAAGGAGGAGGACGGAGCGGACGGATCTTTCAGAGCGTTCAGCAGACACGTTACACTTGTTGGCCTCGCTTTGTCCGAGATCGTACGCTGCGTTACCGCGACCATTATTCATCCTAAGGGGTTGTCTACCCGGATACGTGCCCTGATACGCGAGTGTCGGTGGTCCTCCTCGAGCTACTTGTTGGCTCCAGGAGGACTAGCTCGCCCATCGAATCCCTCTCGTCAATGTCTCGGAGTCCGCGTTTGCAAGTTCGTTCTTCAAACGTGACATGCGACAGTCGAACCTGAATGTACACGAGATTACATAACTATGGCATTTAAGTCTTACGATGCACGAGATTACATAACTATGGCATTTAAGCATTACGATGTTTATGGCTGAGAAGGATATTAAGTAAAACGTGGAAAATTCATAAATGGAGAATTTATGCCTCGAAGAGGACGAATATTACGATGATGAAATTAATGATAAACATTGAATGATAAAAATTGCAAATTTTATATTGATTAGCAACGCGCGCGCGCGCACACGCACACACACACACACATATAAGGTTTGTGAAAAATGTATAAATAAAATGAAAGTAAGAATTCTAAAGGAAGATAATTAATCAAATTTCATAACGAATGATAAGAATTACGCGTATTCGTACATTTACATACTTTCGTTCATATATTACATCTCCCGTAATATATGAACGTGCATCGCACGTGCAACACTTTCGCGTTAATATTAAGATGTTAATGAGGAGAATGATTGTTTTATATCAGTAAATGTAATAACTACGTACGCTTTCTTCGTTAATTCGTTTTCGAAGAAGCGGTGAGAATCATCGGAAGCCTCGAAGCGCGCAGCGATAATGACAGGGTGTGGAGAGCTGTCAAGGTTGCGCGTATAAATATCTCGCCCTGAGTTGAGGTAATGATTCCGGACGCGTGTTGGCCCGCTCATAAATTCTGGGCCCATTTACGGGACAGATGCGCCGATAACTCGGGCGCGGCCTCACGACCGCGGCGTCTCGAATCCGTGATCTCGGCGCGCGAGCCGAGACCAATGATTATTAACGTTAACAGAACGCTAGTTTAAGGGGCGGCTGTGCAGAGGTGTAGAGCATTACAGCGGGGCTTAAGCCGTTTCTCTAAGGAGAGCACGGGGGAGAGCACGGAACACGCTGGCTCGGAAATTAAGATAATTACAGTTAGCATGTCAGTTGTCTAAGAAACGAAATTGCTCACGTGGATTTATGAATTTATTTGTCGACTGATTTGACGATTGCTCAGTAATAAGCCCCCTCGATCTAAAATAAACGACATATTCCACCGCCGCATTTCCAAACACGCCGACCATCGGATGGATGTATAAACGAAGCGCCAAGCCGACCGGCTCGCGTAGGTCGCAACTCATTTCGGGATAAAGTAATACACAGAGTAATCACAGAACGCCACGTCATCGGGCGAACAACGAATGATCTATCGACGTGATCATCGATGATATGCCGCGGCAGAGGAAGAGAAAGAGGAGAAAGAGCGAGAGAGAGGGAGAGAGAGAGAGAGAGAGAGAGAGAGAGAGAGAGAGAGAGAGAGAGAGAGAGAGAGAGAGAGGAACGTGATGATTCGGCGCTGAATCACCACACTCGCGAGTTCAGGCATCGAGGATGCACCTGCGCGACTCCCACGCGAAATCGGGGAAGAGTCATCACCGGCCGGAAAAATCTCGCTGCGCGTGCGCGGTTGCCGCGCATGCGCACTCGCGCGAGTCCATTAGCGCGTGGTGCGCACGTATTCGGCGAAAGGGAAAACGCAGACGGAACAGTCCCACAGTTTTAATTACGTGGCCCGGGACGCGCGCCCCCGCGGCGCGAAGAATATTTCCAATTATTCGACGCTTAATTAAATATCACTCTTAACGACGCACGTGTCGCTGTTGGGAAACTAATGGACCGCGCGCCCGGCTGCGCCGCTAATGAAGACGTGGGCTGTGCGCCGACGAGGTGTTGCGCTTATTAATGAATGCCGATCCTTTCTTGCGTGCCTTTCCCTGTTTTTATTTCATTGGGTCACACTGGACGCAGATCCGACGGAGCTTTCTTCGAGCGATATCGTAAATATGGACGAATGAGCCAGCACAACTGTTGCGCGATGATGCAACAAGTATTCAAAACCCATTTTATTTCAGATATATTCAGTTATGCTACAATCTCCTTGACCCCTTCGTAGCTCTGGCCATCTTCGAGCTAAATTATCGGAGGGCAGAGACTGTTTCTACGAAGAGCACGATGATTTTCAGTTATCCGCCACGAGCGCGCCAAGCGAAGATTCAACAAATGTCACCGTCTCCGGATGAAGTCGAGCCGAAATAATTCCGGATCGCGCGTGTTCCAGAGATCACCTACGTGATTCTCGAAACGCTTTGTGCCGCGCGCGAGACGAGATCGGCAAAAAGCTGCAGAGCCGTTACGTCGCGCGGTTAACAGGCCCCGGTAGCTCTCGCTCTCCTCCACCTCGTCAGCTCCACCCTCCGCGGTTCTCTTATTGTGCTCGCCGATCGGGCCCTGCCTCGCGATCCCGCTCCCTTCGGGGTCGGGGCCCGAAGGAGGATTGCGTGCGTGCCGCGCGCGCGCGCGCGCGCGTGCACGCGGCGAAACTAATAACAACGGCTCGGCAAACACGCAATTACGCCTTGGCAGCGCGGCATAAACCGCGCTACCGCATTACGACGTGCCCCGTAAACGAAATCTCCTTCTCGCATCGCGACCGCGAGAAAAAGCGGGACTAGCGGGACGAGCATTGATATTTCCGTTAACAGGCTTGAAGGCGCGAGGCCTCTCTTTAAAGGCCGCTCGTTTGTATTTTAATTAAGCAACAGGCGATCAAATGGTTCATGCATTCCCAAAATGCACTTTGAATGTTGGCTTCATGATGATGAGAGCGCGATCGGTTTTGTGATTGATGATTGAGATGCTCGTATGAATCCTGTCGCACATAATGCAAATAAAGAATATTCGATATCCGAAACGAGTCTAAATCGAATGCCTCTAGATGCCTTTCACGTGATGAGACTCTTTATGTATCTTTATTTATATTCTTATTTTATTTACAAAGCGCGTTTCTCTTATAATTATCGAGCGCTACCACGCTTTTATTTATGGATAACATGTGATGTTTCTTAATTATCTTAATTAATTCCACTTTCGAAGGTCGAAAAGATTCGGGAGAGGAGAGACGGATGATGAAATAATATCGGAAACGGAGTCGATCAATTACCGCTCGATCGATAGTTACATGGCACAATATAGGTATGATTGTTATGCCACGCTTCACCTTTGTCCTTTACGTATGATCGTCCGCATAAATTTCGTTATAGCGCGCATCGATGATATTTTAAGTAGACTTTGCTTGCCCGAGCCGGAAAAGGCTCGAGTATCGCGCGACCTTTGTTGCGTCTTTCGCCAGAGCTCACGCAGGTGCACGAGGCAGGCTTTATACTTGCGATACGTTCGTTGCGGAGGCGACGAGTCAAAAGAGTAACCATTAATTTCATCGGAAACGCATTACAAGTCTGATCGTCCGTTGATCGGCTCTAAACTTCGAGTCGCGTGTGCGCTACGATAGTTGCGTGATTCATTCCAGATTGTACGCGATACGTCTGGATAGAAAGAAGGGGTTAACGTATAAGAAATAATATTTATTTCTGATTTTTCAAGCAGTAATATCAACACCTTGAGGAACAACGCAGAGAGTAGATGTTTGAAAGAGTCGGCTTTCAGCTTTATCGCAAATTTGAATAAAAGTATTACGTAACATATATTTACAATTACAATTAGAAACATCTGCAATTAGAAGCAGTTGCATCTTTTCGATGCATTTAATTCCCTTTAGCAACGTTGATAAAGAAAACGCATAACCTTCAATGATTGCTTTTGATCTTAAATGGGCACCGATTATAATACTCTAAAATCGGGAATACGAGAGAGACGATCGCATATGAGAAATCGCCAAGAAATTAGCAGGATTCGGCCATCTGGTCGGCTTGGCTCGCGCTCGTCTCGCATCTCGAGATTGGCGACCCACGCGCGTCTCGCGAGATGCGCGTTTCAACCGGACGACATTTAGTCCGGTCGCGGCGTTTAGTCGACGCGATATTTATGCGCGATTATTGCATAAGTCGCAGGTGACATCGCGGATGCCCTCGCGGAGCGTGCCTTCGTTTAATACGCTTGCGCGCATTTTCTTCTGACTATGCGTGTATGTCATATCATTACCATGCTCGTATCGAACGGATCTCACATGCTCAGGGAGGTGCAGCTATATGCATCAGAGTACGCCTTCTATGTATGCATGTCGCGTGGGTTAAGATTATCCGCGGCGCGACGCCGAGTATTCTCTTACGGCATCGCGTGCGAGTCTCGTTTCGAAAGCGCCGCCTTCCTTCCGGTTCTTCGAGCAGGGAGGATCGTAATGTATGAATGATACTGGCAGACTTTTATTTATTCCAATGCTAATTATACAACGAGAGGAGAGGGTAAATTTTATTAAAGCGTTCTCCCGCTTTCGTGAAATATCGCAATAGATTTCCATCTGATTTCATTGCTGCGGCAAGGATCGGCACACATAAAGACCGAACGGTAATTAAAAGTGTATGTGTGTGTCTCTAACGTGCCGAAATAAACCTGCAAAACATTTTTTCGGGAAACGGGACGCGCGGTATTAATTTATTCCTCGCTTCGCGCAGTGTTGAGAATGCTATCGATCGCGATCGAGAAGATCGACGGGCAAACGAGTGGCGGGAAAGTTCAGTTCTCTAGCACCGCGCATATCCATCTCCGCGAACATCTTGTGTGATGCTTGTCGATATTAGATGTGTTGCACGATGTTTTCGTAGAACCGCCCTGAACAAGCGAGCGCTCCGGCAATAATGGAGCCATGAAAGCCATTAATGCGTACGGGAATAACATTTATTCAAGTTCTCCTCAATGGCACTTCACAGTGCAGCATTTTTTATTTTCAAACTACTACTGTACAATGCGAGCGACTTTGAAATGAACGCTATCGACGGTGTCGTAAACGTCAGCTTACCCTCTCTCTTTCTCTCTCTATCAAATTTTCTTTGATGGTTGACTGACCTTATGACACTGACTTCTTTCTGCTTCGGAGGCCCAGAATAACGTTGTTCTAGTTGCACGCTATTGAAACACTCGGACAGATACTGTTGACAGAGGAAACATTCCCATAAAGGAATCGAGCATTCTGAATGTGCTTTAATTGAATCCGATAATCACCCGTGAAAGTGCCTAGCAGTGTACGCCGCCAGCAGTGGTCAAAGGGTGCCGGGTAGGAGGCGACACATTATACAGGAAGTAATAAGAAACGTATCGCGAACGTGTATCTTTCCAACGGTCCCGCAATGCCCTAGAGTCCTTAACCTTGGCGCGTTATGGGCCTGCAATCATCCGGCGGTAATAAGAGCATGCTAGCAACGTGCCAAATCCCCATAGGCGTCCGACTTCTTTATACTGGCAAACTTGTTGAGGCTTTTCGAGAACTTTGCGGACTGGTTCCCGCATGCATGCTTATACACACGTTTATACATTATTACACGCATTACACATACTTGTAAGGTTACAATATATGAGGCATAAAAATAAAAATTTCTTTAGGAAGATCTCCCTTATTTATCTGAGAATGAAAAGTAATCGTCTCAAGGTTGCACGGTAATCTCGACAACAATCTCGCTGTTTCGATCCATCAAGGAGCGAGAAATTTTCAAGTACCGTTCGAGGAGACCGGGCCCTTCGCGAGGATGGGACCGCGCCTATGGGCTTCTAGCTTCGGAGATCCGACAGCGTTCGGTTATCGGCGCTATCGGGTATGATAGATGGCGGGTGGTGGCCACGATAAATCATCGGATCACACCGTGATCGGAGGAGAACCCACGGACGAAAGCCGTCCGAGTCTTCGGCTGTCGATCAGCGGCGCGCAGGCGGGAAACGGCGCGGCCGATAACGATCGACGACGAAAGTATTAATTATTATTTGCTGCTCGGTGCCTTTCAATTTGTTTTGCTGCGCCGCGCCGGCACCATTTCGCTCCGCGAAAGTGACGAAACCCCGCCGGAGCGATTTCGCTCCGCTCCGACGATAAATCACGGACGATTCCGCTTCCATAACGGTGCGCGCGCAAGCGCGCCGATAGCGGCGGGCCCTTTATGGACCGATCGGATGATCGCGTGAGGCGCAAAGTCGGAATAAGTCGGCAAACACACCTTAGCGCGAGTATCCGCGAATGCATCCAGCGAATGTAAAGGGAGAGCAAAAATACTAATACGTGTGATTTGCTAGCATCCGTGACGGAAATAATAAAGTTCGAAATAACAGCTTCGGGATAATAGAGCGCGTAATGATCAGGATCGTCGTAGCTGCGAGCAAAGTGATTACGAAGTACCGGTTGCGGTGGAAAGTGCAGCCGCGTCCGCGAGGGACGTTCCTTCAACTTGGCACGTAGAATTAAGTAGCGCAGAACTATCGCACTCTGCGACAGCGCCCTGTGATTTTGTTGCCCGAGTCTCTTTAGGTCTCAATCTTCGATCGTGAAGAACCTTCTGTCTGTCTGCGCGCGAGAAGAAACGGAAGAAGCCTGACAGACAGGCCCGCTGATATTTACTGCCCCGCGCGTCTCGTCTCACTGAGATATCGACGCCGCCGATAATCGAAATTATCTCTTCATTTCCGAACAAAATCTATTCTCTCATCAGCATCAGCGCTCCTCGCGATGAATTATCAACAAAGTTCTCAACGGAGCTTTAACGCTTTTATTAAAGCGGCTTTCACGATTGTTCGCTTCGAGCCGCGGCGTCCAGGTGATTCTCGCTAATTGCACGTTCCGATGCCTTAATGACGTAATCATCCTGTAATGTAATGATTGGCCGGACGAATCGCGCGGATCAGCGCCGAGCAGCACGCTCATTCAACTAATTAATTATATGCTATTGGAAATGAGATCCTTCTTCCTCTCTTTCTCTCTCGCTCTCTCTTAACGCTCTCTCTTTCGATATTTTTCGTTTTATCCTTCAACTATTCCCTAATCCTTACTCCGTATTCGTGCTCAACGCACACACCTGTTGCTCTCGCGCGGTGCATTCCGGCCGAGGGCCTCGCGAATCGCGGCGGCGACCTGCGCCCGCGTCGTTTGCACAATTGGCATCAATCAGCGAAACTAATTATCAACGTGCATAATTGGCGACTGCGCGGTATCGATCAAATTTCCAATCCGTGGGCGTGGTGTTCCGCTGCGGCCGCTTCTAACCGCCGGGCTGCCTCGCTTACTCGAGAGAGAGAGAGAGAGAGAGAGAGAGAGAGAGAGAGAGGCACCTCGCTCCTTCGTTTCCCGAGGGATCGCGGTCGCATTGTTGCATTACGGCGGCGCAGCGCGGCCAGAGTGCTTATCAAGTCATTAGGGCACCATTATGTCCCGGCCAACGTTTGTTTAACCCGATTCTGCAACTTGCTTTCGATTGCTCGATGGTGCGCTAGCGCGGCGGAACAATCGCACGCCGCTCGATCAATTTCGGCTCTCCCCCCCCCCTCCCCAACCCCCCTCCCTCTCTCTCATTCTCGTCGGGCAGCAATGACGGACTTCACTCGTTCGAGCGTATCAAACGACGCCCGTCCTGGCATTACCGCGTGCCTCTCCCGTGACCTCCGATGTAATAATTAAAGGGTCGTAGGTTAATTAACGGCTGGCGGCCGGACGCTGAAAAAGCGAACGTTCGAGAAGTATCGCGGTCTCGCTGCGCTGCTCCTGCTAGGAGCAGCGCAATACGGACAACTTCAGTCGATAGGGTTGCATCTTATTTTCGCAACCGGTTGAATCTGGTTAGGTCTTTACGCATAACAGTCTCTATCTACAATTATCTACTAGATAATTAGATCACAAATCGAATCGACTCACTGGATGGATGCCTCGTCATTCCATGAGCAGCTCTCTTCATTCCGAGCAGCAAGTCGATCGAAAAGAAACGCACGCTATTGGTTAAGTGACGTCACTAACGCGGCATTTAACGTCGCGCGCGCGATTCGCGATCGTCGTCTTCCGATATTCATTCGATGCGCGATGCAACGTTCGATAATCGACGAGTTACGCTACAGTGAATCCTGCACTTCCAGCACTCCCGATATTCCTCGATGCATTAAAATAAATAAGATAATGATAACATGATTCTTTGAAATCTGTTCATCGAACGAGAGAGATACATGCTATCCGAACGATCGCAGGTTTCCCGAAACTAACGTGATTCGAGACGACTACGTCGAACTAATTGCAGACACCACGGTCGCCCCCTCGCGTCGTGCACGACTATTGGTCATTGCTTCGATGCGCGCCGTCATCTGACTCGATACGCGGCCAAATTCACGTCGATCAAGCGCGAGCGCGACGAATCGTTTCGCGTGTATCTTCTCGCGCATAGAGAGCGGAATTTCGCACGGGAGTGAATCGCGAGTGCGACAAAGAGCAACGGGCGAGTGTCGCGTCGCATTTACGATGGAGTCGTCGAAGGAGGAGCGCAATTTTGCCGGTGTTTTTCCTCGATTTGCATCCGCCACTCTGCGTGCTTGTCAGGGATGCGCGAATGGAACGATAAAATGGCCGACGAGCCGAGACAGTGGCCTTGCGTCAGCTTTGGTGAGTAACCGCGCATTTTACTCGCGCTGATTCGACGAAAATATTCGAAAATATTCTCGTCTTATCCGCACTGTCGCGAATAAAATCCCGCGACGATCGCGGCGCGCGCTATCTAAAGGTTCTCTGAGACTCCTACGAATTCGTGTCCTATGAGGCCTTGCTCGTCATTGTTCCGTGAGAGCACGTTTTCTGCGTGTTGCTATCGTGCACCGGTCGAAGGCGGAAAAAGGCACCTCGAGATAGGCCGGTGCACACGTAGGAAGTAAACACGAACGCGGAAATAGGCCGGTGCACGGATGTTAATCGACGAGCGAAATTACATTGTTCCTATCCTGTGCACACGTGCGCGTTTATACGTGTACGTGTATCGAATTTTCATCTTGAATATTATCATCTTCCCGAATTCCAAAACATCGGGATTGTTTGTCATATTAGGTACAGGAGTCTGTTGCTTTTCATTTCAAGCATCAATTACTTCATCGAGTCGAAATCGCTGAAAGTTTCTACCGCGGTGTCTTGTCCAACAAGGTTAGCTCGAGATAGCTCGGAGATTACGGAGACTACTTTATTGACTAGGATCTCACTAGATGTTTTCATAAGTAAATTTACCACTTTATGAAAACGCAAGGCACATCAATTTGCGCGTATGATATTATTGTTATTATAATTTATCATTTATTACAGATGTACGTATGTACTGATCGAGTCGAAAATTTCCTCAGCATTAATAGAGATCTCGCAACGATCTCCATTGCTCGTATGCATTTTCTACTTCGCCATTATCCCGCGAATGAAATCGCAAGAAATTATCGACAGAAGCGGACACAACGTTCCTTATTATAGTTTCTTATTCGACTCGAGTAGTTGGAATTTCGGCGCGTGCGATCAATTACCACTTCTGTTTGCCGTTGGCGAGAGCGCGTATGTATTAATTTTCGCCGTCTTACAACCGTAGTATCATACCGCGCTCGAATAACACGGGATTATAAACATGCGGTTTCTCGATCGCGAAGCCTACTTATCGACAAAAAGCGCGGCACCGCCATTAAGTCGTTAAATCCCAGCCAGATCGTATCGAGGGTGGAATTCCGAAGTCGACGGATACGATTCCGGTATAAAAGAAATCACGCTCTATCGGACCGCGAGGCGAGATACCCTGGAAGATAGAGATAATGCGCGCGAGAGCAACGGTCGTTCTTCTTTTGTTTATTACTCTCCCGAGATTGATTCGAATCCGCGGCGTTCGCTCGCCTCGCCGGAGAAACCGGAAGCCGCAGATACCGGAAGTTGCCGTTAAAGATTACCCGCGACGCACGGGTGACCGGGATATCCGCGAGAATAGCCGCGGATGGTTATTATTTGTACCTGTCGATCGGAGAGTGCGCATGCGCGCGCACCGTCACGCGCGCTGCGCCGCTTTTCACGGCACATAAAGGCGGTCGTTACAACGCGCAGCACGCTGCACGCGTACGTAACGAACGGCCGGGGCGGTCCATAATGCGAATGATAAAAGTAATCCCGATCTAGATTATGCGAACGCGCCCAAGTACAATGGGAACCTCCGGGCGTCTCTCCGCACGACGCTCGCGAGCGAGCGCTCGTGCATTGTGTGCGTGTGCATACGTGTACGCGTGCACTTGTATGTGATATGTATACAAAGGTGGACATGTATCTTTTAGGATCGGGAAAGGCGTCGTAAATCACTTTCACGTGGCCGATTAGCGGTACGTGCGTTATTTTCGGATAATCTCGACCTCATACCTTGTCTTTGTGTTATTATTTATTTACAGCGACTGTTATTTATTTGATATTTCAATCTAGTTCGAGAGCTAAAGGCGATCATCTTTTCCACGTTCAGTGATTGGATTTTATAGAGACTTTTATGAGACGTTGAAGCTCCCTTTGCGGAGAACACATTCTGGGATGAGCTTATCGCGATTTATTATTTTTACAATGGAAAAGGCAGCAGTAAACAAAATGCGCGTTTCATTTATGACGTAACGAACGGGATTCGGTGCACATTATGGCAAACGGTCGACGGAAAACGCGCTAGGGATTTCCCGACGCGCGACGGAAGCGCGCGACTGCAAACCGTGCCGGCCAGAGGTCAAAGAGGCATTGCGATTACCGATTCGAGTAACCCGATTTCTTTCCTTCTTTTACAGAGCATCGGCAATTTCATCGCGCGAAACGAATCGATCCCGTGGAGAATGATCGCCGCCAGAGAGAACGCCGGATCGATTCCAGATCAAGAGGGTGAGTCACATTCAGCGGTCCCATAAATAACGATAGGCACTTGCCTTTATCTCACGACGCTCGATTACCCCGCGAGCGTGATCAATCGCGCCGTGTTAGCGCGGCTCGTTAACTCCTCGCGCTTTCAATTACACTTTTCAATAAACGCGGTAACGACATCCCGCGCGTCCGCCGCGAGCGAACGCGAGCGAACGCGAGTGCGCAGGCGTGGTGGGGGGAGAGGCGCCACGCGAAGGCGGAAAGTATCGGCCGTCCGGCGAAACGGGTTCCCCAGATTAACCCACACGCAGCAGGCGATCGATCTTTTTGCGAAACGCGGCCGATAATACGTCAAGGAGCCGCGTCACGTTCCGCGTGCGCCGCGACGGGCTTTTCCCGCGTGCGCTCGCGCGCCCTGCGCGCGTATCGTTGCGCAGCGCGCTTTTCGTCGTCGATTGGCTCGAGCCGATAGTCGGCTCTCGGTCGCACCGTGACAAATCAATTATAACGTAGGTAGAAAGTCGTTTTGCGGAATTGCGATGGCGACGCTCGCCGTTGCCGGCTCCGAGAAAAACCGTAATGATCCGCCTTTATGAGCATTTTCCGTTGTGATATTTCAATCGTTACGGCGATACCGGCGCGCTCGGAAATAGAATCCGCCGTCCGCTTTATCGCGCTTTGCGCGCGCGTTTGCGCAACGTGGAAGTCTATATTCGGACACGGTGCCGACCGGGAAGTAAACGTATTTTACATTGAGTTATATTTATCGTCACTTGTCACCATCCTGTTACAATAGCTTTACGAGGCTCCGCTGTTGTAATTATGACAGTGGATGCATAGTAACGTTCGCGATTTCTTAGCTGTGGAAGTTTCCGTGTTGAGAGATGAATTGAGCGTGCTATACGATAAAACAATGTCGTAACAGGAGAATGTATGTTTATGTAGAATTATTTAGTTAATATGTGTCGAATTTATATGACGAATATAAATCTCTTTTCTTTTTATAAGAAATAAATAATAACACAAACGCAAGGAATATATAACTGAATCCAAGAATAAAGGAATTAACAAAAATATTAAGGATATTCTAACTTTGGAAATATATGAAAGCTCTATAATTAAATCTCAAGAAGAAACAAGCATCCCATCAATGATAAAGTAGATACATGGAACATTACATCTGCAAAAGGCACAATTTCACGTGAATTTTCACAATATTGAATATCCTATTGATTATTCTTCATTAGATGAATAATAATCCCTGGACATAAAAATAATAATGACTTTAATACTACGTGAGTTATTAAATGATAATGAATTAAATGTTATACTTGGAATTATTGTTATCAATCCTAACTGCTTAACGTTGAAAGAGCAATAATTCTGTTTTATATCACTCTCATATATAAAACATTAACGAAGAATCATTAATAGGATCATAAATTTAATTGATTTCTGATAATTATTTTATCAAATCGAATAATAATCAAATAAACTCGGATTGTTACCAGAATTGAAGAACAAACTCGCATTTTCTAGCTTTATCACATACTTTTGCGACGATGGATCGTTCGTTCGTTCGTAATTTACACTTTGCTGATCTAAATCGATAATCGATAATCTTGCTACTGCAATTTATTAAGCGCGCTGCAATCAGCGGGATGCTCTCGGATTCGGCAATTCGCGCGAGCACATCGTCGTGCATGTCGAAACATTTGCTCGCGAAACAAATCGAGAATTGAATCATCGCGATTTCGCAATCGTGTCCAACGGAGCGCGGTCGACCCGAGTCGAAATCCCGTCAGGATTAATTATCGCTCTAATCGTATTATCGACCGATTTGTCGAGCGAGGCGTTTCAATGCGCTCTGCGCCGCCACGCTGCGCGTACGCCGACACGCGCTTGCACGCATGTTGCGTAAACGCGTTATTGCGTTGCCCGATTCAGGTTTTACGGCCTCGCTATATCGCTATATTCGATTCTACCGAAAAATCGCGGACGATCTCCCAAAAGATTTTATTCTTCCGCGACAATCGCGAGAGTATCCCTTTTACTCGGTGATTCGTACACATGAATAACAGGATTACGCGAGTCACTTCTATAAGAAATGAATTTTCGATCAAGATATGGATTTTAGATAAGTATTGCACAAATATGAATTTTACAAAAATGTCGTGATCAAACGACCATGTAATCCACTTGATATATCGAAATATCAAAATTATCATACACACATATAGATATATACGCTCTTTGGAGCGTGAATGAAACAAAGTATCGTTTGTCTTGAATGTTTATCGATATATGGAACGCACGTTGCACACGTAAGCTGGCGAAATCCGCTAACTGATTTTCCCATTGATTTGCCTCTCAGAATCTGGATGTCACGAATCACGTTAACGTTAACAGATAAAGGGTGTGTACACCGAGCGTGTACGCGGGGATCCATAAATACGATGGTAATGTAAACATACGGTATCCGCGCGGGAACAACTCATCGATACCCGTTGCAGAGAGGGAGAGAGAGAGAGAGAGAGAGAGAAAACGCGAGCGTGGCAATCTCGTGAGAAAATCGCGGATAAGCCGCGGGCTCACGTGACTCACCTGATATGACCCCGCGGTCAGCCGTGGCCGCAGCCGCGGGCAGACAGGTGCAAAATAGGCTCTAAAAACCGACATTCCATGACGTTAACGGTCTTACTAAATTTCCGAGCCGACGGCGGCGTCTCTAGCTGCCAACGCCGCGGCATTGTACCGCTACGCGTTTCAGACTCGGATACGTAATCCGCAGTTTCTCGTGTCGCAACAGATCGAGAATAATGGTCGCTATCTTGGCGGCGGCGTCGGCGGCGGCGTTCGTGCTTTAATATGACGAGGAAAGTACAAGCTTGTCGGCGCTCGATAGCGAGCCGTGTTCGCGCTGTGGTCCCGCCGCGATTTCTTTCGCCGCTCGCGTTTCGCCGTGTGCATTTTGACAAAAGTCCGCGATTTCCGAGTGCGACTCGCTGTAAATTAACGGAGATAACGAGGCCGCCCCGCGAATTTATTTATCGTCATACCACTTTCACACGTGCACGCGGGTGGCGGCACGGCCAAAGCGCCGCCGTTGACCCACATGATTGAACGTATAATCGAGCGCGTTATCTGCGTATCGTGTGTATCGTTCATCTGAGAAAGAAAAAGCGCGCTAATTGAATAACGGCGTAACTTCTTCCGTAACTTCGATCCGAGAGATAGCGAGCTTTAATGACAAGCCGATACGAGCTGCGTTATTTCTTGCGAAAGTGAACCGGCTCGCTTTCAATGAGACGCTTTTCCGTCAGATTCCTGCGGCGAATTGGACGCACAGCCCAAGTACGAGAATCCTTGGATTCTCGGATCTCTTTGCGACGTTCGCCGATTATTTACGAAACGGTAATATAAATCGGTAATATAAATCCGCCTGCGAGGCCAGATTACGCGGCATTAGCGCAGTTTTGCGCTCGGATCGCGGTGCTTAACGAGTCGTCACGTGGAGCCTCGATCTACCCGAATGACAGACGAGATTCCAACGGACGCGAGGGAAGGAGAGACGGGAGAACAACTTCATTTCGAGCATTACAATTAAGCCGGTATTTACGAGGAAATAAACCACCGCGCGCCTCGTGGCGCTAATCGATTTCCGCATACGTGCGATGTCAAAACGGCGGTGCGCGGTTGTAAGGAGCAAAGAATAATGAGCACCGGGGAACAGGTGCTCCCGCCTTTGACGTTTAAATGTATAGCTATAGCCGTCATAAGGATATCAAGCTGAATGCGCGGACGACTTTTCTGCTTTTACCGTTAACCCGTTGCGTTCGCTCTCCGGGAGAGTCTCCTCTCGTTCGTCTTCGGGCTTGCCGCCAATAAGGCTCGAGGAGATTAACTTGGTTATTTTGAGTGGCGATCTTTTTACGAGTGAACCTACTTAACATACGTATCCCAATGGAATTTATTGCAATGAATTTATTGCGGAACGGAATTTCACCGCGATCGGGGGACGTCTCTTTGATCTCGCGGAGCAGTAATGTTATCAGATTCAAATCTCATCTAGATATCTGTTCTTGATCGGATCTGAGATATCCTCCGATTCCGACAATTCCGAACCGCATTGTTGAAAGGAATTTTCGGGCTTCTCTCGCCTCTTCGCTCCTCATCTCACGCGAATATCCGAAAGCGCGGCATGCGAACGCTCAGGTTCTCGCCGAGGGACTAATTGAAGCTATCGGTAAGTGGCATCATCCGTCTATCCGGACAATTTCCGTGACTCACCTCCCGTATGCTTCCATCTGACATCCGAGAGAGAGAGAGGCATGCAAGGCGAGAACAACGGTACCCGCATTCGTCGTAATTAATCCACTAATTTACGATACACGCTCGGCACGTTGTAGTCCAGGAGCGGTCATATTTATATACCCGGCGAATCAGCCGGAGAGATAGCACGCCGGGGCTGGCGATGCGAGACGCGTGACGACGATAACCCCGCGATTTGCGTAATAACTATCGCTTCAGCGATCAGCGTCCGGCAATACGATCTTTTGTTGCCGGCCGCAAAAACCAAGCGCGCTCGCGCTCGCGCCTGCGCGCAGTGTATGGTACGGCGCTGGCCCGCGCTCCGCGTTTCCGTTTTTTTTTCCTCCCGCCCTCCCCGGTGTTTTTTTTCTTCCTGCCTTTTTTTCTTCTTTTTTCTTTTTCCTTTTTCTCCTTATGCGTACGGCCGCGTACACCGCCGCCGCGTACACGGCGGCCATTATTCCGGCCCGTTTGAGCGACATGCGGACAATGAGGAACACGGCCCACCCGCGGCTTAAGTGTTCCCCATTGAAAGTGCGAATTCTGCTACAGTGCCTTTTGCCCGGTCTAACATAGAGCTCATAGGCCTCGACAATTGTGTCGCGTGCTGACGGCTGTCACGGTACTTTCCGCATCCATTGTATCTGTGTTGGATAAATACACGCGCGCGCCCGCGCGCGCGCAGATTCGTTCGCGCAAGTGCGCGAGCCGATAAATTACGCTCGTACGGTCGTATTGTTACGTGATAATTAAAGCTGTTAATCGTTAATCTCCCCTTGTCTCGGGGGAACTGTAAATCCACGAGATGACGCGTAATAGTTCTATCGTCTGCTTTTCATGATCCCTTTTTATCTGATTTATTAATTCAGTACTGTAATTGCTTCTTGAGCGGAGAGAGACCGAGCCGGACGAGCGGCGGGAGGAAAAAAAGCTCTACAATCCGGCTGTGTAATATCGCCGCGATAGCCGAATATCTTGTGCTCATTAGGGATCGTCCGCTCGATACCGGCCAATGATTTATTACCGCAAATACACTAGTATTTCACGCGCTTAATTGATAATCCTCGCACGGGCCGCAGATTACCGGTATCTCCCAGCATGCTAATTAATTGCGGTTCGATCATTCGACCGCGCGTTTAATATTATCTGCTGCATTCATCTAAGCGCGTCTACAGATAAATAGGCACACGCGTGGAAACGAGTATTCGCGTTTATCTCGGAAATATCCGCGCGAAAGTTGGGCGCGTTACACGCGCGTCATTCCGAGCGTTTTTCAACTTTGAGAACTTTGTGCGGAACTCTCTGTTCCGCGTCGCCGATTAATTCCGTAACGAGATTGCGTAACGAGATTCATAAATTCATAAATAGAAGCGCGAAATGATAAACGCGCGCGCGCGTCCCTTCCTATATTTTCCGAGTAGCAGAATGTTCCAGTGGGAGAATATTCCGCTGGAATTGCCAAGGCGAGGATTCCTTGCTATCGCGGTATCTCATTGGTTAATTGCGAGCGTGGCGAGATGTGATTTACGAGACCGCGAATGGCGATATTGGTTTCTCGTCCCTTCTCCGGCTAAAGCCTAGATTACCGATTCTTCTCGGGCCAAACCAGTTGCTCGCGTCGAGGCGACCAAACTCGCAGCAGCAGCATTAAAGACGTTCGATAATATTAATGACCGCGCCGTCACCACTTTCTTATTATTAATCGATTGAACGCGCGAGCGCTATAGGTATTCCGAATATCTGCAATTGTCTCGATAAGACAGTTGGATTACACTTCTGGTTGCTCCTCTGTCTAGATGTAGATCTACTTCTCGCGTATCGAGCAATGTTTATGCAACGAACGAAACAACGCGTTCACTCGTTGATGCGGGAGAAACGGCAAGGGCATCTCTTTTGTTCAGGTGTATCCGATAGAATCCGAGATTATATCGATCGTCGCATCACCGTTCGCTGATCGGGAGCTGCGCACAGACGGCGATCGTATTTATTTTGCCAAGTGATCTGATTATGCGCTGCTTATGCATCCCGATGCAAATAGCATGCGAGAACACAGTGGCCTTTGATTCTCGAAAGCCTCGGACTGTTGTTGGTAGGCCCGAAAGGCACCTGAATGGACCCATTTCGCTCGGCGGGGTGCCAACATTAATGCGCTATCATCCCAACGGACGCACGAGAGTGTATTACGAACGTATAATCGTGACGAGACGTTGCAGTCCGTTAGCAAGTCGCGACCTGAGATGCGATCGAGAAATTATTATCGATGGAAGAGCGTTCGGTCGCAACTCTCTGTTAATTAATAATTCCGCCCAGTATGCGCGCTTGCAATTTAAACGAGGCTTAGCTAACGGTGGTCTACCGGTCTGAACTGGTGTCTAGAAGGAATTCCGCGAACAATCGTGTGTCCGGTCGGAGATTTATTCAACACGAAGACTCTCGCGGGTTTATCTTAAATCAAAATTGAATTTACGGCTTTACTTTACTCCGACCGCATCGCGCTGGGATTAATGCGCGTCTAGCTAGCTTGCCAGCCTTAATAAGACAATATGGAGTAACTGTACACTGGCGAGAAACCATCCGGCTGGAATTCGGAGCAGGTGAGGAGAGAGATGCATGTGAATCCTCGCCGATGCATTCCGAATGTATTTACGATCGACTGTATATCGGTTATCCGCGCATAGCGGACACGCTCGAGCACACACTGTCCTCCGGGATTATTTTCATACTTTCACGCAAGGTGATTGTTTACTTCGACCCGCCGAGGTCTGTTCTCTCGAGTGTAAACGAACCGGTAATCAAATTTACATCACGTCCGCTCGCTGCGACGCGCTCTTCGGCCATTTTATGCGGCGTTTCTTCAAACATAAACGCAGACGTAGAATATCCGAGATAAATAAGATTTTGACGTTTTATTCCACATGTATCGATCGGAATAATTTGAAGATGACTCGAAATACCCGCATTTTGCAAAAGCGGATGTGTCGTCCAAAGAATCGAGACAGGATTCAATCGTTCTTTGCATGGAGAGATCGTAATAAATAAAATCGCGCGTTTATGGAGGCTCTTATCCGCGATTCTATTTAAATCGGCATCACGCGCATCTCGTAGATACATGACGTCCTCGTCTTATGTTATAATGCTTCTTATAATTTTCATGTCGCGGCTTGCATGAGACCGGGCATGTGTGACTCGGCATATGTTAGAGATGCTCCGAGGAGACACGCAAGTGACATGACGTTGTATATCTGATATTCTCCAAGCAGGATCATTGACCGAACAAAGTACAATCGACCTGTCATGATTCATGTTTAATTTAAACTTGATTTACCCCCACACCAGACTCATTCGAATCCAACCTCATCTCGTGTGCAAAAAATATTTACCGGAATACTCTCCGGCATCTCGCTAGCGCAGGCAGAAGCTAAACATTTCGTTCAGAAATATCGTTAAATATCGTTAATTCCTTGGATGGATACTTGGCGAAAATTTTGATCGAATGACGAAACAGCATGATCTTATCTTTTTCTCTGGCGAATACAAAAGTCTCTGATAAAAGTCATAATAACCAATTATTATGCAGAGATGCAATTGTTATCGTCTCATTTGGCATTCTCGGATATCGCGAGATCAATCACGAGAGCTTAGGGAGTTCAGGGAACAGTGTAGTTCCTTAGTCTATTTCGAATAATCCTGACGACGATCGAGTCACGATCTTCGCACGAGGCTGGGGCCTGTATTGGCGATATTCAACAACGTGAGAAAGAGACACATATGATGGGTAACTGACATTCTCGAGAAAGGCGCGACTTGCGACACTTTCGGATCATCGACCGATCGACGACCGGTGTTCGATGCGTCGCTGAAGATCAACGAGCTCGCGATGCGATCTCGTCCGCAGGATCCATGAAACGTCGACGATCGTCGCGAATATGTCAGCCGTCTTGTAGGCGAGTCTCCTTTCATGCGCGTCTCATCTCGCGCACTTTTGCGCGAATCACTCACGGCTTATCGTCTCGGCAGATAGAGACCCGCCCTCTCGAACGGGTTCACGTTCGATCGATCGATTTTCCATCCGGTCTATCCACCGCGCCGGATAGATCGATCTCCGCGGTTTCCGAAGAGGAATTCTCTGGCGTGATAAACGGCGCGTAAACTCGATTGAACGTAGGCGATCTGTCGGCGAATGATCGATACTCTTATCCTTTACAATTATTCTTTACAATCCGCGTTAGACCGTCATCGGAAAGAGCTGTGGATCGACTAGTTATCGACTTCGTCGTACGTGCGTCGTTAGACCTTATCCGCGTATTATCTCCTCATTTGCACATTCTATTTCCAGGCGGAGTTCTTTTGCGGTGTGTCTTCGTCTTCGTTGTCGCGTTCTTTTTGTCGAATCAGAATTCTTTTCCATTACGTTCGCGCGCGCTCGCCGAGTTCGCCGACTCCGCGGCAAGCAAAAACAAATCAGAATGCGTTTAACGTCGGTTAGCGCTTAATGGATCGCGCCAAATTGAACCTCGCTCTTGCCCGATATCACGTGTAAATCACGTTCCACCGCGCTGGTGTATCGGGTATCTAAAAATTCGATCGGCCGTTGAATAAACCGCCGTGCTCGCGGATACCGCCTAATGATAACCAACGTTACGGGAGACCCTTTGCTTGCCTATTGTTGCACTCTGCAAGATACGTGGTCGTTTCGGGCGGCAGTTACATGCTTCTTGAAATTCGAGAACGCTGTCGGCTATTGATACGACTACCAATGGCATGGAGAATCGAACCTGCGATGTGAATTGCTCGATATTCGCGACGAGGATGTTTATTCGATCTAATCTCGTTCGATTATTGTAATATCGCGAATGAGTATGTTGCACTGTAACATGAGACCTGCTGGTATCCATGCTGTATTATTTCTGCATCATTTGCTGCATGCGTAGCTAAAACAATACATTATTGCCACGTGAGAGATAAAGATCCGCGTCGACGACTTTCCACAAATGAAGAGATTATTCAAGAAGGAAGATTCAGTTACGAGCAAGGGAAAACATTAAATTTACTGTAATTTGATCGATTTTTTAGAGCGATAGGTCACATCCCGGTCAAGAGCGAATCCTTCGAGTCTCTCAATGGCAAACGCCTGGTACTCGAAGATAAGAGAGAGCTCAACGGAACGCTTCGTCGCTCGTTTATTGTCTCCCTTTGCTCGATAAAATCCCTTTTACGCACGCAAAGAGGCCAAGTATCTCGCTTATAATGTGCTTAAGCGCAAACTGGAACAGATTGAGTTTAATGCCCACCGCTGGCGGCGGGAATCGAATGTAATGCTATTTGGGTTCGATGCTCATCGCGCATTGAATCTTCTCAACGCCCACCAAGTGTTGTCAACGTAGATTCCTTCTTCTTCCTCAACCACCCTCACCTTCATTCGCTCGAGCTTTGTGTTATCGCCGTGTCGTACCTTTATTTGTAAATCATTGCAATTTCCGGCGCGAGGATCTCCTTGCGACTTGCTCGTCATCCTATTAATAAATGCTCATCAGATTCATCTCGGCATATTTGTAATTATCGTTACTAGAAGCGGAATGGTTGTTGAATGAATCAGCCAGTGCGGAATTATATATTTTTTGTGATTAGAAATATAGCTGACAAATAACGGGACTGAACGTATTACTTCAAATATCGGTCGTACGTGTAAAATCGTTTTAATCAAGACATTTTCTTCGATGCAATGTTGAGCATGGTCGCATTAACTGGATGAATAAATTTCTGAGAGTCTATCCAAAGATCTCTCGCAATTGTTCGAACGAAAGAGTATCATCCTAGAGATCCTTTCTTCATTGGAATCTTGCGTCTTGAAGATCAAAACTAATCACAAGCAGGTAATTTATCCGATTTGCCTTCCAAATTCCAAATATCTATTATGAAATCATTTAAATATCTCGTGCTAAATGTTGTCCACTTGGAGTCATTGACCTGTTACACTAAGCCGTCGGGGCTATTAAGTATCGACGATTGGCGATTGTCGATCAATTTTGTCGAGTTACGATCGCGATCGGTTGTAGCGAGCGGTAGTCGACGGCGGCTCTAACCGCCTTCATTATCGCCTCCGGGAGAGGCAGGCACGAAATTAGAGGACAGTTCGACAGGCCGGTTGTTGGTGGCCGGTTTAATTAACGCCGAGTCGATCACTTGTGGCCTGCGCCGCTTAATTGATTTGCAAACGTCGTCGACTCGGTCACGATCGCGATCTCGATCTACCGGCCGATGGGATCGCGCGCCGACGATTTGTCTTGTTCCCTCGGTGTCTGAGACGCTTGCCAAGGGTAGCAACGCGGCTGCATGTATGCGGAAAACAAGATACTTTGAAGAGAAATTAAAGAGAGATCCTACGCGTGTCTAGCCTACGTAACAAACGTAAACTCTGTAGAATTATTCAAGTATCCAGATCGAATGACCCCCGCTTTCTACGTTATTCCATACTGGGCGATTATTTTCGCATCTATCTCGCGATCGTCCGCGTTCATAAATCCGAATTACTCGCGTGAATTCACAGGCGCGCTCGCGGCGAACGCGATCGTCGCGATCTACGATCGCGCGGCGATGTCTCAGCGATGGGATAAATCTAGCTAGCGATTGCAAAAATGCGCGCGCTCACGATACCGCGCGTCATGAATTATCGAATCGGCGGTCGTGCTTAAGCCGCCGATCTTTTCGGGCCGTTAATTTCAAGAAACGATGGAGCGGCGCGTAACGATCAAAGCGCCGTATATCTCGGCGCGCAAGCGAGAGAACAGGATTTTACAACGGCGAAACCGACGAGTGACACCGCGAGTACCGTTAATCCTATTAAAGGAGGACTACTAGCTTCTCGCGGGCGCAGCTCCGGTAGTACATCGGAAACCGATACTCCTTGCAGCAGGGGTAATCGTGTTCGGGTCCTGAGAAAGCGTCCGCTACTTCTCTCATCCACCTGCAATCCCCGGATCTCCGATATGAGTCCCGCTCGTTCTCGGCGCGCACCTCCGACCTCCGCGAGAGATCACGATCGATCGGATCGCTCTGGCGCGACTCCGCCGCTATAATTAAGAGGGAAATCGTAGCTCCGATTAGATTGGAATCCCGAGGTACTTACGGACTCAAAGACAGGCCCCGTCGCCGCCACGTATACTTCATTTCGCGCGTTTCGGATCGAGAAGAAGGTGGTCCTGGGAATTTAGAGAAACACGCGTCAGATCCTCGTGCGATAAGCAAAGGTGCCGCCTGTGATCTCCACCCGATAACGTCCATGTTGGTTCTCGTTGATTGAGTTGCGTCCGCGAGAAACGCAACGCACCTCGTGTACGTGGAAAGGAAATCTATGTATCTATGAGATCGATCACGGGCAAATTCTTTCTCCGCAGCGAGTGCTACGCGCGTGAGATTAATGTTTCGATGAGACACCGTGAGACAGGATCGGTATCTCCCGAATAATCTTGATGTTCTGATATAACGAATAAAATGAGTCGCGCCTCGACTAAGAGGAGCGCGATACGCGCGTTCGTATCGTCCGTTAATATCTAACGAAATACAATAACGCGAAACACGTGGCCCGGATACGCGAGGGCGATAAATTACTGACAGACCGAATTCTTTGCGATCACGGTGACTTTGATTGCAGCCGGGGCGGTTTACGGATTGCCCTCTTGAGAGAAGCTCGATAATGGACACGTAAAGCGGACCTGGCGAACTTGTGTACGGGTGCACAAGCACCGCGGCATGGGTCGCGAAAAATGGCACGAGTCTAGTTACATGTCGATCAATCACGGGGCAGCGTTTGCTTGCGAAATTAAACGCTCGGGACATGCACCGGCATGGSGGGGGRGRGGGRGGGRGGGRGGGRGGGRGGGSGGGACGGGGCGAGGCTAGCGTGTATGTGACCCTCGTAAAATTCGAACAATCGGTCGTATTATCTCTCGGGCGCGTTACTATTACGCCGGACATAGTCAACTTTCGTAGACCGAATTAGTGGAACGGGGAGAAACAAACGAGCGATCGTTTTTCAAGACGGGATCGCCGAGCGAGAAAAATCTGCCGGGGCTTTCTATCGGCGCGGATTATGCATGCAGCCGCGCTACAAGCGGGATCGTAAAGGCATCGTAATGCACTATGCGCCTTCGCGATTGGCACACAATCAGCCTAAAGCGCCTTCAGACGTATAATGGCGCTTTTAAACCATCGGATGCGATAATACGACGGTAATGACGATTATAGCAACGGCGCCGCGAAGCTCGCGATCGGATAATCGTATAACACGGCGATGTTGACGAAGCAACGACGGTTCTTGTCATCGGCATGTCCGAACGCTCTACGTCCGCGATTGTACAATGTTGTACATTGTTGATACGCGATTATAACGGAGCGCTGAGCCTAGTAACAGGTTCGAAGGACCGGCTACTCGACCGCTCTCGAAAATTATGGGACCGCCTTGTTTCCTTGCATGACAGATTCAATTACACGCCAATTCCACTTGTCTCCGGCTTAATTAATTACCTGGCGCGCCGTGTCTTTTCCCGTGTCCTTCGCCGATCGCGAAATTTTCCACAGTGGCTGAACGACGTCGAGCGAGGTCGTGCCGCTTTCGAGTGGTAATCGCCGTTGCAATTAAGTGTTTCAGGTGAACTCGACGTGCTTTACTGCCGCCGTTTTTCGCCGATATTGCCGGCGAACCGTATATCACTCGCCATTGGCCGGTGTTGAAACACGTAATTAAGAACTCGCGTGAATATGGTGGCCTGCCACTCGCAGCGCGTTGCAAACTTGTCGAAGGGTGCCTGGCGCTATTGTGCGTCTCATAAGCCACGCGATACAATGGGCAGCGTTCACGTGCGCTGCTTCGTTATGGAGGCCCGTTACGCTAATAACGTTAATATCGCGTCGCAAAAATCACATCGGGATCGGCGTGCGTTTCCCGTGCAGCTCCCTTTTGCTCGATCTCAACGTTAATCCCCGACTTGCGTTTTTCTTCAACATCTCGCTTATGTCAATCAAGATGTTGCCAAAGTTCTTTCTCTTCTCCTTGCTAATTGACATTGCTCGCTGCATTTTTTCGCGAACATCTCCGTAACAGACAGTTTCGCTTCCGCGGGACTATTGGATAATTATACGATTCGTCGCACTATCCCCAGGCTCGTGTAAAAACGCGACGAAACGATGTGAAACGCTCGTCTGCCATCGACACTGACGAATTAAATCCACCCTAACGGAGATGCACATGTTACATCGCGTGGGAGTGTTATATCGGCAGATATTAGACGCGCGTTAAGCGTCTGGATACTATGCGGCCCTTTATTCGTGAGTTCATTGTTGCTTGCACGTCAGGTGGAAATGTTCACGTGAGAGTAGCGTGCGAGGAATGTTCATTTTTGTTGCAATGATGCCGCGCGACTTGAGCGCGAGGGGAGTTGATTAACTTTTTTCAAACGTTGCTGAATCCAGCGTTGTATCCCGCTTGCGAGCACGAAGCGTTTCGAAGCGAGCAAGATCCATTGTATCTGCTGTGAGTTCGTAAGCTTGGAACGTCGAATATCTTCTCATCGAACGGCTTTACGGTAACGTAAGTACGACGCGCGTTTCTAAAATTGTAAACAGGCGTGAATCGATTTCATCTGGTGATGCGTGTCGTTTATAACACTTTAAGATCAATTTATCTCTCTTTCAGCCGTAAGATCCACGTCGAATGTAGAGATTTCTCGTTCGCGATTTCAATGGCCAAGTCGCTCGTCAGCGTTACGCGATATTTCACTCTAATTACTCTAAATCGTATACACATAGTTCACTGTATTGCCTTACTTGATCGCAAAATCCTCTCGTCAAGTGTCTCATTCATTCATCCCCCGTTACCTCTCCGACAATGGAGGAAGTAATGGAAAACGAGGATGCGAGAGGCGCTGTTTCACAGATGGGATCCTCTCTCGCGCGTAGCCCGCGCGAGCCGCGCGATTTCCGCATCGCGGGGCTATCAATCATCGCCCAACGTGGAAAAGGCCGCGGCGATTCTCGACTACTTATCGGCCCCGGAATCGTTCACGCGTCATTAGCGCATCGCGGCTGTCCGCTCTAATTAATTGTCCCACGTCAGGATCCCATCGCGCAGATTTTCTCCTCGCCGCGGGTATCCGTAGGTGGATACTTTCTGATATTTCGTTCTGGGCTTCCAGCGCGGCGCGGCGCGGCGCGCTTTCGCGCGGAAGACGAAACCGATGCTCGACATTCGCAACGCGCGCAGTTACGCGGCCGGTCCTGCATACTGTTGCGAAAACAACGTTATTTCATATCAATTATGCGTTTATATTCCTGATGAAGCGCGATTGACGCAGCTGCGCTCGAGAAGCTCGTTATACAGTTCGTTAAGCGGCACAGAATTCCACGGCCGTGGAATTATTAAACGCGACGAGAGTCCACGTATATCGCCGTGTTGAAGCCTCGACATCCGACAGCGGCAAGTTAAATTAACCATTAATATCAATTATGTTTGACGCAGTTCCTGGAAATCTACCTTATCTCCCACATAATTGCGTTCTCCTACCATTCACCTTTATTAGAGAACCGTCTCGCTCAATTTTGTTCAATCAAACGATACGGGCCCACCTAGATGCTTATCTGACCGAATTTGCTGTGGAATCTAGCTGTCGTTAGAAGTCCAGAATGTCGAGGCTACACCTGGGTGTATGCGGGTTCTATCGTGGACGGATTAATTCGTGCATCGATGTCAACCCGCAGGTATCATCGGGTCACTGCATCGGAATCTCTGACCTCGCAACATTCTCGAACAAATGACTCGGCTCATCCAAATTCACTGTATCTGTATCGAGCATGGGATATGTAAATTTCTGGAATGCGAATGAAGTCGGTTTCTCGACAAAGGTTGACGTGAAATGAAAAAAATTGTGCGATCAAGATTATGAAATTCTTTTCAAACGATCGATAAGAAAGTATAATAATTATAATTAAACAATTATTAGAAAACGTTTCGTAACAACGAATCGGGGTCGGAATTTGGAAATCATTCATCGTCACGCGACCTGCGACGTTTCCCATGATCAGGCTTGTAAAGAAGCGACTCGATAATGCTTGCGGATCGGTTTGGTCCAAACTTGCCACCCTCCTAATCGTCATCGGGGTGGAAACATCGAAACATGAGTAAGGGGACGCGCGCAATATGCCCCGTGCCAATATTATCAGCCCCCTTCGCCTCGCAGAGGGAACCTTAACGACCGAACGAAACGATGCATCAGTCCCACGCTCGTAAGGTCACGTGCCATTTTCAGAACCTGCATGGTGCACCGGTCCGTGTGATTCTACGAAAAGTACTTTCGATCGAACTTCATCCCCCTTCCTGTACTTTAAAAGATTTATTTCACCCTCCATTCGAGCACTCGCGCGTCCTTACGGACGATGAGCGGCTTAATTAGTTTACGTACTCGGTTAGATAACGGAAAATTTAATCTATGAGTCTATTAACACTCTAAGTTTTAAGCACTTTGCGTTTACAGCTGTCTGCGAGCCGCTTCTGCGCGGATGAAATGTTTTCTCGTATGCTTTATCGGTGTTCGATCGATTACAACGTGCAACTAAGTTACTGTTGTAATTCTTCAGTCACGCTATATTAAATAACATTAAAATGATTAAAAAACTATTCCTGACAATCAAAGTTTTTGATAAAGTTCTGTACAACCTGAACTTTTTATTTGTGCAAGCTAAACTTTTGATTTGTCAGAGTTGACAGTCTGAGCTCTCTATTCGTACAATTTGATAATAATAATTATGCGGATCAACTATAATATTGCACCGCGGCAGTCACAATCAATCACTGTTGCAAGAAGTAACTCTTTGTTTCACAGAGAGTAACTACTCGATATAAGTACAATTTCGTTTCTGCGAAGAAACGTAAGCATTTGTGTGTTTCTGCTAAGTACACGTAATTATTTTAAACATTTTAATGATAACTTTTATTGTCGTATACTCGACAGAAACAAACGCCAAACGCATATGTGTGTTATATAGCCCATGCCAATAACTTTTGTCACGTATGCGTTCGCAGCAGTCAAAGGGTCAATGTAAGTCATATGATACAAAGGGAGTAACGGCTACCTGCAACATCAAGTCGGAAAAGCTGCCGGCTTAATTATCTAATAGCTAATAAAACGCGCGTAAAGGATAAACGGCTGCAGTAAACTAGTGCGATAAAGTCGGCAATACTTCCGATCCATTTGGTCATTTAGCCGCATTTTCCTTTCTCCATCAAACAAGCCGCGCATTAATGCGCGCGCGCCACGCGCGCTGATAGAATTCCAGTCGGCGTGTCGGAAGAATTGCGCGAAACGATCGTACAATGGTGACTTCCGGCCGTGTGAGTCGCTGAGTGAATTGCAGTTAGTTAATGCATCAGCCCTTTGCACGAGTCGCCCGGTCGTGGGTCAAGGGGTGCCGAGGGCTGGTGCGGAACAACCAGCTTCCGATTGGTACGAGTGGCCGATCTCGCTCCCCTCGCTCCCTCTCTCTCTTGTGCGTCTCTTTTCGAGGCGAATATCTCGTGGATTCGTATGAGAGGCAAGCCGTCACGTGATTCACAGCCGGATATGCGTCATGGAGGATTTCTAGACGATTGAGCTAAGTGCACAGTGCCGATCCACGATGCCGGACGAGGTCGCCCTCTTTGCATGCGGCGGATTTATCTCGCGTCATTAACTATAGCGAATATGCAGCCACGTTGGCATCTAATAGATCTGCCGGCAATCGATTATATTTGCGATAGATGGAGTTATAATTTCGTATATCATCTCGTAGAATCCT
Source organism: Eciton burchellii (assembly GCA_020341155.1). Classification (NCBI taxonomy): domain Eukaryota; kingdom Metazoa; phylum Arthropoda; class Insecta; order Hymenoptera; family Formicidae; genus Eciton; species Eciton burchellii. The sequence continues at coordinate 3,610,350 of JAHMML010000007.1, forward strand.
TTGAGACGATCTTGCTCTCCAAAGAACAGAAGAACTCTCCTTTTTAAACATGTAATTTTTATAGAAAATAATTTACTCGACTTTTCTCAGTGTCAGTATTATTGAATGCTAATGTTATAACAAAAAATTCGCAAGGTACTCGCAAGAATTGCAATTTCAACCGCAACTTTCCTTTTCATGGCACGAGGTGCGCTAATGAATCTCTCTAATGAATACGTAAATCAATCACGCGCTTTGAACACGATCCATCGATTGCGCGATTAATTGCTTTCTGTGGCCTGAAAGTGCCAGGCAACCTCCCCGAGAGCCCAGTTAGCTTCGGTTTCAGGTTTCAGGTCGTTGCTGGACATACGCACCCCGTACATTATATTTGGATAAGCGCTTATAATCGCGCAGAATACGCGATCGCGTGTGGAAAGATACACGCGCTCTCGTCCCCGATGGGAATCGGCGGTCTGACTGCCGAGCTTTATTAGTTGGCGGGATAGCTCAGGTTACGGAGGGGGGGGGGATTACTCTCGTTGTCTTTCTCAAATAGCCTGATGGCTAACAGCCAGAGAGCGACTGGAGAAAGGGATCGTGTGCGCGCGCGCCACGAAACGCGCAGGACATATGATGAGCCAGGAGAACCTGTTTTCACCCTTTACTCTGGGGAGCGGGGGAGTTTAATTGGGTCTCTAATTTCCTGGCCGCTCGGCGCGGCGAGTAAATTAAGCGTCTTCTGGTAATAATGTAGATCATTTTTAATGGGAAGATCGGTCGGCTTTAGTTCAAAGCGAAAGTTGTTGGGATGCTTGCGCTGAAACGGATTATTTATCGTATCATTAGAAAATTCATACGCCATTTTTGTTATTGTTATAGAAATTTAATCAACAGTATATTTCTAAAATTTTATGTAAACACATTACATAAAATGCATATATACATATTCTTTTTCCGCGTATGATAATACCTTTTATTAACATAACATTTTCATTGTACTCGCAAGATATCTTGCTAAAGTTTCCCACGCATCTCCCTTTCCATTTCTCGCGACGACGTTCCGTGGATCACGAAATCACGGTCGAATCATTCACGTGATCATGAACGCGAAGCGCCATGCGACCGGATGTCTGCTTACACGTGCATATCGCAGACGAACGCATGCGCCATTTCTGCGATTCTCTCCGCTGCGTTCTGCGGTCCTGCCGAGATAAAAGCAAACAATAACGCCGAGATGAGATTCGCAGAGGGATCAGCATCTCTTTCGGTTATCTGCCGCCCTTCATCCTCGTCATGCGCGGTCGGAATTGAATTATATGGATCCAGAGCCACTTCTGGCCACGTGCCGACATGCACGTGCTTCAGTAAACTATGATGTATCAGCAAACAATACGTTGATGATAAGACGAAATGCGAGCGTCGCCGAGATGAAGACCAAACGAATACGGAAATGGATCGAGTTAGCGATGTATTAAAATGGATGCAGCTCTTTTCTTCGTTCTGATCAACCAACTTGTTTTTAGAGGATACTCGATTTGCATTTCTGCGCGCGCTTCTCATCTCTGACATGAAATCCAGCATAAGATTCTTACGATTAATATCGCACGCGTCGATACTTTTCGGACTTGAAAGCTTGAAACCTTGAAATCTTCTCATGACGAGAGCCTGTGTCGAATCTCTAGACGATTTGACCATTGGCACAACGAGATCGTGAGGTCAAATCACTGTAAATATTCTCAAGTGTCATATTCGATGATTTCATCGATTATTTTGGGACGAATGTCGAGTTGCTACGTAATCTGATACTGCTTAATCTCATGACCACAAAAACAATTTCTTACGATCAGTCAATGATCCGGACGATCACGAGAAATGAGACATCGACGTAATTTCGCCGAAGGGATCTCATTATAATTTTACACGAAAAGTTCAAATCTGCCCATCGTTTGCCTAAAGAGAAACGCAAAGTTGATTTCCATACGCTCGCATCATCATTTATCAAGAATAAAATACGAATGACTATCTCCGCAAAGATAACATTCATTGCATTAATTTCACATGAAAATTCGATTGGCCAGTCATGTGAACGCAATATTCCGAGAAGCTTGTGTCTGGCACGACCGTCGACAGCGTCAAGATTCGTGCTCCGATGACGAACAGCTGAATAAACAATCGAATAACTACGTTAAATACGAAGCCGTGTACGTGACACCTGCCGATAAAGTTAACGATCCTCCCGCTGGGCGTTCGAATAAATGGAGAAATCGTTCACACGCGCGAGATGAGGCTCTCCAGCGTCCGATCGGCGGCAGCATGCGCCCGTCACAATTACATAATGCGATGCACCCTCGCGCGTCCGGAGGACCTGCGGCGCACGCGACCCCGTGAACGCACGCGTTCGGTACCCATGGGAACCAGTAATGAGATGGTGGTCACGGTTTCCCACCCTGCGAAGGTGGTCGCAGGGATGTGCCATGCTGGTGGGTGCGCTCTGCTGCCCGGTCGGGGCGATACGGGTCCACCGAACCCCCCACAGCTTTTGTCAACACCAGCAATATGCTACCGCTCGATGAACCGCGCTGATGAGAGTGGACCTGTGGGAACCGAAGTAGCCGTGACGTTCGAGCGATACTTGACGTTTGCGAGAAGGTACGTCTCTTTTTGCGCAGCAAGAGAATTGCCTAGTGACTCTGTATGTCTCGAGTGTCGTATCTCTCAATGGGGGATGGGTCGGGGAGGGGGTGGAGGGTCGCTTGGGAAGTGGTTGATAAATCGAGTGAAGAGTGCTACTCGCGTTGCGATAACAAAGATTCCTGTGACAAAGAGCCCGTGTTGATTCGGAGATTTCTGACAGTCGGCGGCGATGCGCTCTAGACGAGAGACTCTTGTAGAATTCCAGCGCACGTCGCGATCGTTTGCGACAACGCGGTAACGCTAATTAGCATCGCCAATCAACGAATGCGGCGACGAATCGCGCATGCAAGCACGATTAAATGGAAGCGAGCCGGAGAGAACAATACTCGTAAAGTCGATAACGACTCGAGCTTCGGATAATGCAACATGAATGAAAGCCGCTCCACCTGCGCTCCGCGCCGAGTAACGAGCATCGATAAGCGATCGCCAATCGGTCCGAATCGCCTGTGGCACCGGCGATTATCGTATTTCTTTGTCGCTGCGTAAATCACTCTTCTTCTTACATCTCGTCATGCATGGACCTATGTTCTTCATGGTTAGGATAGCCCTGCGGCGACGCCGTTGCACGAAAACTAGAGAACGTGATATCGACGAGACGCATTAGATACTATTGCTCCTATCGCTTTCATTTTCACCCCTCGGCTTCCTCCCCGGTATCTTTCCCCTCATCCCTTGCTTACATTCGTTATCTAATCTTCCCGTATAATCGCTATAATATAATAATATAATCCCAAAGCTATATATTTGCATGTGCACCATAAACGAAGGAAAGCCTCCCCGATGTAGGTATGCGAAAAAATTAAAACGGAAATGCGAACATTCCTGCGAATCCTGCGTGTGTCCCTCTCCCGCGTGATAACATTATCCCGGCAGGCATTGCAACACTCAACGTGGCGTTTTCGAGAGGTGTAGAGAGGCGCTAAACAATCGGGCGGCCGGCGGCGACTTTGAAGATTTCTCGAAAAGCGGTTCCGCCGCGACACGATTCGATGCGCGTAAATTAATTCAGCTCGTTAGCGGCCTGCTGACAACACGTACACACGCACGCACGCACGTACGCAGGCACCGTAACGCACCGCAGGGTGTGGGGCTTTTTGCACGCGTGTCGTTACGCACGCCGCGTACAACGCGGCATATTGTGCGCGCGCGCGTGCGCGCGTTAACTGGGTCATATTATCGGATTAATTAGCCGCTTACGCGCGGTTACAAGCGATCGTACGGCCATTGACTAATAGAGGATCGATATACTCGCCGCAATCTCGTCGGGGATATCGTTAAGCGGTTGGCCGCGACGCATATCGCCGACGTTAATGAAGCGGCCGTGAGGAGAAGTTGTCACCCGCTGTGAGCCAGCGAACGTTAATTAACTCGGAATATATATAATTCGACTCCGTCGAAACTGATGGAGAAACGATGTATCTCCGGCGAACGTTTCGCGCTCGCGCGTTCGGACTCTGGTTTAAAATTCAGTTCCTCTGATCTCTAAGTTATCGCGATCCTTCGCTCTGCATAGATTGACACTTTCCTTGCTCCTGCTCGTATAAATGACGATTACATTTCCCAAGTTTCTTATCGAATTCATAAATTGCATGTCAGAACGGTGCAACAATGATCGGTACGTGTGCAGATCGTTTCTTTATGCCGGTTGTACGTAGCCGAATTAATTAGCTCGAGCGATCGTATAACGATGTGCAAGTTTGCAAATTAATAATGCGTATTGATACGCATCTACCAGTCTTCGTAAGCTAGTGAGCTAAACGTTCGCGTCGCGTTGCGCGTCTTGCTACGCGGCTCGGCGAGTTTAACCCTCTGATTGCGGAGTGCTCGAAGTTTAAGCGCTTTGCATTTACGGCTCGCAGCTGTGATCTGCGCGGACGGAATGCCTTTTCGCGTGCTCTATCGATTTTCGATTGATTATGCAACGTGCAACTAAGTTGTAATTCTTGTAATTCTTCGGTCACGCTATATTAAATAATATAAGAAAACTATTCTTGGCCGAACCAAAGTTTTTTATCTGTACAATCTGAATTTTCTTTTTTACAAGTTAAACTTCTGACTTGTCAGAAGTTGACAGCCTGAGTTTAATAATTATATGCGGAACAACTATAACATTGCGCCATCGTTGAAACAAGTAACTCTCAAGTTTCACAGAGAGTAGCTAGCTATTTGTTTATTGTCGCTAAGAAAAGTAAGTATATGTATTTATCTCGAGTTAATAACTTTATCGTCGTGTGCATTCGATAGAAACAATCGACAAACGCACGTATGCATTATCCGCGCCGATAGCTTTCGCCACGTATGCGCCCGTAGCAATCGAAGGATTAACGAAGCTGTATCGATTAAAAACCGATGCCTAATCGATGACTCGTATCGCGGTCGCGGGATATCGCGGATCTTTCAATTCTCTGCATGCCATTCTGCCACTTTGCGAGGAAACGCGATCGCTTTGCTGAACAAATCCACACGTATCCCTGATCGATCACACGAGACGTGCGTTACTGCGTTTTGGGCGTTTATGAATAATTTATTTCAGATCTCGCGGATCTTTTCACAGTGCTAATTAAACCAGATTAAGAAATTCACGCAAAGATTCAAAAAGTCTCCAGAGCTCTCTGCGCCCGTGCAAGCCGCATGATCGATTATCGCATTAGAAGCGATGTAAAGTCCATAAATCGCATGACGATCGCATACGTAAGATCGAAAGGATCGAAGGAACGTGTCGAGGGTGCAGCCATCCCGCATCCGAATTGCTCTCCGCTTATCCTCGACATTTTTGTGCTCTCTGCGCGGTGTCGGCACTCGCTCAGAGAGTTCCCAATATTTACGCCCAGCGTCATATCTCTTCCTGCGCAAACCGGGGATACTCGGAGCACACACGGAGGACACGTTCCGCTCGCCGTGGCGTACCGATAATAGAGTCGTATGCCATTCTCGTTTACACTACGAATGCGCATTTATCAGATACAAGTCCGTTTCGAAATCCAGTTCGCAACGCGCCCAGGAGACTTTTCTCGGGGGTTCCCGCCCGCTCGCTCGCTTTATCCAGATAAGGTACTCGAAGTACTGGTTGTAGTTCTGGTTGTAGTTGGGTATATGTGTCTCTTTCCGCCCGCGAACGAACGAACAAAAGAAGCAGGGAACGAACAAACGAACAAACATACGAATGAACGGCCGGGCGGACGGACAGACGGACGGACGGACGGACGGACGGACGGACGGAGAACCTGCAGCTAACGAGAGCGTCCCTCTAATCCCGGGACGGGGAGATAGACGATCGCTGGCGAAACTCCTGTCCGTCCCACGACGCGCGCGATACGCGCTGATTTGCAGACAATAGTTCTCAAAAGGGTACGGCTAAGCGCTCGCTCATTCGCTCGCTCGCTCGCGCCGACAATGGACACGTGACGCTCGCGTGCTGCGGATGACAGTTGACTCCACGTGACACGTGACGGGACAAACGAGGATCGTGAGCGAGACTCAGCCTGCAGCGGAAGTGCTGCACTTGGGCGCAATTCATGCCAGAAGATGTCACGGACAACGCGATGATACGTCGTATCATCGGCGACGCTGCCTTTGAAGCGAGAAGAGAGCGCGATGATCCGCAGAGAGGCTTGATAAATAATCGTACGCGCGCGCGCGCGCGTGCGCATGCGTCTAATTCGAAGGGAAATATTTATTTCTTTCTCATTTCGTGCCTCATTTCGTCTGTTGAAGCCCCGTCGACGTCACGCAGCACGTTGCGAGGCGGAATAACGCGATCTTCTCTCGATTTCTTCCGTCGCGATTTTCAGCGAAAAATTAAATCCAGCTGGACGTAAATCAGGCATGCGACATGTATCGGAGTACGAAACTCGAAAGATTTTTCAATCGGACGAGGGTGAGACAACGAGGGGGCGATGATGTCCATCATCAACCGTGCAGCCTGTACTGCTTGCTGGCGCGCATTGTATGCATACACAAGTGCCGACAGAGTCCACGATCTATTTAGACGGGACGCAGAGGGGAGAGCAAAAGTGCATATGTCGGGGTCGTCCATGAATGGATATCTCACCTGTGGGAAAAGGCACTTCGATACCTCGCACATGGTGGGAAAACGCATCCCTGATCATCGATCGAAGCACCCTGCGAACTGATCCACATGCAAACGATCAAAGCTGCAGTCTGGAATCCGCGACAGCATTCTCAATGACAACGAATCATGCATCAGGCACGATAAAGGGAAAAGGTTGCCTTTTCTCGATTTCCCGCTTTTCCCAAGGTCTTCCGGGAGACCTTACAGATTTCATCGCCATCATACTCATCTGATATCAGTTCGTTCCAATTCGCGGACGCAAGCGTGTCTGTTTCTATCGCCGAGATTTCATTCGTCTTATTCGCGCGGACGGCACCTCGGGAGACCAAGTGTCAGAGAAAAGTGACGGCTGAAAAGAAACTAGGCAGACGGAGTGGCTGCTCGCGAGACGCCGCGAAGACAGACGCACAACAGGACGGTACCAGCGATGAACCGCACCCACGTCTCACGCTGGTGCCTACCCACTCTTGCCCACGTACTCTCGGCACACTTTATGCTATCCACTTAGCCGAGTAATCTGTTTTTAGAGTTTTCCCTCTTGATGAAAGCGGGGTTAGTTTTTCTTTTTTTTTTCAAATTACAGAAGCAATGGCCATTCGTTCGTTTCGGGCAGGAACGCATCTCACTTTCATAAGTGAGCCGCTGCAAAAGGCGGGGCGCCTTAATGTTCTCGCAATTATAAGTGTCGATTGAACGTCGCGGCTACATTTGCGCTACATTTGTCTATCCTCAGCGATGAAGGATTGAAATACTTTCTTTCTTTTTCACTTATCCGTTAATCCGTTACGAGATACGAGGCTGGAATGATGAAAGTCCGATGAAACTTTCCTTCAGTCTCTTTTATCGCGGAGCTTACGTCCTTGTCGCTGCATCGTTGATGATTATGTGTTCTAAAAGTGCGACCTTCCTCGCACGGCTCTTGGCGACAAAAACGTAACTAAGCTCCAACTGAATTTAGAAAAACTTGATTCGTTATGTGTCCTGACGTTGAATATCGAATTACTAGCGCGATAGCTACCATGTCCGACGTTGGGGATGTCCAACGTCTAACCGGTTGCAATATTACGTAATTTCTCCGAGTACGCACGCGGTTTCAGTGAATTTATTAACGATGCAGTCTAAAATTTTTCCACGCTGCAGTTGTAACTGTCCGAGTATCCTACCGCCGGAACCGCTGAATTATACGTCGTACCGTCCAGACTCACAAATCTCAGAAACCTTTCCTCTTCACTCTCGTCGTATAACTAATCTGAAGCGACTAACCGGTCGTAATGCGGAGTTAATCATTTCCGTGGTCTTTACGCAAATGCATTTTGCCGTATCACTAAATCACGCCTGCGTCTCGTGTCTTCTTTTTGCGGTTCAGAGACATCGAACAATGTCGAGAGAACGAAAGAGAGAAAGAGAGAGAGAAAGAGAGAGAGCGCTGAAACATGGAGCGATTAAGATCCCTGTTTGCGTCAGACCGAGTTCCAGTTTACAATGTGATCCTTCGATATTTACGCCGTAATTTAGAACGCTTTCTTTTATCTTACTGACGCCAAGTGTCGAACGTCCGTATTCCTAAACGCCAGAAGTGACTAACTCGACGGCCGCGGATTGAGAAATTGCCGACTGTCTGGCGGCTGACAATACAGCTGTCTCAGCTACGAACGCACATCGGAGCACGCAATAATATTGTCCGTTATTATTATTCGCGAACAGACCGCGAGATACTGGATCTGAATCCAGCGATGGATAACCATGGCGCCAAGCGTCGAGACTCGGGACACGCCGTCTGCAACGAGGGATAGAAATTTGTTTTTCATAATCCCGGCGCGGGATTGACGATCCTTAGCGGCGATGGGATCAGAGATCACCGATCATTGGCGTGAGAGTGTGACATTCCTGTTGAAATCCGGTACGTGCCGCAAGCGAGAGGAATTAGAAAGACAGAGAGAGAGAGAGAGAGAGAGAGAGAAAGAGAGAGAGAGAGAGAGAGCGCGAACACGAAATTACAACGCGAGATCACCACGAGACGGAAATGAGAGCCTTCGATCTTCGCCGAGTCCTGGATTCGATCATCAGAGAAGCCCCGGTTATCCGCACGCGCGTGAACGAAATCGGGGGCATTGTCGAAAAGCTCTGTCGGAGCAGCGAGGCTAAATCTGATCCCGCGAGACCGGTCTCGCGATTCTCCGTCGATGCGCGGGGACCATTCCGCCGTCTGTGATAACTCGCTACATCCATGCAGATAGCATCTCGACAAATAGCAATGCCTGCCTACCGATCGTCCACCTATCGTTCCTCTCGCACGCACGGACGGCAGAGATCTCGCATGCCTGTGCGCGCGAGTCACGCGTCCGCGCGTTACTTCTCTCGCGCATCGACGCGCCGCGATGCGCGCACGCGGACACGATTACGTAAGGTAATCGTGCGCCTGCGCGGCTGGGTGGTTCACCCGGAATTTATTACGAATTCGGTGCAGCGAGCGGTGCATTCCCGCGAGAGTTCGAGAGTTCGAATGCTCTGGATATGCACGAAGGTGCGCGCGAGAAGCGGGATTATCTTCTCTCTATTTCTCTCTCTCTCTCTCTCTCTCTCTCTCTCTCTCTCTCTCTCTCTCTCTCTCTCTCTCTCTCTCTCTCTCTCTCTCTGTCCGGCGCGTTGATTTTCTGCGAAAATGGGCCGCGCGGTTAACGAAGGGCAACAGGCCGCTGCTGGAGCGAATATTAGAGAGTTATTGTGTCGTTATCTTTGACGATCGATGCTCCTCTCTCTCTCTCTCTCCCTCTGTCTCTCTGTTATTCGCGTGCACGCGCACACACGTACATGTAGCTCGTTCGGCTCGAACGCCGCCGCGGCAAGAGCCTATCGACATTCCCGATTGGGCAAAAATTCAGCCGGGCACACCGTGACTCAGAACTGGAAGCACTTTAGGGGGAGACGGGGGCCACGGCGTCACGTTTCGCGAATACGGAGCAATAAATTACGCGGTATCGGTAATCGACGGTGCGGTGCGGCGGGCCGCGTTCTCGCACTTGCAAAACCCCGTACGCGCGTTCCTGCTCGCTCGCTTTTATGTTTCCCATGTCCACGTGTACGTGCCGAGGCATACACCGGCGCGTTGCTCGCGACTTTGTTACGATCGTTACGTTTTGCTCGGCCGACCGCGCCGACTCGCGTTAACGACGCATAACGACGCAACCCCGGCTTGCAAGTCGATCCGATCGGTGTTGTATTAATCCTTCATTGCTATTGTTAATCCTTTATCGCTACCTATCAGCTGCGTGTATCCACGGCCGGTCTATCATATCGCGAAAGTGCCACCCCGGGAGACGCCGTTGTTAACAACCTCGGGAGGATCCAAGAGGATCGTTAGCCGCATATTTCGCGCCACTTATTGCAATCACCGATACGAAAGCCATGATATTAACATAACTGATTTCACTTGCCGGTGCATCAAAGTGCGTTCCTGCAAGTATCGAGCAAGAACCGCGGCGACATAAATACGCGACGTTCGAGCGCGAGTGATCTCGATCCAGCGTGGCCTGAGATCGCCGATTGAAATATAAGAGCGGAAACGGAGTCAATTAATAGCAGCATAAATTCAATCCTCGACCGGTCCGGGAAACAATGGATCCGTTTGGGGGCGGGAAAAGGGGAACTGGCGGGCAGCGCATTCTGCTTTCAATCGAGAGAGAGAGAGAGAGAGAGAGAGAGTCACGATCTCTGCGAAAACCCACCATCATCGTGCTCGAAGAGGCCTATCAACGAGAGGTGTTTTACAATGTAAAACCAGTAACGGCGCGACGACCAGACACCGCCATCGTTTCCGATAGGCAAGCGGGACAATTAACGGGGTCAGCTTCGTTAGTCACTCGCTTGCGCTTTCCTGGGGGAAGTCGCGAGCTATCGCGGCATTGCCAGCGCTGCGACGAGTCTCTTCGTCGTGGTTTTTAGATAGACGAGCGACACCCGCTGCGATCGCGATTCGCGCGTCTCGCTCGTCATTGGGGAAAAGTGAAATCCAGACCTCGAAACGATTGCGCAGATCTTCATGACGCAACGCGTTAGATTGTTTCGATAATGTAGGCTTCGAATCTAGTGACTCTCGTTGTCGGCACCGACGAGGACGGCATTCATGCGAGCTACGTGCTCGATGTGCTTTCATGTTATGTTAATATTGAAATTCACGTTTATTTATATGCCGGGATAAAGAGATGGAAATAAGAGTGATATGTTTGATCGAGCGAGTGAGAGATGCAGGCTCAAACACCAAGGCGGAGAAAGGACTCGGTGTTTACGGGACGCGGAATAAATCAGCAACTCAATTAACGAGTCCGCGGCGGCGAATTTGACGCCCGATACGATCTCAATTTCATCGGGTGACTTTTTTCCCAGATGGACGGTGGTTCTAATCGCCGTGTGCCTCGCGATATCTCCCTCGCGGATGTAATAATCTTCGCGGCGATATAACTTGCGCGGTCCACTTCTCATGCTGACGTAAAAATCGAAAAATGAAATCGCTTTCGTAGCAGCGCTTACGACGGCGCGGACTCGAGCGAGATTGATTTTAGCTCTAACGCCGCGCTACGGTAATTATTCAGAGATAATAAGATTCATAATAAGGTTCTGCACATTGGACGGTAATTAAACTGTCTATCGGGCTTGCCTTGCGGATTGCCGGCGTTGCGTATTCCGATACGAATCGATACTCCGACGAATGCTGTAAGCAGCTATCTCTCTCTCGCGCGCGGGCAGAATAATAATTATGCGCGATATCTATTTTCGTCGTCTGTCCGGTCTCGTTATCGTTAAATTTGTACGCCGCTTTGACAAATCGCTTGAATTTTACACGCTTAGACGCAACTGAAGATTTTCGCTTGCACTTGCGAAAGTTCCACTCGTACGAACTTGTTACTCGCGCCAACAAAGATCTTTACTCGTACAAGTGAAACGTTTCGTCTCGCTACTTTCGTTTCGGAAGTCTAATTTCGCTTTCACAAAGATCGAGAAGAATTCAATTACGCGCGACCTTAATTCGCGATCCTTTTTTATCTCTCACCTGCCGTAGATTAACACGTTCCCGTTTTATTTGCGGGAGTGGCAGGCTCCTTTTTTGCGCTATTAGTGGCGCCCGGCTAAAACGTAATTGGAATATAATCGACGTAATTACCGAACTCGCTAATCGATCGTCCGATCGAAACGATCTCAGCACGGAGACAGGCATGCATGGGTAGGGCGAAAGAGTAGCAGACGTGCATGATTTATGGATCGATCGAGGTTACGTCGATCGATCGGTCGAGGATCGGCTTTATCTCCGCAGCGCTTCATACACTTTGACAAATTCTTCTTTCCTTTTCTCCCTATCGCATTATCGTTAACGATCGATTAACGATAACGGATAACGAGGAGGTGCGAAGAGTCGTCTCGGCGGCCGTAAGAGTCCGCCCTCGCGATAAAAAGCAGCTAGGAGGGCAGCCTGCGCCTTGAGTTATTTTATAATATTAAGCTCCTCCGATTATCGAAAAAAAGGTGACACGTTAATTAATCAGTCGTTAGGCGCGCGTGTCTTTCATGGCAAACAATGAGCGCGGCGTATCGACGCGGAAAAGTGGGCGGAATAATTGCGCGATAAGTGAATGCGCCTCGCACTTAATTATAACAATTACCGCCTCGTTTGGCCGCGCGCGGACCGACGAGCGTGCCGTGGGCATGGGGGTGCGAGATTATTTAATTGCAAGTTCGCACGAGATAGCTCACGCGCCGTCGGACGCGCCGATGATTAAGCAACGCGGAATTATCGTCAATTTCGCGCCGCGCTGAAAATAAAGCGCGATAATACAGCAACGTGACTATGGAATTCCTGCCGCGCCGACCTCCGCAGACTGCGAGCCGTCGTAAAAAAGAATATATATTATATCTCAACTGCTTCGCTGCTCCGCTGATTTGATCTTTCCGGTAAACGAGCGATCCTGAATCTACATTCCGCATCATTTAAGAATCAAAGCGCGATTCAAAGTCTTTCCACGCGTCCCTTTATCCTGCTCTGCTTATCGGTTTCGCAGAATGATCGCATGAGATCTTTGAGGATAAATCCCGAGAGATTAACGCAGAAAGGGGATCGCTCGTGCTAGCCGAACGAGTCTCGACGAAAAGGAGAAGATCGATGCGGATCGGCGGTAAAGGGTTGACGAAGCTAGAGGGGGAGGCACGGGAGATTCGCTATCTCGCGGAAGGGTGGACCAACTGGTTACTTGCTCAAAGAGCAAGCCAACAACGGCAGCTGGTTGGTAACTTATGCGCGCAAGGAGATCCTCCGACTGACTACTAATGGAACTAGCGCTACCAGTACAAACCGAACAAGAGCAAGATTGAGAAAAAGAGAGACAAGAGAGTGAGAGAGAGAGAGAGAGAGAGAGAGAGAGAGAGAGAGAGAGAGAGAGGAGAACGGGAGGGGAAAGAGAGTATCACGAGTAGTACGACAAGCGTGTTCGTGAGATTTCCTCGCTCCGCTTCTGTCTCGTCAGAGACACGTGGGCTGCCGCGTCGCGCACTCGCGAGCTCGGAGGTTTAAGCACGCGGATTCTGCAGGCGAATTTTTCTGGATTGCCCGCCGGGGAGAGCATCGATATGAATTTCCACGAGTGCCGGTGATAAATATGCCGTGTAAATACGCACACCGGGTCTAAAGGAGATTTAGGAATGGCTCCCGCGCGCGAGAGACCGGGCGTATAAATTACTAGCCGCAGCGATGTATCACTCGGCGCGATCCGCCGAGCTTTCGGCCTAATTGATTCTCAGATTAACAGTATCGTAAAGGCATCGTAAAGACGATGCTTCTGCGCGATCTCGTGAGAGTCTGATGAACAATCCCGCGCTCGTCCTCCCTTTTTTTGCCGCGCATGGATCGTCGAGACGCCGAGATGTCATTGTCTCCGTATAATCTTCGCCGCGCGAATCTCATCTGCGCGGCGTGCATTCATCCGATCAGACCCTTCGGTTTAGGAATCCCGCGGGCAGACGTCGCGCTTGTAATTGGCGTGTGTGTAATCATAAAGCACGACTCACTTAGCCTCGACATTAGATCGGTGTCGGATGCACGTGCGCGCTTATCGTGCTGACGGACGCGTGCGTAAGCACGGACGGTGCGCGCGATGGCCGCGTTTGAAAATGATTGCGGCGACGTGGCCGCACGGTATCTCGACACGTACGTACGGTACGTACGGCTCAACCGATTCCTACCTACGAGAGGATCGGCGGCATGTGGGAGAGATCGACGTGCGCGCCGCGGCTTGTCGGCGAGCACGCGCGCGCCGCTCCGGCGCGGCACGCGTGCGTGTAACGTGCGTGAGCGTTAACGCATCGAGAGGGCACACCCGCGCCCGAGGCACGCGCTGCGCGCAACACGCAACCCGAAGCACGCCCGGAATTAAGGGAACAGCACGCGCTCCGATCGTCGTCGTTCTCGCCGAGATAAAGCTCGCCGTGTGTGAACGGCACCGTGCCGCGATGCTCATTAATATTTTTATACGGCACCGCGCGCTATTCGAATGGAATCCAGATGGAATCCCGCCGAAGCCTCTCGTGGAATCCTAGTCGCGCCGATGCCGCGCTGATCAACTTTCCAACTTCCATTGCCTGCTCGATGTCTCAGGCTTCGGATTTCTCGCGTCACGCTGGATTAATAGATTGCCGGCTCGCGATCGACGGCGCTCGGAAGATGCTTTATTATGTTATTGCATATAAATATTATATTCTTCTTCTTCTTCTTCTTCTTCTTTTTCCTTTTCTTCTTCTTCTTATAGGATCTTCTTATAGGATGCCCTGTATTTTATCCAGTATGATCCAGTTAATGTCCAACTTCCGCAGCAACACATGCTCGTGATTCTGGCCCATTTTACATCTTGAATCTCGCGGAATGTTGAATGTTGCGGATGTCTTGGTTCTGAATTCTATCCAGAGTGTCATCTGGCACCCTTGAAGGCCTCATTTCCGTTCTTAGTATATATATATTGTCTGTTATCTGCTACAAAACTCTTCAACGTGCTCCGTCGAGGCGAATCTCGCAATTTAGCAGTCCATTTCATACAAGAAATCCGCTCGCGAGCCGACTCGCTCTTGTTCCGTTACTTCACGAGCGCGTGATACACTTGATAGCTTGAATAACGACGAATGATGTCGAAACAACGACCTGATTTTTTTTCATGATTTCACATTCGATCATGTTATGTTATAATTGTTATAATTGAGAAGAGCCGGGCGCAAGACGCAAGTCGCGACAGATAATACATTCTTTTCATAGATAACTCAACTTTCTCGAGGAGCACTAGAGACCTCGGAAGTACAACGAACGCACGGCAGGTTCGTATAGCATCGCGTGTTGCATCTTGTCAGGTCATAGATTTAACCGCGGTGTGTTATCCGTTCATAGCGGATTCCCTTCTTCCTGCTCGGCCACGGCCGATCGTTCCCTTTTCCTTCACCCTTGTACCTCCACCTTGCATTCTGCCGCTCGTTATGAGACGTCGCTCCGCGCGCCTCCGGAGGGACCTGTCACATCGGCTATCGTTAGATCCGGACACGTGGTCGATCGAAGGGTATCGCGAACGGAGAAAGTCAGAAGACGAAAGGCAGAAAGTTAGCTGCCTCGGTTAATTGGATCAAATAATTCGCGCGCCGCGTTACATAATCGCAGTCGAGGGTCGGAATGAAAAACGGATTACGGAGAAAAGTATCGCTTTCAAGGCGTTACACGGCACGCGGCGGATCATAGAAGGTCCAACGACGCTGGAATGCCTCGAATCGGACGTGAGCATGCGCGATCTGTGTCGTGGATCGCGACGTCCGACGATCTACCGGCACGATAGCTCCGCTGGAGAAACGGATAACAGCACGCGATTAAATCTACGAGTCTGCCTTCGACGGCTTCGTCTCGATCGGCATGAAGGGTATTTGTTTCGGGGCGAGGTGGGAGGGGCACGGGGATATCCATCTTGCACTCGTGCTCCTGCGGGGATCTACGCGAGAGTGAGCGTCGACCTCCACGCGGATACGGAAGCAGCTAGAAGAGAGACGCTTGGATCTCGTTGGAATCTGGACGGAACCGATATCGGGAAATCTCGAAATCTCTGGCGTCTCAATTAAAACGGAAAAACTAATTGCGCGTACCGTAGCGGGCTCGAGGAAGTATCAAAAGGGCATCAATCAACATTATGCCAGTGCATATTAGTGCACGCACGCATCAACCTCTCGCGCTCGGCTCACGCGGCTCGATAATAAATAATTGAAGTGTCTGCGTGACCCATCTACCGTGCATCGGCTATCTCTCGCCTCTCTTCCTTCTTCGTGCCGTGTATCCACCGGGACGATTAATCACCCGGGCGAGTAATTGATAAATTATTCGTATCGGGGGCGGGGACACGGTTCGCCGCGGCGCAAATTCCCCGCTTCTTTCTCTCTTCCCGTTCCTTTCGTTTCCGCCGACGGCGAATTATGCAGTCAATGCTATCGCGCGTGCTATCGTGTTCGTCAATCTCCGAACGTCGGCGTTCGAGCAGCGAGAATGGAGCGAGATGAGCAGCTCTTGCTAGTACAAGCATCGAAAAGATTCGGAGAGATTCTTCTGTTCTCCATTTTCTTTCTTTCATTTTTCCTTTCCGTTAGCCTGTTAGTCTACTACGTCTATCGCTGCTACGTCGATTCTCGACTCGCGACGTGCAAGTTGCACGGATTTAAATAACGCATAAATCTCAATGAAGATTTAAATAATCAGATGCGCTATTAACATATCTAGTATCGGACAGTGTTGGATGAGAGGTCTTTATGGTATCGCTGGTCGAGACTAGAACGATAGCCATCACCGCGAGAGATGAAACAGGATCCGTCGAGACAGACACCGTTACGCGAGATGATCCTAAGTAAACGAGGAAATGGAGGAATTCGCGGCCTGACGATAACATGATCAAGACGAGATTAATCTCAATATCTCTACATAATTTCATAATTATATCTTCATCTATCCTTGTTTGTCGTCGATCACTGATGGTTGTTGCTTCGATCATAATTTCAGTCATAAGTTTCATGAGACTTTCCAACCAGACAGAGATACCTTTGAGATCCTATCGAGATCCGTCCTCGCGGAATCGATCCGCGCATCTTGAGAGAGACTCCCGAATTGATATCTTCCGCGGCCATCGAGTCTGCAATTGGAATCTACCGAGGATCCAGCAGGCTCGATTCGCGGGATGGTTAATGCGATTCATTTATTTGCGTTTCGTTTACATTTGAGCGATCAGCAGCGATCGCAGCCCAGGCCGAATTCTTTCGCGACCACCGCCGGAGTTTAATTTTGATACGCGCCTACGCAATATCATCGCGATGGCAATGGCCGTCGTGAGCGAGAGAGATGGCTCTCGTTGGCTCTCGGGTCAAAAGCGTACTCGAGCTGGAATAAATGCTCGACAACTTCGAACGATGGTAGTAACAGCTCGGCGCGAGCCCCGTGGAATTTATCGGACGGATCATCGCCGAGGTAAGAAGGTCGGGATTAACGGTGGTCGCATCCAGTACGAAAATAAAACGCTCCTTAAAAAGCCTCTTCGCGCTGACCCGACATGCCCGTCGCTGCGTTGCCCGGGCAATGAAAAATGCTGCCAGCAACGAAACCTTTACGGAGCATGCGCCTCGAGCATTTCGCAATCTTATCGCGTGAATCGCGCGAGAATTGAGCCGTTCCTTCGACGCATCCATTGACCGTTTCTTTGTCGCCGATGCTTGAGGTATGCGGAAGCGTATATAATTCTCTTTTGTGTGCATCTGCTGGAAAGAAGACTCGACAAGATTACGACCCGCCGACGAATCGGCGGCGAGTAGCGGCAGAAAAATTTCGATTGTTTGCAAAACGAATCATCATTGTTATTCCCGTAGAATAATCATCGGATCGGAAACGAGTTAGTCGCGTTTAATTCTCAGTAACAGGAAACAGATTTCTGACTGCTTTCCGAAGCAACTCAGTTTCAACAATCGTTTCAACAGAAATTTCATCCGTTCATGGAATCGATTCGAGCAGCCTGATTCTTCGTGCGTTATTCTCGAGCGCTTTCGGCAGAATACTCGAGAATACAGCTTGATCACAAATTATGTTGGCAACCGGCAGGAATCGCACGTGTCGTTCATCTCGCAACGGAACAGTATACGGAGCGCATTCAGCAAGTTCGCCGGCGCCACCTTTGCGCCTCGCGATGTCCACGCGGCGTAACCGGCGTGCGCGCCGCGTTATCGCATCTACCTTCGCCGCGGCTCGCGTCGCAAATCTCGCAAATCTCGAATAGCCGGCAGCAACCCCGCGGTCTGTCCGTAGACTCGTAGACGCTATCAGCAGCGGTCCTCGGCTGTGACCGTCCGAGGGTGTCCGCTCGGGTTCTCCTCTCGGCGCGGACGCATGCGAGCGTAGAGCGCTGCGGTTTCGCGTCCGATAAGTTAACCGCGCCATGGCTTGCTGAGCGGCGTGATAGGCGGGCGCCAAGACCACCGACCGTCTGGGAATGCGTCCCCCTTGAAATCGGCACGGAGCCCCGCGTCGGGATTTAAGCGGCGCTGCATTATCGAACAATGCGGCCGGGGGACGCAACGCGGAGCGATAGCCGCGAGATTCTTCGCGGCGCGAAGGTACAAAAGGGTCCAGGTTGCCACCGGGATGGAGACGTCAGTATTTCAGCAACGCGACGCGATAAATAAGACTAGAGAATGGCTCGCCGATCATTGCTGAAATAAATTGTCGCTTCTAGAATGCCCGTCACGGGAGAAGATATCCGCGGCGATCTCGCGGCGGTCCGGCATTCGGAGATGACGAGGCGCGAGTGAAATCTCAGGACTGTTTACTGATCCCGAGGATTTCTGAAACGATGCTCCGGTCTTACTGCGGCTACGAAATGAGAGCTGCATTTTCCTGCGTCCACGCAGCGTCAACCTTCCGATGCAACACCCACGATTTCATTAAGACCGCCGGCGTGTCGGTCTCTCCTCTCACCTTGCCCGCACGCTTCGCCTCCGATGCACTCCTGCATGCGCGGCCGATGCGTTTACACGCAAAAGTCACGGACTTCCCACCCTTTCGAGGGTGCAGAGACACGAGGCGAGACTTCGTTCGGCGCGGTGCGCGCGCGAGCGCGAGCGCGCTCGCGCGAGATCGAGCCGGGGGACGCGCTCGGAGCCGGTTCTTGCGCCACGCACAATGGGCGCGTTGCGACACACGCGCGATTATACGCGCCCGCCGCCTGGATACGTTTAACTGCCACGTTAATTTATTCGTGCCGCTGCCTATCGAGAGCGGCCGCGCACTCTCTCGCGAGAGAGCCCGCGAGAGTGCTCGCGCTGGGACCGCTGAAAAATACCGGTGTCGCGCGCGCGCGCGCGCGCGGACGACACACAATGGGCCATTCACGGCGTCGATAGTTTGCGAAAAATTGCGCCGCGCCGATAAACGCCAATTTCTCCCCGCGATTGATGCTGAAAAGCCGCGACGAAACCTGTACGCGCGATATGCGCTCGGGAATTTTTCTTTCTTACACTTTCCTACCGTTTCTTTGAATCCTTCATTGTCGGATATAAAGTATGGCTCATCGCTCATCCAAACGCGTGAGGAACAACGGAAACGACGATCTCAAGGTGCATCACTGGCAACATTCTGCGAGATAGAATTCGAAAACATCCGCAACATCCGCGAAATTAAAAATCCCAAAAAATGGAAAACTGGACACCCTCAGGCCAACTGAACGGCCTCCAAAACGTTGCTGCAAGGATTGGATGTCAACATCACGGGAGCACAGGCACACTGGATAAAATAAACAGGACATGGTCCTGTTTTACAAGACATAAGAAAGAGAAGAAGAACAAGGGGAAGTAAGTAAGATGCATTCAGTTTCTTGCGTTGCAGCTACGGTCGGACTCTAGCATCTATCCAGTCTTATGTCTTCTTCTGATCATAACGAGACCGATTTTCTCTTCTCTCGTACTTCGCCATGCTTTCGGTATCGTCGATGCGTCATGTGGACTGGAAAGCGGAGGATACCTGTCCAAATGCACAGTCTCCAAATCCCTGGCAAAAGAAACGAAATACGAAATGAAGGAAATACGAGAAACGAGAGAATCCGTCGAGCCCTCGATCGTTGCTTTCCCGAGTTTCTCGATCCTCGAAGGTGGTCCGCGATCGCGTGTCAGCGCGAAACGCTGACTTGCTCGTGTACTCCTGTCGAAGCATCGAAAAAACCACTAAGAGGCGCTCATCTGGCCAGTACCGCGCCCCATCGGCGATCCTCGCATCGGGATCCAACGATAAAACGCGATATTTACACACCGGGCGTACACTATAATTGGCGATATAAGAGCCCCGTGGTCCCGCAGTAGGCGATGCCTACAAGTGTAATCCATTAAGATGCGCCCACTTTGTTTCCGGTGAATGAGCGTGCATCCTCGCCTGGCTAGGCTCGCGTAATGTTCGTAACGCGCCTGCATACGCGCGCCGATTTGTCTCGTGGCTCACGCAGTCTCTCGTTCGCCGATTAAACGCGTCCCTGCCTCGCCGCAGGGGTAGGGGGGGAGGGGGAGGCGGAGGAGAAACGAGTTCGAGAGAGCGCAAAGATGCTCTTATACTCCCATTTGCATCCGCGATGGACGTAACGCAAACCTAATCGTCGCTCTTCCATCGGAGGCGTCATTTCCGCAAGTCATTATATCGCGGGTGAAACGCGATATGACACTTACGGGTCTACCTACGGAGCGGCGACTATCGCGGGAGACGCGCTTCTTGGGAAGAAAAAAAGATCTTTATCCCTTACGCGGTTAACAGGCCGCTCTCGGAAAGTTCATCGACTCCGTCAGCTCGCGAGTAGGCATCGTCGTCGCGTATCCACACATCACAGCTATGCGCTCGCCGGTGCATAGGCGTGAACAGGTCGCTGCACGCTGCGTGCTGATGTGTCACCGTGCATTTCGTTTCGCAAGGTATCGACAGACTGTGTCTGCCGCGAGCGTCACGTAATGCGTAGTCACGTAAGAAGGCTTACTCATTATCGGGAGCGATTGGAGCGCGAGGCAGCCAGCTGATAAGGATCGCTGCCTTCCGTCATTCCGCATTAATTCGAATTACTCTGATCGCGCAGGTACGATGGCGCGCCATAGAAGAGAGAGAGAGAGAGAGAGAGAGCATCTCCTCTTTGCAAATGGTTGCGCACGCAGTTGAAATGTTTTCTTATGCATTCCAATCGTTGAGATCAGATGTATTTTTCTCCCCGCATTTCCATCCGCAAGATTTCCTTCAAAAGGTGATGTTAACATCGAAAACCTTGAACGCACCGCGTTGCGCCGTGATAATCTCGTAATGGCGCAGATCGCTATCCGCGCGCCGTTATTAAGCAACTCGCGAGCCGCGAAAGCGGCAGCGGAAAGGGACGAAACGCGGAGACACGTGATCCGATAATGAGATTTTCTATACGCGCGGACGGCATTACGCGCGACTATCTCTTTATCGAGATCCCCGTGATCGCGAGGGGGAGGAAGGAAGGAAGATTCGCGCAGATCGGATCGGCGACTTTCGGACCGACGGCCGGATCGAACTCATTAATCCAAATAAATCGCATGCGCGCGATCATCTCCGCCGGACGGCGAGAAAAGAAAGCGAGTCTTGGCGCGTAATCCGAATCAAGACGGATGAACGAGAGAGATAGTCTGCGCGTATCTTCGTATTCGCAATGTACACGCATAGAGGAGTCAACGGACGAGTAGTCCGTAAAAATTTAACGTCTCTATGAGAAATATGCAAAGGAAACATTCTCCATCTATCTCTTCGTCTTCGTCTCGTTATCATTCATTGTTTCACAGAGAACGTTGAATTCTCCATTTACTGATGCGGATAATGACTCGTTGCATGAAATTGTTTCATCTTTTTATTCGCACAATGCATTACGACTACCTATCTCTTTGCCGATCTCKCTCTCTMKCTCTCTCTCTCTCTCTCTCTCTCTCTCTCTCTCTCTCTCTCTCTCTCTCTCTCTCTCTCTTCTCTTCTCATTCCGTCAGCGGAATAGGAGCGCACAGGTCATGAGATAATTTTTCGTCCGAAGCCGCCAATTATCGGCCACGGTTCGCTCTTATCGCGACAACGCCTCCTAGAAAGTCAATTTAGCGGTCTCTCGCCTCTCTGTCGGCCGGCGAAAAGTCGGCTCGATATTATTCCGAGCGAAATCGGGAGATCGTGGTTGCGATTTCAGAGGGGCGAGAAAAACCTGCTCGTTCTCCATCCACGGTCTTACGACACGCGTCGCGCGCCGCCGCCGCCGCCGCCGCCGCCGCCGCCGCCGCCGTCTTCGAGATGTAAGCCGCCGATATAAGATTTATGTTCCTCGAGCGGCGCGAGCGGCGGATTAGAGATAAATCGACGGGAGTGCGAGCGATGGAGGAGGGAGTTGTAGCGAGTAATGTCCAAATTTGGAGCAATCGCGGCTATTTAGGTGCAACCGTGTCGGCGGCTTCGTTCGAGCGCCGACTTCTTGTCGCCGAGCGAATGTCATCCGCGTTTAACGAGCCGATCTTGAATGCAACGACGCTAATCGCGGCGAAATGTCGCGGCCGAGGTCGATCGCGCGATGGGAAGTCACCGTCGAGAGATCGACGTCTCGACGCCCACCAAATCGCGAGATATCGCGCGGCGCGCGCATGCGCGTTGCAGATCTCGCGTTTTGTTTCGGCGGATTCGGCTTACCGGGCTCGCGGCCGAGCAGGTTTATGGCTTACGTGTCGGTGTACGTTAAAGCGTCCCCGCGGCCGTGATATGGCCGCTCTGAACTTTCGTTACACCCACGCACGTGCGAAAGACAACACGTCGGCGGTCGCGTCGGTTTCCGGAAGTCGACGCTTTGCCGCGAAACTTGGCGCTATCGCGCGTTCTCGATCCTGCTCGAGGATTTTGATACGGTCTCTTAATAGCGCGCGAGATGTCTGTCTGTTAAATGTCGAAAGGTAAGAAGAATCTCAAAACGGGCGATTAAATCGTTGTTATGCAAATAAAGGAAGCATATCCCAAGTAACCCCTTCGTCATTCGGTATCAGCCTAGCGATTTTTTAGGACCGATCGCGATATACATCACGAGCTTTGGAGGTGAAACGTCCGGAGAATCGTCGGGATCATCGGCGCTACACGAGCCATAATTGGATCGATCGGGCGATTGAGCAATGACGAATGATCCGTCTAAATGCTAAAGTGTTCGTAATGGGGTCTCCCCGAGTTATTGAGTCTATCTGTCCATCCGCGCTGCTTTTGGCTCCATTAATTTCGGTTCGCGATGCCTCGTTGTACGTATCTCGCGTTGCTCCTCCATCTCGATCGGACGGGGTCTCGATCGGCGAGAATTATGCCAAGTATGCAGCCTCCCGGCAGATAAGATTATCATTCGGAAAGGTCCGCGTTCGTCCCGCGGCGAGACGCAAGCGCCGCACGATGAAAACGATGGATCTGGGTCACCGGTGGATGAGTCCGTCCTGTCTGCTTTTGCCGACGTTTAGCCGATTTATTGACCGATGAAGCGATCAACTCCTCGCTTCCCTTCGAGTTTTTCCCTAACGACGTCTTCCCGCAAAACAAGCTGAGCCCGTTCTTCACGGACGCTCTTGGTTCATCCGGAAGTAACCCGTTTCTTAAATTCCGGCTCGTGCTTTCTCGTGCCGATGGAAAATTATCAACGGCAAGGTCCAAGCCAGCTTCGATGATGAGTGCGAGATTAGAGAGAGGGCATCCGAAAGTCCTGCTTCGGATAACGAGTCCGAGCAACGCATCTAGCGATGTGTCGCATACGTGCGGGAGTCAATGGCGGTCAATGGCACGAGCGAGCTCGATCAGGTCCATTGGGAGCAACATCTCACCGACTGGCGTAGCGGGCGGCACCTGGACCGGACTTAACCCGACTCAGTGAACGTCGTTAACCGAGCCTCACAACGAACCGTCATTCGAATAGATTCGTTTCTCCTTAGCGGAGAATATTTACCAAGTAAATCATTCGCGTCTCCGAATTTTTGTCTTTCGAATCTCTGGATTCTCCGGAACATCGTAGCGTCTCTTGCGGATTAATAATCGAATTAGATTCTTAAATCTCGCACATGCCGATCATTCCCTTTCACCTTCGGCCTTCCCGCAAACACCCGCCACGATTAGCTGGTATAACTGACTGGCTGAAATGAAACTAGTGAAAATGATGCCTAATCAGCGATAATCCCAATCACCGGCGACAGCGTCTCGCTTTCCACTCGTCCAGGCTGCTTAAATCTGAACGGACATGGACCTTCCTTCAGGCGTGTCGATAAAAAATGCGCACCCGCGAGTTAACGGCGGACAGATCGCAGCAGTGATTAGCACTTTGGCATTAGAGGTATTTTTTTTTTTTTTTTACGGCTGTAACCGGATAGTGATTAATCGATTTTTGCCGGCGTGGCCACCGTGACTGCGGTGACGATGCTAAGAAATTTCCGCCGAGCGGCCGGGTGCAATCATTAGCCCGGTGTGAGAGTTGCCTAAGGCGAAACCGAAGCGGAGCTCAGAAGCGTCGCCGCTTCATGCTTCCGAGAACATTACCGGCCGTGATAATCGGCGCATTCATCTCCGCCACCCTTCCTTCAGAGCGATCCTCATCCCCCGTCCTTTCCTTCGATTCTCGTTTCCATGTCTTGCGATGCTATTTTCAGATCAGATCAGATCACGATCCTCCCCCTCCCCTCCCCCGCCTTCCCCGGGGGAATTATCGGCAGCGTTCAGCGGAGAATGATCCAGACGCGAAATCGCTCTCGCGTTTCGGGATTTTCCGCGAGAACGGCGCATGCCGTTTCGTTGTACACGCGCGTCGATTCGTCATCGCGAATGAGAGATCGGAGATAAGGGGTCATACATCCGCGTACCTTGCATTTAGTACGTAAATCGATCAGAAGCTTTGAAAGGGTCGCGACCTCCGCTAGGGGCCTCCGGGCCCGTAATTTTTCAGCGGTTGCCGGCACGGGGAGAAGGAGAAAGGCGCGCGTAACTGACAAACGAATCCGCCGACGATAGATAATAGAATTTCGTGTCGCGGTGACGCGATTTATCGGATCTCGGCGTAATCGATTCGTCGATTCCAGTCGACCGCTGTTGAAATTCCTCGTCCGCGGTTGAGCCGCTGGAGCTCAGAGAGGGAGAGGGGGTCCCCGGGTTCCCGAATGTCCGCTTCGTGGCGCGGATTAAAGATTTTATCGGTACACGCGGCTCGGCAACGGTACGTGGCGCGGTTAAAGAATGGTCCTAAATAAATGTGGATCTAATTGACTTACACTTTCCCCTAACAATATCCGGGCTTGATCCTAAACGATCTTTCCAACTCGGCGTATCACCGATGCAGACGCCATAAAGCAGATACCATTAATCGCTTTTCAAAATATTACACCGCCGTATATCACGATCGCCGTTACGTCGCGAGATATTATTATCCTTGTTCTGTTACCGTTGCCGCGTTGGTTCCTCTCCGCTAAACGATTCCGATCGCGCGTCCCGCGCCGTAACCGAGAATCGTATCATAAAGCGAATAAATACCGCGAAGGCAATTTTCGCCCATAACTCAATTTACAAGCGATAACATAAATCCCCGATTTAATTCCGGCCACCCACCTTCGCGTATAAAAAAACCTCCGGGGACGCTAAAGGCCAAAGTATGTAGGACGCGCGCGTGCGAGCCGATACACCTGAATGCGTCGTGCGCATCCGAGAGAGTCGACGACGTTTTCGCGCGCGAGTCGCGCGCCAAAATTATATGCGTTTAAGCTGTCGAACACAATAAAACGCCTCGCATTCCGCGATACGGTATCGGGAGAGCGTCCCGCGAAACCACGCTCGCGCGTCGCCGTGGCGCGGGGCGAGGCGGGGCAGCCGATGCGACGCGATTTCTCCGGCGCGAAATTTACTAAAATCATACGGATTTAAATTCAAGCGCGCAGTAACGTATTTCACGCGCTACAATATGATATCGCGTGGCAGCCACGTGGACTCGCCGCGACACTGTCGCGTACAACGCCGACGATTTCACCGTCTCGGCCCTCTGCGAGGCGAGCACTGCCTCGGCCAATACTTGTGCGGCCGCAGAAATCGCAGGACGGTATTAATGGAAGGCTACCTGGCACTCTCTCTCTCTCTCTCTCTCTCTCTTTCTCGCGCGCGCGTGTGCTGCTACTGCTGCCTTCGCCTTCGAATTATTCTAATGTCACGACGCTCCTGCCGCCGGCGGGCTCGATTTATCGGCGCCTCGAGATACGCCGGTATCTACGCGCGCCACGTCTCTCATTCTGCCTCTCCTCCGTTTCTGCGAAGGAGGAAGGACATCGCTACCGGATCCTCGAAGGCTGCTCCGTCCGCATCGCGTCGGGTTGCGTCGCGACGCGAATCGTTATTTCAGGGAAGCTATCGATACGCGATCGAATGTGACGACACGGGCGGGAAGGACGCGCGTCATTGTTAGATCTGCCAGGCGTCGTTGCTTTGTTTGTTTCTTATTGTTTATACCCGCGGCTGCACTTGTTGGACGCACACTCGGACTGGGAGCAAGTCGCAGCCGTTAATGTCCTTCATTGTTGCTGCTCCAGGCAGCCCGCAAGGTTAATCCTCGTTAAGCCTGGCTCGCGCGCGGGTTCACGACTGTCCGTTTGTACGACGGGATGGTTTCAGCTGTTCCAGGGGGTCGATTGGGGAATGTTACATTCATGCGGGAAATGCGGGGCAGACAATATTGCCATCGCAGTGGTCCGCGCGAGCGAGCGCTCGCCAGCTCGCCGAATCTCTTCCACGCGGTTGAAATAGGTCGCTCGTAAAAGTCGCGCTATAAATTCACCCTGAGATCGGTGTCGTCGTGGAAATCTTATACAGGGGAGACGCGGTCGTAAAACCGACTGCCGCGATTTCACGAGCCTCGGAGAGGAGGCCCGCCGGACACGGACGAATCTGTATTAACGCGCGTCCGTTACTTTTTAGCGTTTTTATGAGCTCGTCCCGATGCGAATTACGGAGCACGAATGTTGTTTACACGGGGAACGCTCGAGATGACTAAATTACGGTGGATATCCGTCGCGCGCGCGCGCGCGCGCGCGCACGCAAGTGTTTTATAGGACGGGATTATAAAAATGTTGCCTCGGACAACTTACTTTTGATTAATGGCTGATTAATAGTCGCGTAAACCACATAATCCGCTGCATACTTTCGGCAGGTCCAAGCCGTAGCCGAGTCTTATCAAATCAACGTCGAGATTTACGTTAAATTCTGATGCACTTCTCCTCGATACAATCGCGTGATTTCGTTTGCGAGCATTCGAAACGATACCTGCGCGTCTTTAACGTATCTTGCACTTCAAAGGTGGCAGCTGGCATTAGATGGCACGCTTCTAAACGGCCGAAGGGAGGGGAATGTGCTTTATACATCGGCGCCATTGTGTCGTCGAATCGACTGCATAGGTCAGAAACGACGCGCGATTTTTGCACCTGAAAAGAAAGGAAAGAAAAAAAAAAAAAAAAAGAAAAAAAAAGGAAGAAGAGATTCACGGGGAAAATAGTTTCGTGGACAATCGCGCACCGATGAAACGTTAATCGATTTTTTCCCGGCCTGTTTGAGAAGCAATCTCAAACAAATTCGCGGCAAAATCGAATGCGCGGACAGGCACTGCCGCCCCTAAGCAGTTTTCTTCCGAGCAGTTCAGGAAGCGGCATTGTCGTTGATTTCTCCGTATAATCAACAGCGAAGGGCATTTCTGGAGATTATGCGGAGACGAATAAATGTAGAGAAATCCGTTGGGCCTCGCGAAGATCTGACTCGGGGCCAGGTAAGTCCCGACGCGGGTCTCTTCCAGGACCTCGAGCCATGCGCGATTGAAAAAAGTCGTTGCTCCTGCGACCATGCGACGAAAATCTTCGGCGGGACGATGTTCCCTTATTCTTTTTAAACTTTAAAGATGGCCCGTACACGTACGAGTGTACACACACGGCCGAAGTCTTATGTGTTTTCTTTCGGGATGCCCCCGAGTACATACACACGCATCTCGCCAAAGACGCAAC
Organism: Eciton burchellii; assembly: GCA_020341155.1. Lineage (NCBI taxonomy): Eukaryota > Metazoa > Arthropoda > Insecta > Hymenoptera > Formicidae > Eciton > Eciton burchellii. Next base: position 3,638,188 of record JAHMML010000007.1, read on the forward strand.
CTCGCGGGGCCTCAGCTCCGATCCATTCAAGATCGTACCTCGTGCAGGCACTTTGTAAGCCGCGAGCACAATAAAGCCAGCCAAGCTGAAAGGTACCTGCCGCCCGAAAGGTACCTTCGAGCTCCTGGACACCTGCACCAGGAGACTTTTGATTTTTCTCCTGCCGCTACGCGCTCGCCGAATTTGTCATTCACCCTGGCTGCGAGACTTTCGTACTTGGTGTTAATGAACCGTCGACCCCTCGATATCGGTTTTCCCCTAGGCGAAACGCCGTTGAGAGAGCCGCGTTCTTGGACGTTACGTTACCGTAGTAGTTGAATATCTTTGTAAATTTTATGAAAAAAGAGAAACGCATCGGGATAGGCGTGTTGCAGCAGACTGGCGAAAAATCGGGGAAACGTTCAACATGATGGAGAATAAATGCGTATCGCAAAAATGCGACAGGTGAAAATAAAACTTTGAATAAATGCTCGGTAGCTGAGAGCAATTTCAAGACGGGGCTTCCGCAAACGCGGATTATCGTCTGCTTGGGATCCGCGTGTGGAGTCAATGGCGGCAGGCACGCGATATAGAAAAGGGCTGAAGGTCGAGTTAGCCGGAAACCCATGCGCGTACGTGATCCTACGCCGCGCCATTGAAAATCTCGCTGGCTGGTCCCCGTGACGAAGGTAAAACGTCGTATGTGCCGACATTAACCAAATCTGAACAAACATGCTGCCGTGTATGCTCTCCTTCTCTTTTTCTCTCTTGTTCTCGACCAGCTGGTCGAGTCTAAACAGCCACATCCCCAAAGTCCGACCCTTACGAGCGACCGCGCGGCCCGCATGTGTGTGTGCGTGCCCGCACGCGTGTGTGTTGTGTGTGTGTGTGTGTGTGTGTGTGTGTGTGTGCGCGCGCGCGCGCGCGCGCGCGCGCGCGCGCGAGCGTGAAATAAAAAGCGAATGAGCTTTGAACGGTGTCCCCTGAACGGTACCTTGGTCCCCTTCAATGGAACGTGCGGATCCGCCGCGCGTTCGGAGGACGAAGCGCGCCTAGTCGGAAAATCTGATCGAGAACGAACCTGATATCCCGCCAGGAACGCGAACTCGGATACAGTTAGATCAGGATATATTCGCGCGGTTGAGATCGCGCGGTGTGTCTCTTCCCGAGGGATCATGTGTCTCTGTAACACACACGCGTCGGAGTAGCCTTCTAATGAGCGATAAACCACTGGAATCGCTTGATATCTTCTCAAGTGTCTCATCGCGTGCAAGCAGCAAATATAATTCGAGTCCCTGAGACGGTAATAAAATATAACGCGATAATCTTTAATGCTTTTGGGGAGTCGCTTTTGGTCTCTCGAATCTCCCGATCGAGAGCTCTCATTCCGAAAATGAGATCTGACGCGCGCGAGTATTGTATCAATGTTCTATTGATACAAGATCAGGATATCTATTAGGCTAACTTGATTCAAATTTCGTGTGCGTGTACACACAGACAATTGTATACGTAGTAATAATTATCTGATTTAGAATTCGACGTGAACGTCTAATAATCGTACGATTATGACGTACTTGTTGATGAAAATATCGTGATTGCTCGGCATGTAGCTACGCTTGATGATATCAACGCGAGAGGTCACGATCTGCGGATAATGGGAGTGATCGATGCAAAGAATGCAAGAATCAGAGTCGATCCTTCCATTGCTATGCCACGGCAAAGATCAAGGTGGTTCAGCGACAATGACGTTGTTGGATCGCAGCTGCGTTTTTACGGTAAATACAACGGCAATCGAAACGCTTCCTCGTATTCCTCCCTGCGATTGATATCGGTTTATGTGGCAACTGTAGAAGACGGTTTCCTTATCAGGTTCCTGTCATATCTGGTTTTCTTCCGTTCCGGCTTCTTTGCGCTCCTTCTTGCTTTCGCGAATGTCGCGGTTCCACTCGCGAAGAACGAGGGAGGATAATTGACGTCGTTGAACGCTCTCATGCCCGAAGTAAGATTAACGTAGGTGAGAGACTTCTTCCTCTCTTTAGCATCGCTGATTCCTTCTCGAGGGGCGTCTTCGTCTTCGTTCGCGCTGATTGATAATCCTGATGGACGTCGGCCGTAGTATTAGCGTCACGGTGTTCACCGTTCTTGTCGCGGAATGACGGGTGCGCAAAGAATGAAGAAGAAGAAGAAGAAGAAGAAGAAGATCTACAAGAAGAGCAAGCCGCCCCTGTGTCGGCCTCGCAACCTGATACCAACTGGCAACGCGATTTTATTCAACGTCATGACAGAGATTTATATCGCCGGCTTGTAGCGCCTGCTGATAATTCCGCTCCAATTATTATGTTTGATCAGAAATGAATTGTTTTGAAGTCAGAGATGAACCTTATGAGGACAAAGTGTTGGAAACACTTGACAGATTTTATCACAGACATGTACAATATGCAATCATCCAGCAGCTATTTTCCACAATACTTACATTCATTCACTCGCGTCATCGTCCACATTGTGGACGATACAGTTACGATTATATTTAAGAAAATGAAAAGAGATGCGCTCACTCTCTCCGAATTTCTTGACACTCTGGAATAATCGTTCTCGAGAAAGAATATCGTTGCGCATCGCCGGCTACCTAAAAGGGCCGCTATCCGTCGTGCGCGCAGGTATGGATCCATAATGCAGGATTTATTTGTTGCATCGGCACCGGCTGAATGCGCTCCGCGCAGAATCCGAAGAGCTCGACGGTAGCGCACCATCCCGTCCACGACGAGGAGGGCCAGGTGCTACCGCGGGGCGCGTGTCCGTCTTGGGGTAGGGGGCAGGTGGGCCCCCTGCATTGTCAATCTCTGCCTTTCTGTACCTCGTGTCTGCTGCTGCTGCTGCTGCTGCTGCGTGTGTGTGTGTGTGTGCGTACACGCGCATATGCGTCCGACGCGCGAAGGGTTCGACGACAACGACGCGGAGACGTGCGTAAACGCGTTTCTCGCAACACGCGCGCGCGCGCGCGCGCGCAATAGCACAGGAAGGGCCTGCTCGCGCGCGAACAGGCCCCGACCGGAGTTGCGGGGTTGCGGAGGGTGCGGCTAACACATAATGAGGATGTACGCGGATGAGGAGGGGTGGCTCCTCGGATTGGGGATGGTGTGTGCCTACCTCGGCTCACCTAGCCGAACGAGCACTCTCGCTATTGTAAGTAGAAAAGGCAGGTGATGAGAACGGTCGGGCACCACGCGACTCGGCGCGACGGTTCTCAATTCGCGGACCTGAGAACGAAACCTAATCCTCCAAAGCCCTCGGCCCTGCATTCTCTGTGCAAACGAGTTGAACTTTCGCGGCCTTGTGTATGCATTCTTCGTTTCCTGGCACCTGTAACCCTTCAGACCTGAGATTTTCCTTTCCCGTGGCTGTGGTTGTAGCTTGGAGGCCAAATGTCAATTCGATCGCCGATCGTGGGCGCGGAATTTTCTCGAGAAAAATTTTTATCGCGCCTCGGGTCGCGCGATGAAACATTTTATTACGATTTTATTTTATTGATCGTGCTCCGATCGTGTAACATAGATTATCATCGAAGCCGCGAGCTTCGACGTGTATCTACAAATACGACAACTTTATTGAGAGCCATCATTCATTCGCAATGTGTCCCAGTATGGCGTTGTGCTATTGCATCACCGGCTGCCGTGTGCAAAAGCTGTCTCCCTCTCTCGCACCGATACTTGAAGAGGGCACGTGCCATCATCTGTCCGCGCTGGACCACATCTGTAGCGGAGGTGGAGCGCAGGGCTTTTCTAGAATGTTCGGTCGAATGTTGCTTTCACCCGCTATTTCCACGCACTCTTTCATCACCTTGGTCGTCCTACGTAACGTAAATCTGATCGTTTTCATGCTCAGTGGCGAACCGACGCGGGACGATAACGCAGAGGAGGGCCGTGGCAGGAAACCCTGCTTGAGCTTGGTGAGCTTGATATGCTCCTGATCGCGTCTCGGATCGCGAGGTCAGAAATCTCGCGGAAAAAGAAAGAAAGAAGAGAAAGAAAGGGGGAGGAGCAGGAGGTTGCATCGGAGACAACGACGAGAAAAATCCGGCACGCATGCGAGCGCGGGGTATCGTAAATCCGAGGAAACGCCGTAAATCTGCGGCCGCGGACAATGCGCCACGAGTCGGAAGAGCCATGATCAACGCGTGGATCAGTGAGACCGCCGTCTAGCGTGGCCAATGAGATTACGGTCCTCCGGTGCGCGCTTACGTTGCTCGGCCGAGACTATCGCTTTAACTGGTCCGAGTCCGAGCCGGGTCCGGTTAGCGGTGAATAGCGCGCGAGGAGATTTCAAGGATCTATCAGGCTGGATGAGCGCTGAATAGAAGTAGCGTAGCTTGAACGAGCCTCTTTGGATCGAGGTATCTATGTGTATCAATATTTTTAGTTACCGGTTTACGCGTGCAGCAGCACCTTCGCTGCCCTCGTTGCTCTCGAATTGTCCGAGAGGACAATGGACATTTATCCGAAGCACTCGTAGTCCCGAGCTCGCGTCACGATGCTCGTTTGCTTTCGTTTAATTTCGAAGAGACGGGGCAAATTCCGCGCGAATCGGTCAGCTCGCTTTTTAGCACGAGAAACCTATGAATCAGATTTATGCTAACGAGAATTGCACGTGCCGGGCTCACTGCGCGATCTAAGAGCTCCGGAGCTTCGCGTTTATCTTTCACACGTCTATTTTTCACACTTGATTTCGCGGAGATTAACATTCACCCCGCCGCGTATCGCGCCAAAAATAGGCGACGCCGCGACCGTCTCGCCGAGACTTACGAGCGCGTTCATTACATCGAGTATCCATTATGCTTAAGGGATAAACGCATTGTGGCGGCAACGCAAGGTCGCGCAGCGACCAGCATCCGCAGCTTAACGCTCCAACATTAATTACCGGCCTCGCAAATACGATTACGGCCGATTACAATCCTCCCCGGGACTATTAATGATGTGTAACGCGCCCGCCGCTAATACGATTCTAACGGCGTATATCAAGACAACATCGCACTCGCGATCTCGCCCAGCCTTCGGCTAGAAAAGCTGGCGGGAAGCAGGCGAGGAAACGGAAAAGAGAACCTTATAAGAGAAGGGAAGCAGAGAGAGGGGGGGGAGGAAGGGAGGGAGGAAGGGAGAGGGAGATTCCCAAATGCGCTCGGTTGTTTAGGCCGCAGCTTGATCCTCATTAGCGGAGCTTGCTGTCTCTCTTCCTCCTACTGCGCTCGTAACTCACCGCGCTCTCGCGCCGCCTCTAGTATAACCCCCATTGCTCTCTTTAAGCTCGACTCTCTCTCTCTCTCTCTCTCTCTCTCTCTCTCTCTCTCTCTCTCTCTCTCTCTCTCTCTCTGTCTCTCTTTCCCTCTTTCTAGCGCTCTCGCGCTCTGGAAACGTAATAGCGCGATCTTAAACACTCGGGCAACACCGCGGAAGACAATCCTCCTATCAGCGGCGCTGTAATGGCCGGGACCGGCCGCGATCGCGAAGGACAATCGCTCCGCGGGTCGCTGCCGCAGCGTGGGCCCGTTTCTGCAGCAACAGCGAGCATAGTTTCTGGTGCATTGGCCGCACGCGTCTAGTCGGGCCGTCCCGAGCTTCGTCCGTAGATGGCGGCGCGGAATAGCGAATCTTCCTTCTGGCGGATGAATTATTGCCGCGGAGCTGTGAATCGCGATCATTGCGATCGCGGGCTTCGTCGATCGGCCTTCCGCGTGAACCGCGAGCGCGCTTATTCGCGGCGGAAAAGCCACTACTCGCGATGGACTTTCTCCTGACGGGAGCGAGGTTTCCCGCCGCGAGAACATACCGCGATTGTTATTACCGATCGAAATCGAGCTTCAATGACGCGTGGATCGATGAAAGAGCTGACCGAGCGTAGAATCGACCAGGGATCTTCGGCGTTACGCGCGAGAGAACTCTCTGCAACTTTCCTCTGCTTTCTACTCGGCTGATATTAGTAGCGACTAATCGGCCGATTCGATCGCGACTTTCGATACGCGCACCTAGCCTATCGCTGACCAATCCGATGGATATATCCCGCGATTGTCAACACTTCCTGCTTCAGGCGAGGCGCATGCGTGGACCGATGTGAAACGGCGACGTTGCAGGTTAATGGAGCGATCAAACGGCCAGGTTGTAACAGAGCGCGTGTGTACGCTGCTTAACACCGCGCTGGCCAACGGAACAAAGTGACCGGCTCCAGATTTGCAGCATTGCTTTCTCCGCGCGTCTGGTCATTCCCGACAAAAGCGGGCGCGCGCTTGGCAAATCTCGGACGGGGCTATCATGGTAGCCCCGCGCTGACCTGATACGCTTCCCGACTATCAATCATGCGTGTGTGCTTGCGCTCTGATAGCTTTCTCGCATAATACGTGACAAATCCGCCGCACCTCACCCACTCGGCGATGATCGGTAATCGAGCGCGGCGATTCCTCGCGTATCGGCGACCTCTGCGCGTTAACAAGCGTTGCGACGAGAAACAACTCTTGTTGTCGGTGGATTTGTTGACCAAGTCCCGCCATCCGCGGACGAGATCGCCAAACACGAGTCGCGATTCAGCCTCGAGTGCGTTTCCGATTATACCTGCTTTTTCGCGTCGAGCGAAATGAAATCGCGCGGCACGGCCGATTGGAGACCCAGCGCGCTCGTTGACCCAATAATACACTTCCCGGCTATCAATCATAGCGCCATGCATAGCGCTGGTATACATCGCAACCGACAACTTTCTTGCATAATGTGACAAAGGCGAGGATTTCTCCGCGCGCGGGCGGTACGTAATACGCTAACGTGGACAATTCAATCAGGGCTCGATACGAAGTACGAAGCGTTCCGCCCACGTTGATTGTTTCGACCACAACATCCCTGAACAATCTGTTGAGTGCTGCGACGTTTTCGTCACTAGAACCTAGTCGAAGGATTCTTCGTTGAGACGTAAATCCGAGGAATGAATTACGATAAGAACGACGGAAGAAAATCGACGACGAGCCGACGAGATCGGCAAAAGCGTATGAATCAAACGCTCGCTGCACCACGATGATTCTCTAAAGTGCAACGACCGAGCCGAGGCTGAACGCGGGCTCGCGATCAAGGAAGCTTGACGGATCGCAAGATGGCCGTCCGGGCAGCAACGGAAATCTCGATTCGTCAGCGAGGTTGAGCCGAGGGTGCGGCCACAAAGGGCAGCAACGGTGTAAACGGAAGTGATTGCAAATCTTCGCGGCGCTCTCGAGTGGCCAGGTGCACCACGCGGAATAATAAGTTCCTCACGTCGGATCTAGATACTTTATTCTGCGACGCATGCAGGCGTCTCGCGCCGCCGTGATGCTGGTCTCCTTTTCCCGAAGAGAAACGCCGCTCGTTCGCGGAACGGAAGAAGAATCGCACTCGAGCCAATCAACGGAAGCTAATGGAAACGAGCTTCTCCGTCTCTTCGTCTCTCTTTCTCTCTTGGCATTTACCTATGCGTTGTCGTCACATCGACCGACGATTCGGAAGGGGATTCGAGCCTCCGGCTCGAGAGGCCCGCGAGGAGGAAGGCCACTTCAGGTTCTCAGGACGAAGCGCGTGAGAATCGAGAGACGGTGAATTGAATCGCCTCGAGAACAGTCGCGCTCAACGTCGCCGCAGGGGCGCCCGTGTTTCACGTAGGAATTCATTACTAACCACTCTTAATGCTCCAACAGGCTTTCTCATCGCCACGAAGGGATATATTATATTTTTCTATTCGTCTTGAGTCCTTGAGAATCGACGACGGATGTGAAGGGATCGTTGGGACCGAGATCGTCGACGGAGCCCGCATTGGCGGGATACACTCCTGCAATTGGATTCGAGATTTCGTTTTAAACTGCTAATGAAACGCATCGTTTCATTTCAAGGCCAGCTAGATATTTCTTTCGCCCTTCTCGATCGACTTGCTCGAAATCGCTCGGCTTGCTCGAATGCTCGTTGATCGATTCGCGGAATATCACGTCGACTAATTAAGCAGTAACGCGCAGCGATAAATTATTCATAGTTCTTGGATCGAGTGTTGATGGATACGAAATGGCGTTTGCTGGTGTCAGAATAGCAGACTGATTGCAACCGTTAAAAGGCGACATATTGACGGAGGGATCATCGGAGGGTGTCTGCCTTCAGGGGGGAGGCGCTATTGACAAAGGGAAGGTTACGGAACGCCGATACATACGCGGGCAGATGCATGTGCACCTTTTACTTTTGGTCCATTGACGTCCGTCTACTTTTGCATGTTTGTAAAAAAAACCCTCAGTTTGCTGTTAATAAAAAGCTAGCTTTAGTCGAGATACGCAAGGACACAGGCATGTGACGTTGCAAGTTACAAAGGTATAACACGAGCAGCTTAACTGTAACTTAATTAACTAATACTTGAAGCAACGTCACACGATTGGCAAACGGAAGAAGGTCAAGAAGATCGAAAGAATAAAAAGGAACGGAATTGTAAAGGTAAAAGAAGAACGAGTTTAAAAAATGGGATTCCCGAAGGGAGGATATATTAACATCCTGGAATAATCACATAAACACAAAGATTAAAGTGCAACGGTTAGTAACGCCGCTTCATGGCCGCACCCCAAACTCAGGCAGGGGAGGGGGGGGAGGGGGGAGGAGGCTATGACACCACCGACAGCCAGAAATACAAACCGTTAAAGGTCGCCGCACACCGACGCTCCCCGTATGCCTGCGTCCAAGAGAGTGCAGCTTTTTGACACCGCTCAAGGGCGGTTCGCTGGGTGCCGATGCACGCAAAATGCGGACAGATGCATGTGCACCTTTAGGTACATCGGTTCATCGGCAGCCGAGAGGAGCGCGCATGCACACATTCAACATGCGAGCCACACATCGCGCGAGCTGCATACGTGCACGCATGCTGCGCCGTGTCCCATCGTCACCACCGGCACCCCGAGCACAATGCCAATAATAACCTATCGCCCTCGTGGCATCCCTCTCTTCGCAGATTCCAGCAGATGCTGCCTGATCCACGCGACCCCTCGGTCCACGGCGGTCTTCTAGTTTTGTCTAGGAGGGGTCGCGCCAGGGCTTTCGGCGCACACAATGAGCCGCAGAGGCAGGTGTGGACTCCCCTTCACAGCTTCGTGACGAGCGCGTGCCCCACACGAGCGGGGGCGGGGTACTCCCTCTCTCCGTTGAGCGGCCTCCTTCGCTCGCGCGCCGTTTCTCTCCTCTTGGCTCCTTTTATTTTTCCCTCGCGAGCGTCTTGAGACAGGGGTGGCTTTGCCTTGGCGCGATTTCCTCCCCTGCGACAAGCTGGTCACGTGCGGCTCTCTTGTTACTAAAGGGGACATGGCACATGGCTTCGTTGGGGGTTGCAGCGGTCGATCCGCGCAGCAACGTCTTGCGATCGCTTTTTCGGCGATGCCGGGTAGGCGTAATCGACGCTGCGATCGAATCTCTCCTATTGTCGGGATGTCACGGAATAAACGTGGGCGTTATTTCCGAAGCTGAAGAGCGATTGACGCATAACGGTCGCGATGCACGATATCCTGGAATGAATCACGCACGGCGATAAGCTGTATCGCTTGCAAACGAGTCGAGCTAATGTTGAAGTACGCGTTTGATCAGTCGAGATCAGCGAGACTTGCATCGCTTGAAAGCGGATATTCTATGTTCCGCACCTCTACGATATTATCGCGGGAGAGAAACGGAAGAAGCTTTCATGACGTTGATATCTTTTACGCGATCTCTGCGGAAAGGGAAATACTTTACGAGGACAAATGACTATTACGTGCTGCGAGGTCATCCGGGTGTATTTAAAAGCAATGCGGCCCTTCCAGATCCTAACGGTCACCGCGAGGTCGAGGAGAGGTGGTGGCATGTGTGCGGCGAATAATAAGAGCAGAGGACGCATGTGCGCTTCCGCGGGGCGTGTATGTTCGCCCCCCTTTCAGCCGTGGTTTCTAAACGGACGCGTGCCATCGGTGAAAGTCGTCCTGGACCGCGTGGGGATATGCAGAAGGGCCCCGATTTAGACAAAAATAGTCCTTCATGGCATCAGAGGGGTTTACATCCTCACGGACAGCTTGGTACGATGCTCAAAGGGTTCATTCTTGTTCTTTGTCCACTGTTTTGTATCAGCCTTTAACTCCACCGGAAGCGTTTGACTTCTTGAGCGGGAAAGACGGAGATGAATGGGAATGAAATGGCGGGAATTGTCGATTATACGCTTCTGTTATAAAATTACGCGCGATTGGCGACGTATGCATCGATTAATGTAATTAATAGGAATGTAAAGAGATTATTTATATATATATATATATATATATCTCTCTCTCTATTTATTTATTTCTTATGGGAAATAAATCGCCTCGATAGGTAACCATCAAGTGCGACGGCCTTCAACAATGTCTCATCGCTTTGTGCGATTGCGTTGTTGGAATAGTGCAGATTTATTTATTGTTACACGTATTTATCCAGCGGAGATGAACAAAGAACGATCGTTTCCTGTGGTCAAGTGCAACCGCCTACGTTTTCGAGCACTTTGCTAATAAGCGACCGCTAAAAATGGTGCAGCCGGTGCTTCGGCTCGTATTACATTTCATGTTGAAGCCGAATAGAACCTTTCCTTTTTAAACAACTGTTTCTTTCTCCCGTCATTGCTCGTGTGTAAGCTCGTGTGTGTATGCACGTTCAGAGATGCGCCGTTCTGATTTCTGCTTCTCCGTTTACCTGCTTCCGTCGAAAAATTTTTCTCGAACACATTTTTCTTTTATGATATTATTCCCCATGCCCGAAAATTTTTCTGCGAATTCATATTCTCTTTATGACAACTTTTTAAAGCGTATTCCGTAACCGTTTCGAGAAACATTTGGAAACGCAGTCTTCCAGCGGTTGATTGTCCTTTCTGCGACAATGGCAGTTCAGCTGTCGTTTTATCGAAAGCTGCATCTCACAATTTGCTGCAGCAACCCTCTCCTTCGCTACGCTACGGATTCGTGGAGGAGAGATCAGCATTGTAATCCGTGGAAGAACAAAGCCAGCGAGAGGCACATTCGAGGGGGATCTAGAAAGGGAGTCTCGGATGTCTACATCCGGTTGGTCACTTCCGGCACGCGCTAAGACACGTGACTTTGGTTTATCCCCTGCACTCTCGCAGCCATCTAGCGCGTTCACTTCGCACATAGAGAAGAGGGAAAGAGGGAGAGTATTTTTCCTCAAGGGCCGGCCAAAATTAGGGCCTGTCCAGTCTAAGGGTCTATCTCTAAATATTGGGTAGGAAGTAGCTTCTCGATCTGTCGAAAATACGGAGCGGCCGTGTTGACTAACATGACGCATCAGACGATAAATGATGATGTATAATTTTTTATTATTCTTATAAGTGTTCATTATGGAATAATTTGTGTACAATTTAGAGAGAATAGAGAGAGAGAGAGAGAGAGAGAGAGAGAGAGAGAGAGAGAGAGAGAGAGAGAGAGAGAGAGAGAGAGAGAGAGAGAGAGAGAGAGAGAGAGAGAAAAGTTATTGCAATTACGTAGACTTGCGCGATTGATAATGTACGATAAGATATGCGAATGTAGATTTTTGTCGTTCCAACTTAAATATATTTTCTGATCGTTCATCAACGAATAGATTAACAAAAATGGTTTATAAATATGCAAAAGAAAACTCAATGTTAGCGATGTGCGACAAATTCGCGCATATTTGAGACGAATCTTTAAAACGCGCACTTCCACAGATTCAGAGAACCTTACACTTGTGATCATTTACGCAAGGCATCCCGCACTTGCCGCTATTCGTTTTTGCCCCGAGCGCATACCTTGAATGGTTCATGGTTGTGAATAGAGAGAATTTCACAAAGAACCGGGCAAAGGAACCGACAAAGGACTCCGAGACTTCTTTTGTCGAAGGGTCTCGCAGTCGAGGTGACACAGGACCGCAGTGGCATCTTCGGATTCGGGATCTGGTCCAGCATTCCGGTCGTTTGAAACGAACCTGTCCGATTTACGAAGTGCGTTCCTGTGCATCGCGATGGAGAATGCAAGCGCAAAAGAGGAAGAAGTGTGTGGACAGGTGAGATGGCATGCCATTGATTCTCCTACGAATTTTTGCATCTGTCGGTCGGTTGATCGCCGGGAACCTTGTTTCCTAGAACCGTGTCGTAGATCCTCCCCTTCACGCTTCTTAAAATGTCCTGGCCGCTACGACGAGGGCGACTAACTTGCCGCTGCTGTAATGATCCAGTCCCGATGTATCTTCTTCTTGCTAGAGGGATCTAATGCGAAATGCGTTGTTTTACTTTCATTCAATCCGGAGAATCCGATGAAAGAATGATCAAGTTGTCGAAAATCAGGCTGATAAAAATCCATGATTTATTCTGCTTTTCTGATTTAGCTTAATGGTAAACGAAGAATACGTACGAATAATCGTACAAATTGCCATTTTCGTGGTTGGTTGTGACCCTCCATTACTTCCGGTGGGGATCGGATGAAATCTTCGATCGAGCCATCCCTTCGCGTCTCGAAGACATGAATGAAATTTCGCGACAATGCGAACTTGGCACGAGAGAAAGGGTTGCAATTACAACGCGCGTGCATTGCTCCGGTACGCGTGCATCTGTCCAGCATCTGCGGACAGATGCATGGCCACTCGTAGACGTCGTCTGGCCCGAATGCCCGGAAATGAAATTCTAAACACCTCCCTCTATTTTATGTTCCAGTTATCCGTCCGCCATCCGTGTTCCGCTCGTTTCTTTGCTCGTTTCTGCATGCGAACAATGAGGAGAGTGACTGTAAAATGCGTGTCATAAACCATGGGCGGTGTGAACTTTGCTTATTTGGCGAGGAGGATGATGTTACCGATTAGCATAACTGGTGATCCTCGCAATTAGCATAACTTTGATGGACGTGGAGGCAACAATAAAAGACTATGCAGTAACATCCCTGCAGATATTCCATTTCTAGTCGCGGGCGATCCCGCATCTATAGTTGAGGTGTTTAAGAATAATTCACACTTTCGTGGCTTATTTTTGGAAAAGCGCGTCGACACCCCTTTTCGACAGGGAACAGTGTCATATGATTCTTCGACTTTCGGCAAAGATTTCGAGATTTTCAACAAAACATCAACACGTCTTGTTTTTCCTTGGTGACGCTTTGAAACGCCGACGCTCTGATGAGCGTCTGATTCAACGGGGCTTCAACGGAAATAGAAGAGCCTCGAAACCTCGATGGTCCCCCATTTCCTGTTTCTACGGGAAACCGGGGAAAAGCGGTACACAAAATAGAAGTTTACACTCTCCTCCCAGATGATATATTCTTGAGGAATATGTACTCATATATCGATAATATTCCGATATGCGCTCCGAGTGGCGCTAATAAACTCCGAATAAACACGAAGGGGGCTCCTTAAACAGGGGCGCGCCATTAATTTTCCCCGGTCACGTTTCCGCGTAACGTGCGCTTCTCCTCCTCTTCTCCCGGTCCTCCCTGCCCCTCTCACTCGCCCCGAGTATTTATCAAACACACCGCACCTATCGGTCCAAAGCTCCCAAGGCAGATGGGCACGAAAGTACCTACTCACTCAGAAAACACATGCTCCCGGCCACGTGGTCTTTCGGTTACACCCGTGGTCACGCTCTTCCACCCCGTCTTACGTATGCTCGTGCGACATAGACAAACACGCTCTTACCCTCTCGCTCTAGCTCCAGTCCGCACGAGGCGAAACCGATTCAATCTCCCTAATGGCATCGCGTACCTCGCCACGAGCTAATACGATGTATCATGCACCCTGATGGGCCAATGGACTCGTACCTGATCATTTCGGCGATGCGTGGGTCGGCAGGTGGTGCTTTCCCGGATGAACTCTTTCAAGAAGGGTCACGGTGCGGAATCGTCACGATCGACGATGAATAATATGACGCATCGCGGGCGGTTTGGCAGAGAAACGGGATCGCGCGGGCTCAGAGAGTCTGCTGGAAGACTCGAGCATTGCCTGATAAGCTTGAGACATTTCCTGCAAGCTCAGGAGGAATCAATTTGCCAATGTCTTTAAAGAAATGAGAGAAAATCAACCGGAGATAATGAAGAAGAATTCCATTCACAAGATCTAACAAAGTGATCACTTGTAGTTTTTTACGATCGATCGACTTTTCTCCCCCATAAGCATCGGACTTAATTGACAACGGCGTAACTGACACCTTATCTGTGCTTCGAAGGGTTTCACGAACCTCCGCCTCGTCCTGTCGACCGACGATTGTGAGACTAAAAACCGGTTTCATAATGAGTTTATCCTAATGTTAGTCATCAGTGCTCGCTTTCCGCAATGGATGCTTTTGTGAAAGCGATCGGAAACCGGAAAAATAAATATTATAGGCAATTTTGTTTGATAGCATCGCCGCCATTGCAATGATTCTTATCTCGGCATGATTGTTTTCGTCCTGGCAGATTATTAACATGCCTTTAAAGATATTGTATTTGCTATCGAAGCGAAAGCAAAGAAAAATAGGCAAATGTGTTTCTTCGAGTATGATTCACAGCATATATCGGAAAGATAAGAGGGAAGCAGGCTTGAAAGTTTCCTTAAAGCACCGGTAAGGCGAGGAAAAAAAAACGACCTGCGCCACCAAGCCTTACGAATTTTTGCTCTGCTTTTCCACGCGCGATTATTTCCCGTATCGTCTCTAAACAACGGTTAATCCGAAAGTATGATAACTGATAATATCCGTTCTGGCAGTTTTTAAAATGCCGCATCGCCGTTCCTCGTCGCTGAAAACTTCGATAAGAGTCAAACAAAACCTGGTCGCGGCAGGAAGAAGCTCGGCAAACAGCGTTTGGTAATCTTTCACGTCATAAGCGGAATTTATTCAGCGTCGTATCACATCCGGATCGATACGTCGATTGTATATTTCGTCGAACACTTATCGAACAACAATCGCGCAATGTTAATAATCGAAATAATAATCATAAATGTCGTTAGATAGATAATCCTCGGAAGCTTTCAAAGAAAAGCTTTTCGTAAATCCTAATTTTTATAATCAGAGACGTTGACGCATTTTGCGCGTCACTAATGAAAATAATAAGGGAATTTACGTTAACATCGGAATTTTTTTTTGTGAATCAATACTTGGGTGAAAAATCGAAGAGAAGCGGAAGGATAACGGACCTTTGGTCGCACCCTGATAAGATTATTTGCTAATTTGGCAGGTGACAGTCTGTAGCACGTTCATGACAATCGTGCAGGGTGACGACGCACCTTGTGGTAAATGCAAATATGGAGCGGATCTCGTGGAATCTCACTATTGATAGAAAAGGAAACTCCAGGCACGCACTTAACGTATAGAACGTGCTCTTGGTCGCCATCTTTATCTTCGAACAGATATCGGGGATAAATCGGGTGTATATTGGAAGATAGTGATAAAAATGGAAGACTGTGCGGAGGCCTACACACAAGAAAGAATTATAGTAGATCTTACGGCCTTGTATAAATATTTAATATTAGATAACACAGTTCCTTTGTGTCGATGATTTTATAATTTGATATCGATGTTTGCGATCTATATTCAGAGACGGCAAAACAATGCATCGCTCATTTGACACCATTATCAATATCGAAATGATGTTAAAGTAAGCCCTGATTCGATCGCCTTTAATTTAAGAACTACTCGATCAGTGGCAACGTTGCTTCACTTGACGTTAATAGAAACGATATATCCTCATATCGTGCCGCAACTGAAAATCGCGTCTGGAGCGCGATCACCGCCTTTCGGAGCTCTCGATCGATGCAAAATTGATGCCCTACAGTCCTGACGTTTGCGATATCGTAACGCGATAATATAAGCTATTATTACGCGCGGGTCGCGCGTGATATATACTGCCGTTTCATTGGAGAAAAGTCCAATAATCCTCGACCGTGCGGACGCCGAGACACCAGTCGGTAAGATATGCTTACCGCTGCAGCATAATGGTTAAATGTTACTAATAACCGGTTTCGAGCATTTAACTAATGCCAGCATTAGACGATCGAGCCTTCGATAAGGGAGTCCCTAAAGGTGAGTTTCCATAGTTTGTTCGCTAAATGGAGCTCCGTGTTGATTCCAATATCCACTTTATCGAGACCATTTCCGTCTTATCCCAGCTACGCTCTCGCGTACAATGCCGATCGTTTCACAATCTTTGGTAGCACTTCAAGGCTAAATAACACGCGATAGAGACCTCGCTGTTTCAATATTCCGCATTTCTCAATCGCGGAAATAATCCCTTGTGATTATTTATTTAATCGCCAGATGACACAGATATCTAAAAGGCGCCCGGAAATTGTCTGGATCGCTTCAAACATCTCGGAATATTAAATTTTACATGCTCTGTTATGTCGCGGTTCTCTAGGTTACGCTAATTACACGCGATTTTCATGAGAAACAGACACATAAAACCAATGTGTATCCGCGTATTCGTAGCGTGTTATAACGCGTCTTCCCCTTTGCCCTCGTCGTACGGCCTACTTGGAAAAAAAATCTTACACCTCTCTGATGACCGTTAGAGTCATCCGTTTGCGAGCTCATCGCAGCTTTTGACATGTGCTGTCGGCTGATACGAACTATTTCGCAATATTCCGAAAGCAGACGTAAATCGCTGGCGTAATTCGGCATTCGCCATTTTCTGTTTCGAACAAACCATCTAATTTATGGATAATTCTGTTACGCGATATTCCACGCGATTTCGCGAATTTTATGTGATTGATTATGCTCCTGGAACCTTCGAGTGATTTTTTCCAGAAAGACGATTAATACGAATATGCAATGGGCTGGCATTCACAAAAATGCACGGAGCAAATATTCAGTCGACAATTAAGCGATATTTTATCATACGTTGTGTTATGACTCATGTTTAATTTGCTATATGGATTGGTATCTTTCATTTTTTCTACGATTATCGCGGTTCTCGTTATTATTCCGATATACTCGCCGATAACAGGTAGTTGAGGATTAGTGCTGCGGTTAAAAAGTAAATAGCAAGGTATGGCGAGAGCGGAAGAAAAAGAGGCTCTTGGTTGCGGTCGAAATCGTAAAGCTTGGAACAGTAGAACTTGCGGTTGCGCTGGTTATCTTTGCGATGATGATTCAACTATCTGAACGAATAATATTGTTAGGCACTTCTTTCGATTGTTTTTTGTATTTGAAGTGTAAACGAAGTATAAGGTAAATGTAAGGAATAGTTGTTAAAATCCGCAGGCGGATGATTCGCTTTCTTGGGTATCGAGAGATATCTGTATCATGCTGACATATATAAATCCGTTCATCCTTACATTTTAAAGGCTATTTATTCAAAAATGTTGCCACTCGATAGTTGCGTTAACAATTACATCATCTGAAGCAACGAATTTTTACTTAAAAGTGTATTATTAAATTCTCTCGCGACACAACTGTGCTTCAGTTGTCGCGTAATGGCCGTATAGATTATTACCTTTTGAACTTTCTGTGACAATTACACAAGTCGCTGTGTTAACCGAAATTGAAACGTGGCTTACCGTAGCATACGTACAACGAGTTCATGCAATATAGATTGACAGAGCCGATGATGGAATCAACGGTCAATATGGTTCAACAGAGATGGCTTTATTCCTTCGCGGATGGGTACTGGAACAGTAGTATTTTTGTGTGCGATCAACCACATGTGCCACACGATAAACGTGCCATTGAACACTTATCGAAAAATCGATAAATGCCCGCACAATGCGCCCCGAGAAGTATTAGGACGGGAATTTGGAGTCTTTTTATTGCACGGAGAGCAAATGCCGTGAGGGTGAACGACACTAGAGCTCTCACGGGGAATTCTCCGAGCGAATCATGGTATATCCATTCTCCATTCTTTAGTAGCAGTTCAAGAGAATTCAGAGTCTCGTTTATGTATGTAAAAATATTCCGAAGCTCTTAATTCGAGCGAGCGATTTAGCTGTCAGTATAAGATAACGCGGCATATCCTCGGATAATCCGTGTACGAATGCTTATTCCCTCTCTTTTTTTATCACGGGCTTTTTGTCTGATCGTTCCAATCCGGGATCCATCATTGTTGTCGCGCGTGGGACGATCGCCGATCCAAAGATAGACGCTTGCCGGGCTGGTCGGCGGCGCGCGATCATCCGGCTCTCCAAAAACAGACAGAGCGACGGATTAATTAGGACCCGTTTGTTCGCGGGCACTGCGGTATCGCGGCGAAAACGGTATTATCTTATTCAGAGCGTCTCAGGTTGGCCGAGGTCGGTATCAGCAGCTCCGCCAAAGGAGGATGATGGATCGCCGGCATTAGATAGAACGCTGGTCTTTCAAGAGTGTGCCGGTCCGCGACGGGCCGGTACACGAAGCGCGACTTAATAACGCCATTGAGGCCTACGTATACCTACGTGCTGAACGACCGGAACGATGTAACTGAATGCATTGAGACTATGTTGCTGCGCGAAGCTACGAGCATCCGGGGAAGTCGCGGGGAGATATCTCCGCGATCTACTAACGTAACGTCATTACGTGATGCTGCGCTTCTCGCGCGACATCAGCATTTACAAGGAATCCCTATCCGATTCAGCAGGACTCGGAACATGTAAATCAGCGAGATGATTTGTATCGGTTGAATCTCGTTCAGACGCGACCAGTACGCGGGACGCGATCAACTGCCACGAGCTTTGATCGAGACATCAATGTGTTTCTTGTCACGCCACTCGGAGATTGATAACCTCACGTGGGCGAATTTCAGTTGATTCGTGAGCGGAGATACAAGACCGTGCCGAAAAGAGGATGATCGTCCACCTTGGCGAACGGCATTTCTGTTCTCATTGTGACTCAACATGAGATTTCCTGCGTCCTGCGAGCGTGGCGCGGCTCTACATCACTCACGGGGTTTTATTTCTAAAGAGACTGCACCGTATTATTCAGCAATTCCGGAACGTCCTGTACCGTAAATATTTGAGGAAGCCGCATCAAAGCGCGCAGCCCCTAAAGAATCACGAACGAGTTGTAACCGGCCGCGCGGCCGGTGCGGAATCTACGCGCCATAAATTCATCATGCTAGTCTCGCAGCCTCGGCCGGCGAGGAGGACGGCGAGCAAACAGCAATTTCACACCGTGATCGCGCGAGAGGCGTTTTTTCCTAGGCACAGCAACACGGATCGAATCGCGCGCCCCGCAGGAACTGGTCGCATGCAACCAGTTGCAGCAGTAGCAGCAGCAGCAGCAGCAGCAGCAGCAGCAGTAGCAGTAGCAGTAGCAGTAGCAATAGCAGCAGCAGCGTCAACGCGCGTCGCAACCGTCGCGTCGCCGGTGATACCCGCATCGCTCTCCTCTCCGCTCGCCCGGCAGATCTCCGCGTCGGAATGAATGACAAAATTAAGACTGTCTCGTAACTCACGCCAGCTTCGTTCGCCCCTTCCGTCCCCCTGGCGGCTTCTCTCGCCGCCACGGCGGGGATTAGCATTTCCAGCTTAGCGCGACCGCGAGGCCGGCATCCTTTGTCTCCCGCGGGCAAGGTGTCATCGCGACGAGCAATCGGTAGGAAGGAGCGAGCTTGGAAGAGAGGAAGAGAGAGAGAGAGAGAGAGAGAGAGAGAGAGAGAGAGAGAGAGAGAGAGAGGAGGCGTCGCGAGGACGAGAAGAGGACCGGTCGCGAGGATGACGCGCATTAGGGACCGTCACAATGGGCCGGTGAGTGTCTTCGTGGGCACAGGTGACTGTGGGAATGACCGTTGAGGCCCGGACAGGTTGAGGCGGTCCCCCCCGGGACCGTTGAACGTGTGAAAAACGTAAGCAATAACCGTGCGCGAGGCTCCCGCAGAAAATCCTCCCGGCGCTTTTTCTAGTCTCGGAACGAGGAAGGATTTACTGCGTTTCCGTTGGACGGCGCGTCGCGCCGTTACGCCGGCTCCGCCGGGATGCTGACGATTCAAATCAAATTTACGCGTGCACGTGCGCACGTGCGCCATCCTGGGCGGATCGACGTTCAAGCCAGCAGGTTTCGTAGGCACTCGGAAATACTGTGACTCGCGGCGTAAGGAGAGATGGTCGGAGACGATCGAGGCCGAACGTCCGAATAGCGCGCCTCGAAGCAGGCCCGTTTATCGTCTGGATCGATCGAATCACAAAAAGAATCGAGAAATCTAAGAACGCACGCATCTGCCCGTGGCGTACTGCGGGGGTCGGACCAGGTGCCGACAACTTTTCTAAACGATCATCGTATGGGGCACGGGTATAAGATCAATACCGCGTTAATTGATCGAGCCTCCGCCAGGCCGTTGAAACGTAACCCTCGTCATGAGCGGACGGATGTGACTTGATGATTCTAAAGACGATTCGGCGCGGCTCGTTAAAGTGTCGACGACCGTGAGCGCTTTGTCTCTGATTTTCCCGCTGACAGGCCTGACATATCGATCATAATAATTTCGTCATTCGGATTTCGCGTGCGATATTCACTACGTGGAATGAAATTCAGTGTCTATATTGTAGCCATAACACACACACACACACACACACACTCTCTCTCTCTCTCTCTCTCTCTCTCTCTCTCTCTCTCTCTCTTTCAAGCCTGTTTCAAGACTGTTTAATTCGATTCTATAATCGTTACATTTTTACTTCGCTGTACCAGGTCATTCCTGAGATCGCCGAACGCGTAAAAAAAACGATCTCCGTTTACTCCCCCGTTTCCGAAGAATTACAGTAATGCGCTGTAATTAGGTACGCCAGCGGAGCGCAGAATTTCAGAATATAAAGGGAACGGACACAGAGTGCATGAGCTTTACGAGCGGCTGATTGATAAGAGGTCGATTAGAGGTTCAGCGGCCATTCGCTTCAATGAGGTAGAACCGGACGTATTGTCGCTCGTTAAATTATATGATTTTCTTGCAGCGGGGCCTCAGGGTCCACAACGAGGCGCCGGTTTCGTCTAGAGTCTGGCACGTAGCGGCCAGGCGCCACCTGACAAAAGTCTCATGCGAGTTACAATGCGTTACGCACACACGCGGCTCGGCTGGAACGCGTCGCGAGTGTTTGCACAGTGGAAAGATGTATGATCGGAGAATCAGCGTCAATCGTATCCCGCGGAATCATCAAACGCGCGACTCGCGTGACGCGAGTGATTTAGCGCACTCGCGCGTGGCGTCATTCAAAGCTAGAAAGATATTTGGAACGCGATCTAAGCCGAACGCCGGGAGCAGAGCTCACTGGCGATTGTTCTCCAGCATCTCGAGACCTGTCATAATTTTCACCGTCTGATGCAGGCAATAATCGCCGGCGATTTATCTCGGCGCGCGCGTGCGCGCACGAGCATCAACAGCAACGAGTCAACGTAATGACCTGCGGATACGATTACGCGCGTGCGCGCAGCTGACTGCGATCTTTTCTCGTTTTCACTTTTTCGCGATCGCCAGATAAACGAGCGTACGGGGAGCGTATGAGGAGAATAATTGTAAACTAGCACCTCGCTCGGTGCGAATGCCGTGTAGATCAGCCGATTGGATCGCGCTGATCGATTGCCGAGTCGATCATAAATGTTATTGGAAAAATCGAATGAGCGTTACGCAATCCGATTCCAATGTGACATAAAAATCTGGGATATCGGTTCCACCTACAGCAACGCTCTCGCTTAACAGTGAGATTACCGCAAGTATCGCGCTTGCGCTACCGCTTTAATGTACGTGGAAGCGATGATGACCTGCTGGAATCTGCTGTATTTGAAGGAGATACAGCAGATCGGTAGAACGCGAGAGCCAAGACGAGAAAGAAATGCAGAGTGTGGTCGCGGTGAGCAGCAGCGTCATGAGAAAATTCTTTTGGGATGTCTCAAGTGCTCGGCAAGAGCGCTCTCGAGATGTCAGCAGATTCGAGAACGCCGATGACAGTTTCTTACGCTTTTTCTTCTCAGCAACCTTTCCATTCCCCAGGCAGCTATCGCAGACCCGAAGACCGGACATCGATGGATCGCCTGTCTGATTTTCGCGAGCGGGATTTCACCGGTCGACGCGTGAGTGCGTAACGCAGGCTGTCTGATCGAGATCGTATGATCGTGGCCATTGTCTTGCCGGTGAAAGTGCGACCTTAATAATCGACGGAACGATTAGAGGAATCGCCGTGCTCGGATCAGCACGCGTCGCATTCACTTGACGCGATATCGGCTAGTAATCATATCGGGACGATCGGGAATGATCGATAGATCCTTTAAGTACAATCTTGGATCAGAGAAAAATTCCCGATCGGGGAATGAACGGGCAACGTTCTCTGACGCGTCAACGTCTCTCTAAGAAAAATTTGACACGCAAGATTAAGCGAATTTACATTGCTCCATGGTGACATGCACATATATGTCCGCGTGTTTTATTGTTTCATTAGCCATGTTTCTCGCTTAAGATGTATCATCGATAAGTAAATCGCTTCCACGGGACTCGATCGAAAAATCACGGAAACGCGAGGCATGCTGACTTGTTTATGGCGGCACGAACGGCACGCTCGCCGTTAAAATGTACGAAGCGACTAACACGACCGGTCACTAATAGCTTTTCCAGGATATAAAGCACGCACGAAGGTGCGCGAAGGATGAGCAACGCCGACGAGTCGGGGCGCGGCGCGGCGCGGCGCGGCGCGGCGCGGCGTCTCGCATCCCTGGAAGTTGCTTTGAATAATCTAAGCGAGCCGGGAGCGCACGCAAGAGCGGCAGCGTCGGCTGACGGGCATCGTCTTTTATACCGCGATGCTAATTAATTGAAACGACCGGCCGACAGTTGCGCAAGAAGGAGGCCCCGGCGGTAGCTTCTCGCCGGTGCTCTGAGCGGTCGTGTTAGAGAGAGAGAAAGAGAGAGAGAGAGAGAAAGAAAGAAAGAAAGTGAGAGAGGGAGAGAAAGGGAGGGTGGACCGAGATTATTTATTTAATGTATAGCGGTCCGCATGGACCACCGACAGGCGAAAGCTGTGGGGCGCAACCGCCCGCGCCGAGTTCGCGCACTAATTTCGTTTTCGGACATGATGGTGTGCCTGTAGCGTTCGTTTCGAACGGTCCGAGATTTTGGACGGCGCTCGAGAACGGTATCTAATTCTAAAGAACTACCGCTTTAAAATGTCGTAAGCATGATTTGGATGCGAATCGATTGCTATCTTGATTATAGAATACTGATTCGCTACCGTTGTCTCCGTTTAGAGATTTACACGAGCACAATATTGATGTTTGCATCGAGCAAACGTGCGATTCAAGGAAATTACTCCCTCGCAGAACGCTAGAGATTCGATCCGGCTGTTTTCTTTTGAACGATCGATCATTCGGTTCCGATTTGCTCGCTCTCGAACGAGAGCGAGACGCAACGTTCGGCGTTGCTCGGAAGCAGCAATCTCCGAAATTAATTTCCGCGCGCTCGCGCACTTATCCATTACTCTCCAACGAGAGTATAAAAACGTTAATGCCAGCAGATCGCGAGATCCATTACGGGTCCGCGATAAAGGACTGATATCTCGACTGGTCCAACTCGAGCTACCTGTTGCTCGCCGCCCGATCGCAAGGCGATCCCGCCGTAGGACCGAAGGGCGATCTTTCGGTAAAGGAGAGCGCGAGCGGGAGGCAGGAGGCAGAGACGAGGAGGGGCAGGAAGAAAGAGAGACGGCAGCGAGAGCGAGACGCGGTCCGATCCGCGGAGGATGGGTAGCACGGTAGTTGGCGGGCCGCGTTGACGGGCGCATTTTTTAAGGCAGATGATATCGGCCCCCGGGGGACCAAAGACTAATGCGCCGAGATAGCGGCAGTAAATCAAACGAGAATTCCAGGTCGTGCACGTAAGGATGTTTATGCTCGCTCGCGACCTCGGGCTCGGGCGCGCGGAACGAGATTTACTTTCTACCGAGCCACGAATCGAAGAGATAACCGCACGCGGTTCGCCCGATAAAATATTAACCTCGCGCCTGACGGACGACGCTCCATTTCGGGGGGGGGAGGAGGGAGGAGGGAGGAGGGAGGAGGGAGGAGGAGAGGAGTCGAGAAGCGGCCGGATGGGCCCTGGACCCCCGCGCTGGAAACGCGGGAACGCGCCCGGCGTTTCCGCGAGTTCGCGTTCGCGTTCGCGATTCCGCGTTTTCCGCGGCCGATCGTCCCGCGGCAATCGCCGGTTGAATCATGTCATGAACGATTTGCCGGCACGTCGAAGTTGAAGGGGCTAAACAACGCTCCCGAACAGACAGCCCATGCTCTCCTCTCCTCCTCTCCCTGCAGCAGATAACTCCGTCGTGCGCGGGAGGCATCGCGCACCGCGTGAGATTTGTTGCGCGTCGCGATTTAAGGGAACAACACCGTTACGCGATAAATTATCGGGCCGACGCGTTGGCAGTCGCGAATGTTGCACTTGGTTGCATTTGTGAGCGCCTGCATTTGCATACGCGCCGGCATGGACGCGGAGCGCGCATGAAATTACGAGAAATCAGCGCTCCCCGATCGGCGAGACGTCGAGAGAAAGAGAAAAAGGGGAGGAAGGGTGGGAGTAGAGTGGGGGATACGTTAAATATCGCACTTTGCGATTTTTCATCCGCGTCCAGTCCCACATAAATTTTCCCTCCGCTCTCGGCGTAGCCACGATCCGTTGTCTATCATTTAATACGTGCCATTGTTTTTATTATCTGTTTTATCTTATCGCGCGATCGCGTAATTGCATCGATTTGTCTTATTTGAACTTATTTCGCGAGGAAATCATCTGTGTACTGAGGGATTTTTCTCGTGGCACCGTTCAATTGTCAAGGAACGCGCCAATCGCGTGAAAGATCAAGAGGAAAAGTTTGGCGTTCTGTTATTCTTTGAAGACACGCTTCTTAGGGATCTAAGCGGAAAGTTTTATTCAGCTCGCATGAGTAGAAATTACAAAGCATGAGATTCTCCGTTTAACTATGCGTAACTCGATTTAACTCCTTTGAGTCTGATCTTCAAGTCTCGAGTCTCGAGAAACCAGCGGTTTTCGTCAAAGGTAGGAAAACTCGTCCGTATTTTCCGAAAGCTCAGTAGCTGTTTTCCTTACAAACAATCAGCGGACGATGCCGCCCCCCTCGCCACATTTCTTCACCCACGCGACGTCCTAGATGCGGCTTCTCAAGCTGCTCAACGAGCGGCTGCTGGCGAGGAATCTCCGCTTCCCTCCTCCTTCCATTTTTGCTCCGAAAAGGCTTCCCGCATGCGAGAGCGAGTCCATGCGCCTGCGAACGTGCTCGGCCGATCGGAGATCGTCTTATAACCGTGATTATGTGAGAAAAACCGTCTCACCTCGCGCCGGAATCGGCCATTCAGACGGAGAAATCCCGAAGACGGATTCCGCTCTCTTTTCTCTCTAAAGGAGATTCTTCTCGCGATGGAGATTGTCCCTGAATCGGGAACAGGTCCGGTTGCCTTCTTGTCTATCGCGGGAACCCGCGCCGTCTGGCCTCGTGATCCTGAATATCCTCCTACACCACCACCACCTCCTCCACCTCCTCCTACTTTTAGCTTACGCCGCTCTTTCTGCCTCCTTCTACTACCGCGGGTGGTGCATTGTACCGACGTTGAGATGCGTGTACGCCTTGTCGACGCTGATTATGAACGCATCCGTAAGCTCCACTGCCCGCGTGCTAACACGAAGAGCTCGTGTACACGGTCGTTCAACCCTACGCCCGGCAGATGCATTCTTTTTTCTCAGGATAGACACTCGCTCGCGGAGCGACCGCGTGTCCTGCGCCGTTACCGGAAGTTACAGAAGCCTCCTTCGACGCGTCGCCGATTGAGGAATCAAGTGATCTCGTAGAAAACGTCGTTGCTCGACGGATCAGGCGGGCAATCGGGAGATTCTGACGGCCTCCGATTGTCCCATGTCCAATCCAAAACGTCCAAAGTGATGATGAACTCCAGTCGCTGAAGATACAGCGATGGTTCTCGATGGGCTAACGGTCGGTGTTCCAATTCTCGTGGGATAAATCGCTGAAATTTCGTGGTGCAACGCGTAACGGACGGACAGCGGTCGATCGGTCGTGGTTGCATTACGGTAAGCGTGCAACTTTTTAAGCGGGCACCCACGAACGCCCGGGGCGTCTCCGACATTGTTATCAAGAGCGAGCGTATCTGTATCAGATCGAGATAGTGAACGTCGCTGTGCTGGAACGAGCGAGCGCACGCTGTCGCAACTGCGCGGGTGAAAGTATATCGGGCCTCCCTCCCCCTACGAAAGCCCAATTGAAATTAATTTAATTAAGCAAGCACTCGCCGCGAGGGAACGCCGGAGGACGTCGTAAGTCCGGGACACCTCCCTGTGCACGCCGCCGACTCGACCAGCGATTACGCCGGCCGATGCTTATCGGCGGCACGAAGGAATGGCAAGAATCGGTCCAAGTGCGCCGATCCACGTGTACCGATGGACGGTGCGCGAATGGAATGGACTTTGCGCAATCCGCTCGTGTTCGCGCGGAACCTCAAGCCTCGTCGTTTCTTTGAAGAACGCGATATCTGATGCGATATCAAAATCGGGAGATGAATGTGTGAAATCGATCTCTCGCTTTGAGATCACTCGAGAAAACTCGCGTTTTTTCAAGCACGATCTTTTAAACGTCAACCTTCCGGTATGTTTCATTTGTCACGTAAGAGCTCCATCGAGCAACGACGGAGGAACGAACGATAAGCAAGATGATTTAATTCAACATCGTGTTGTTTACGGGCCGATGAGCGCGAGCAGTGATCGTCACCTTCAATATGCTTACTCGACAGGAAGGAAGATGTCCGTTTGCGAATCCTTCTCGATGACGGAGCTCGTCATAAAAAGCAGATCAACCGGTTCAATATGTATCTTTTTTCTTCTTTGACTTCTGGTAGCGTTCATCTTTCTCTAATTTGACTTTAGTTAGAAGGCCATTTTTCATCTATTTACGATATCCCTTCCATCGATCATTCACCTTGGCCGATACGTTTTATATGACGAGAAACAGATTTATCAGCAATCACGCGAGATGCAGCAGTGAAAAATTTCATGTCTGTATGACACGTAGTTGTAGTCACTTTGAAAATAAACAGTTCAAGCATCTCCGTTCGAGACAAGTTCGCGAGTGCAATTTCGCGTGATTTATAATTTCCTCAGGTAACAACCGTTCAGATTTTGTTTCAGGGAGTCATGGTCGAAAGGTGTTGTGCCCCGCGCAGAAATCATCTGCAGGACACGGTCGCATCAGATAAGCCTCCGTAATGCGTGAGGTCCTGTCAAACGGACCAAAACTAGTCCATCGAAGATGCCGGGCGGTAATGACGCGGTCACGTATGAGAAAACGAGGGCGCATCCCGAAAATATAAAAGTCAGGCGCGTTTTGATGTATCAAGCGCGGTTAGTGTCTCACCCTAATGGTCGATCAGATAAGGGCTCCTTGTCCGGTGGTCTTCGGCGAGATGTTATCGCGTTCTCACACCCCGGGACATGTACCGTGATGTCATTATAGCGCCGGGATATTTTGTAAACGCGCTGCCAGACGACGAAGAAGCAGTCGCGAGGACTGGTTTCAACGAGAATACGACCGAAATACGCTTCCTGGTTGACGGCTGACGCGCTCTAGATCGAGTGCAGAAATTGGCTGCCTTTATACGCTCGTGTCTCGCTCTCGCTTCTCGACTCGAGCGATTTTTTATCGCTCCTGACGCGATGATCGATTGTGGAAGATGCGTCAGATTTACAAACGGGATCTAACTCTACATTCATTCATCTTCTCGAGATGCGCGCCTCAGGAAACGGACCGATTACTTACTCGCTAGGAAATTGAATCGCTTGAGGGATTTTCGTTTTTATTGCTGCTACCCGTAAACGCTCTGTCAGCTCTGAATTAGCTTACGAATTAAATAACTAATAAGTATAACGAATTTTCTTTCCACGAATGTTTATCCGGAAGAGAATTTATACGAGGAGGTCGTTTCGCAAGAAACATTGTTTGGAGTCCTGCAGGGGGCAAGGTGGAATTGATCGTGTTTTACAAGAGTTTGACGGAGTTTTCGGTCATCTGGTCCATGTTCGATCATCTGCCCTCTCCTAAGAATGCACCCCTGATGAGCACGCGTTCGTCGCAGGAAAGCCGTCTGGTAAACTGACCATATGCCAGGTTCCTGAAATATGATCTGCGGTTTTCTTATCTATCCGAATTGACAGAACCAATTCCACCTCGTGATAGATATGTCTGCGATCTGATGGCATGGCTCTTTGTCTCTCCTTATATTTCGTAAAACATTTTCGGGAACAGCTTCTGCTGTTGTACTTTTGAAAACTGAAAGATGTATTTCTTAATAAATATCAAGAATATTACAAATTAAATAAGATCTAAGCGATATATCATTATTTTCGAGAAATAATGTTATCGTAAGAAAAGATTGTACTTTAATCTCAATTTTAACATCATCATTTTGCTAATGCAGTTAAATTCTCTAAAATTAACCAAGATATAATATCCCGATTATGCTATATAAGAACAGAAATTGTGTATTATCAATGTAACATGCAGTTCTCTTCAACTTATATCTATTTATAATTGTAACGGGAATACGGAAACTGAGGCGCATAGAGATCGCTTTATTTATCGAGTTAATAATAGACAAGACATTCGAGCGGAACTTCATCCGACCCGGGGGTCGGAGAAGCCTTCCACGCGTGTCGATTTTTCGAAAACCGTAACGTTGCCATGCGCCCGGCAGGATCAGCTGTCCTGAATCCAGGACAGATGCTTATATTCGCTCCGGCATATTCGCGCACGTTGCACCGGAGCTGTCCCCGAATTCTTTGAGACGTCGATTTTTCCTCGATGCACGCAGGTGAATGCGCCCCGACCGTGGCCGAACAAGTTTCGACTCGCACGGAAGACGTGAAAAATCAATATTTTTTATCGGCGAGAACGCGTTTCGTTATAAGGGCGCTTTATTGCGCACGTCGAACTGTCGGAACGGCAGGTTACGTTAAACGAGTTCCGTCGAGGCTGTCGTGTGAACTTCGGCCTGCTGGCGGCGTGTAATTGACAAATTATGCTGATACGAACGTTGGTCCGAACGAATAACGGTACGCTATGCGCGAAGAATCGCGGAGTAAGAGCGCGGTATTGTCAGTTCCGCATATACGTAAGCACGTTTGGGCTTTTTCACCGCGCAAAGTGATAAGGATCTAAGCGGAATGATAAGGACACATATGCGGATCAGCGCGTTTTGAGAGTTTCTCAGGATCGCACCGGAATGCATTACGAGTCGCATTCCTATCAGATCAACGCCGTTGCCATTGTAGTCGGAAACGACGGTTGTTTCGTTGTTAGTAACGTCGCCCGGGGAAATTTGCTGGCACGAATGCGGCGAGAAGCTGCTTATCGAAAAAATTACAGCAACAGGTCGTTGGACCGGCACAAAGGGCAAATACTGGGCCTCGCGTTCTTGGCCGGGCGAACGGGCTTAAAACGAGGCAGTGATTCTTTGAGATCGTTGCACAATGAAGTGGGCCTTACGCGTCGTGGCGGCTATTCACCGCGAGGGAAGGAAAGAAAATAAGAGGAAAAACTCAGACGCACACCGTTCCCCATTCACGACCGACGAAATATCCGCCATTGTGAGCGCCGTGGTTCTCCATCCGCTGCGACGATCTTCGTCGTCGTGAGAGTCGACGATCTTGTGAGAGGGACGACCGATCCGCGAACTGGGCAACACTGACTCGTGAAGGGATTGAGAGGGAAAGTGCATTCACGTAAAGATACACGTAAGTGGATTTTACGGAATCCGAGGAGGCTTTATCAGCGCTCGGCGCAACAATATCGAGTTCCGCAGTCGATTAACCCGCGAAGCTTTCAAACGTTTTCGTGCGAGCAACGGCTAGAGTTGCTTGTGGAGCGAAATGGGCAATATATAGCAACCGTTGTTCAATCGAATTTTATTTCTCAAGCGAATTTCCTTTGCTCCATTGCTCTCTTCGATTCTGCGTTTTATCTCGGAAAGAAGACGAAATAACACGAAATAAGAGCGATTCTTGAAATTATTCAGATGCTAATTTGCGTTCGAAAATCGAGAATTCTTCATACTTTTCGACATTGGGGGATTAACAGATTGGGGATAACAGATTCGCGAATTTTCACTTTCCGATCATCTAATGCGTATTAAACATCAATGTAATCGATAAACTCTTAAACGATTAATGATTTTCGGAATTAGAGGAACGGAACCAGGCTCGATGAACAACTCAATGAATACTTAGCTGAATTCTTTGAAGATTTGAAATAAATAAAAGATAAATAAATAAAACGGATATCCGTTAGCAAATGTAGCCGAGTTCCACGCAGTGGTGGAGCATATGCCCAATGCGAGCTAATTTTGATTAGGGACGTTTCGAAGTTGGAAAATCCAACCATCGGCGAGCTGATCAGTCCGATGCCAGCTTTGGTGCGAGAAGAACCGTACCAGCCCCCTTTCCCTCCCGGCTCTTCTCTCCCTTCCTTTTTTCGGGGGGRGGGGGGGGGGTACCTGGCACACGTGTAGGGATCCGCGGGCCCCGAAAATGGGTCCTACGTAGCTAGTCTCGGTGGGGCCGGTCGCATATGGTGGCGCACACATGTATAAAGCGTTCCAGCGGTAATAGCCAGGTGTTTCAAAGGTGAGGCGATAGGGCGCCCCTCGAGGCGGCACAACAAAAAAATATAAACCAGCTTCCTTCCGATGGGGCTACCTTCCAGCGGGGCGGCCACCCGGTACCACACGTACAGGCCCTCTCTGTGCGCGCCATAATAATTATACAGATTTATTCGAACGGGCCCAGATCGCAACGGGTTAACAGCGAGCGAGCGAACTGGTCGGGAGTTCCGGGGAATCGTAACGTCGCGCATCGGGTATCTCGTCAAGGGTCGAAGAGTCACACCTTTCATTTCCTCGGCTGCAACGTGTAATTTACCACTTTGAGCGGGAAAACAAGAATCGTGCGAGAAACCGGCCGTAAACGGCTGTCTATAAGTATATACCCCGACCGATGTATCTATCTTCGAGGCGAGCGTTAATTCTCCCTTATGGATTGCCCCACAATTGTCGAACGTGCTGATTGGCCGTATTGTGTTACACAAATGGAGGATGTCAGAATGGGAAGATGGGATTGCCATTGAATTCCTCCGCATCTTGCGAAATGGTAACAGACTCGCAGCAAGCGAGCTGGCCGCATGAGAATTTGACGGTTCCAAGAGTGTAATCGGAAATCCGCGATACGGATTCAACCTGCCTTTACACAGCGCTGTAACCATATTCGTATCCCTTTTTGCGGAACGGAAATGGCTCGCCATTGCGGCGTAACAACATAACCGACGAACGCGATGGGCACGGTGTCAGTGGGACCTGCTTCCATTCGCGCGCACATAAAGAATCTTCTCGCAACAACCTGCACGAACGCGCGATTATTCGTCGTATCGACGTGAAGGGC
Organism: Eciton burchellii; assembly: GCA_020341155.1. Lineage (NCBI taxonomy): Eukaryota > Metazoa > Arthropoda > Insecta > Hymenoptera > Formicidae > Eciton > Eciton burchellii. The sequence continues at coordinate 3,669,560 of JAHMML010000007.1, forward strand.
GTCGCGCGGGGAGATGGTTTCCTCGTCGGGATTCACACGTACGCGGCATACCACATCGGCGAACAGGAGCGGGGTAATCTAGCGCGCCCAGTATTCCGTATAATTTATCCGCCACGAAGGAAGGAAGGAAGGAAGGAAGGAAGGAAGAAAGAAGCGGAATTCTTTACCGGAACAGCCGCCGGTAGCTACCGGAATAACCGGATAAAATGCAGGTTCTCTCGGCTCTCTCCTCGCGCTGCTTTCCCTCTTGCTCGCACTCTCGCGCCGATCCGGGACGAAGAGAAAGGGTTCTGCGAAGAGACAGATAACCGCGTGGAAGCGCGTCTTTATGCGCAGGTAGATGATTCGCCGGCGACCGGTGCACGATTCATTCTCGGTGTCTCTCGGGTTCTCGCTGCGTTAAAACGAAGATAGCAACTGTAGGGCGAATGTACATGCTTCTGTATATGATTCGTAAACGGCTGCGACAAGAGAACGCCCCTTTGCACGTACGTGCGCGACAGAAATAGACGGAGAAAGAAACAATTGTGGTTTTCAGTTGGATATGTATTAGTAGATGAGAAGCATAACGATCTCTCGTTGTGAATTAAATGAGAGCGTTCTCGGAATAGAGATGCAACGAGTATCATACACGCACTGAGTTCTTCCATGTATTTTGATAATGACTAATAACAGTAGTTTGAGAAAAAAGCATCTCGATGGAGAAAAATATCGAAAAATATGTTTCGATTCTCTTCGATAAAGTGAAAATATTCTTCATGAGCAAGAAAAATATTACCTCATTGAGGAAGATTTATTTGTTATACGTTAATGAACTGTTATATGTTAATTATCTACTCGATGGCGATAAATATAGTTTTTTCACATGAAATATTTTTCCTCAGTGCGTGGAAATAATTTTTATAACATAATTAATTAAATAATTTCTTATTGAAATTGTTACGCACGCGAGTGTCTGTTTCCGTTTCCATTTTGCGCGTAATTTTTTATATACGACGCAGAAGAAAATTAATTAAGGAATCATTCAAATCATTCAACGTTAATTAATGTATCAAACATGTACATTTATATATCTCTTTCACAAGAAGGAAGAGTACACATAAAACGTGATTGTGCACTTTTTGATAAAACAGAAAAACATGAGCTAGAGGGAACAAACGTGCAATATATCACTTGTTCTATATATTTATATATTTTACTTATTTTAATAATATTTCGATTGCACGTGCGATGCGTTGAAGCAACGCGAAACAGTCAATTTTGTATTTATTACAACAGCAAAAATGGCTGCTATAGCTGTGCCAGAATTGCTGCATAAGAAGTACGATCCGCATACTCGAGACCGCGACTTCTGAAAATTCAAGCAAAGATAAGAACAACAATGCTGTCAAGAAATCGATGCGTTCCGCGCAGTAATTGCCAAATTTGTTCTGGACATTCGAGACAATCAGAAGATCCCAGAGATTGGATATAAATTGCTTATTGGCAATAAATAGGAAAATGTTTTCTCAAATGTGAGCATATATTCGGGAATTTTGCTTTCTTAAACGCACGTGAATTGATTATCTTTTCCTACGAAAAGCTTGAATTATCGTTGACATCTTTATGCTCGGAATGTATTTACTGAAATACGTACTGATCTAATTATTATGAATTATATAATCATTATGAATTATTAGTTCAATAGAGAGTTCGATTTGCTTACCGGATACATAATTGACGTTAATGATAGTAATATTAAGGAATATCGGGTTACTAAAATTTTATTACGAAATTCTGCTGGCGCGCACGCATGGTGCTGCTCTCGCGTGCTCCCTTCTCTCTCTTTGAATTCTCTATGTCTGATATTTCTGCTTTATTACGAAATAATACAATGAGAACGGTTGATTACGTGCACGCTCAGCTAACTAGTCCAAGGAATAAAGTGTTACACGAACGGATTGTTTACGAGTACAAGGGCACCATGGTCAAAAATCGCTTTACTCACGCGCTTTTATAACGCGCGGCCATACAGATCTCTCATCTCGATCGATTGTTAGGTGACTAGTCAATTTGAATGATCGTGTGCGACGCGTATACGAAATATCGCCGCATGATTTTATTACAGAATTTGCATGTGACTGTTAAACTTTTGTTGTAAGCATTTGTCTGCTTTTGTATATATTTTCACTGTATCCATCGAGATCTATTATAGTAATATGTAATAGAAATTCAACGCACTTTCAAATATTAATGGAAATATCAAAAAATGACGCTCTATGTTTTAAATTATCGACATGATGTGTCGTGTATGCATAAATCAAATAATTTTATACAAAGAAATATATATATATATATATACTCTTTTTAACATATGTATATAATATAATTTATATTTAATTAAATTATTTCTTCAATCTGCTTTCTACGTTTCTTTTTATTACACGAACAACATTTATAGGGACTTGTACTAATTGTTTGCGATATATAAAATAAATCTTTAAAAGACTATTAAAATGGCATTAAAAAGCTATTATTCTAATCAGAAAAGTTGAAAATTGTGTGGAAAGTTGAAAACTATAATTTAACTGTCCTTATCCGTCAAAATCGATTTCAAATGTAAAAGGAAAGCGCTTTTCCAAAATTAGTAGAATGCAAGCATTTTTTCACGTAAGCATTTTCTGACTATCTCGTCTACCGATCATTATCACCTAGCATAATGCTGGAATCACCAATGTAACGTAACGCAGCGTACTTCTTTCGCGCAAAAATGGCAGACCATCTTAAGCGAATCCGCCGCTGGCGTACGAAAGGGGGGAGATAGGCTACTCTCGTGAGCGAGCGTAAGCACGCGCGCTCCGACGCACGCACGGGCTCACAGATGCGTGTATGTGTGGGTTTTCAGCACGCGTGGGCGATGCTGTGGCACGCGACACGACCGTTACGTTCAGACCTGGCATCGTGGGTCGAAAGAGGGGGTGAAATTCAGAAAGGGAACAGGAGGGGGATCGCAGTGGCCTTTATGCGTTTTACACATACATAGACGCATTCACGTATTCACGCCGTACGCACACCATGCACGCATATGAAACGTACATGCGCTTATCAGGGGCCGGCGGGGAGGGAAGGGATACGCAGCTAAGTAAGGCGACAACTACTCTCGTACAAAGAGCGAGAGAAAGAACGATGCGAAGTTCAGGTAGGCCGAATAAAAAACGCGAGACGCCGCGCGGAGGGGGTCTAATGTGTACTCACATACGTGTGTGCCCGGCGGTATATGTGTGCATGTGTGGAACAGGGGTTCCCTAACAGGGGTGACAGCATCTGCTCGGTACAGAACAACACGCACACACATATACATTGCACTTTCAAAGCATACGAGAGAGAGATCGAGAATAAGGGAGAAAAGGAGGGGGGGAGAGAGGAAGAGTGACAAAGAAAGGGAATCGGGAATGAAGTAGGGAAGGGACGATGAAAAAGGAACGACGACCCACGGAGTAGAGGGCAATCGCGTCACACTCATGACGTACACCTCCCGTTGTATCGCGATGGTGGGGACTTAGACCGTGGAACATATGCCCATGCGTTGATTGGTTCGCAGCCTGCCACCGACCGTCCCCTATTGGCGGGGCCCATGGGCCCGTATTGGCCTGACAGCACGTGCGGGCCACCTGCAATCGATCGGTGGGGGGATCTGTTATAAAAGGCCTTGGCGCACTTCCCCTGTTAGTCGGAGACCGACCCGCGTGACGTTCAGATTTATTGCGGCACATCTCATATATCTCTTTTTCCATGGTGTTTACACGCATTCAGAGCTATCAGAATTATTCGCAGCAACAATCAGTTGAAACAGGCGTGTGATGAGGATTAACCTTTCCTTCTAGATGTGGCACCGCGTCATTTGGAAGAGTCGGAATATCTGAGCTTATGTGTGAGACAATAGTGTAGTGATCGCGGAGGAATTCTGTTGCAAACATTCGAGAAGGGTGTGATTACTGGATTAATCCTGCGACGAGTGGCTGCAAGATATATCTGTAAAAAAGGGGAGAGGAACAGAAAGGACATTAAGTGCCTTCGCGATGTCTCAGTGTTAATCGTTAAGAGGAGAAAGAAGAAAACAGAAAAAAAGGGAAACACTGCCGGTGCCGATTTGCGGTATCAATAAAGATAGCGAAAGAACGCTATAAGTGCCTTTGCAGTATCTACGTGTCAAAATGCTCGTTGACGAGATGTCGCACAATTTTGTGAGAAAGAACAGCTATAATTACAGCAACTGTCCGCTCAAAAAGCGGCCATTTTATTACACATCGGACGAAGAAGAAACTTCAGAAACCATCAAAGGTAAGTGTCGGATTTCTTATATGTTTACTTATTTATAATAGTAAGTAAAGATCGTCATGAGAAATTGTTATCAAATATGAAATATATATATAAATAAATTGATAAATATAAATGTAAAATAAACACATATAAAATTATGCAACATACGTATAAACAATACATATGGAAAATTATTAAACACATCAATTTGATTATGTATACTTTAATATTGATAAAATAAAAATATAGTAACTCGATGATTAATAATTCACGAAAAATATTCCATAAAGTGCAAAATCATTAACGTCCCGATATAATATTTTTCAAGAAAAACGTTACATCGTGTATATATATATACATATATATATATATATATATGTATATCAATGTCGTATCTTTTGCTTGTTGCAGAAGAGATAATCGATGTAGGAATGGACGATATTCCGGAACCTGAAAATCTCAGCACCAAGCCTGAAGATCTCAGCAAGACCGCGCACCGTCATTATACCCATAATCACCAAGAGGAACAACAGGAACAACAACAAGAACAGCAACAGCAACAACAACCGGAACACCATCAGTATCAGCAACAGGAAGAGCGCGCGCGTTCCAGGACACCATCGCCGATCATAAAGACGTCGCCGTCTCCGTGTCCGGCAATACAGCCACACTCGCCAACGATTCACGTTGTTTCCTCGATGCAGCATATCCATCCGCTGCATCATTATCAGTACCCGGCCAAGACTATCACGCCGCCGGCGGGGATCGCGCCGATCCATCCGATGGCGAAGAAGGCACGAGTCGAGGTGATCCAGCATAACAACTCCACGACGACGCCGACGGCAGGTGTTACGGCGACTTCGACGCCGTTGCACTTCATGGCGAACAAGTCGCCCCTGGAGCCGCTGAATCTGAATACTCCGGTGGAGCCACTGGCTCATTACGCTACTCCGGCTTGGGCCCACACGCCGTTGTATCCAACGCATTATCTCGCTTATCCATCTACCTACCACCGCTATCAGCATCCCGGAACGGAACTATATCCATCGTACCCGATACCTGCGTATCCACACTCCTCACCGGAACACCATCCGTCGATCTCGCCACCACCGCACAGCGCCTTGACTTGCCCGACGATCCAGCGACCAATCGCCAGGAGCTACGCTCACTGGTCCAGCCCGGATCATTGCGGCCTGTCGCCCACGAGTTCCGTGAGTTCCGGTCCTCTACGGTCTCCTCCACCCGTTACTCCGGAGGATCTCTCGTCGCCGGGGAGCGAAAGCGGCAGGTCATCCGCGGGTAGCACCTCCGCTGGCACGATCGTGAACACAAAGATCGATAAGAACAGCTCGAGCACTGGCGCGAGCACGTCCGACACGACGTCTCCCAGATCGCCCAGGTACTCGTGCACGGACTGCAATAAGTCCTACTCGACGTACTCCGGCCTGTCGAAGCATCAACAGTTCCATTGCACGGCCGCCCAAGGCCAAGCGAAGAAGTCCTTCTCGTGCAAGTTCTGCCAGAAGCTCTACCTGAGCCTGGGTGCTCTCAAGATGCACATCCGGACGCACACGCTGCCGTGTAAATGCAGCACGTGCGGCAAGGCATTCTCCAGGCCGTGGCTGCTCCAGGGTCACATCCGGACGCATACCGGTGAGAAGCCGTTCTCCTGTCAGCACTGCAAGCGCGCCTTCGCTGACAGGAGCAACCTCAGGGCCCACTTGCAGACTCACAGCGACGTCAAGAAGTACTCCTGCGACAGGTGTAACAAGACGTTCAGCAGAATGTCATTGCTCACCAAGCATCAAGAAGGCGGCTGTCCCGGCCTCCCGGTGCCGGTCAGTTATCCATGCTGAAAAGTTCCGCGCTTGTGTGTTTCGTGGGACGAATTCACGCTTTTTTATTCCACGGTCTTAAAGTGCCTTAGAATGCAGTACAAAAGACGAGATAGTGAAACTCTGTATATTTTGACGTTCCACGCGCGAAATATTACTTTTGCTAATACTTTCACCGCGGAACTCTTTTCTATACTTTCCGAAAGTTTCGGAATTTCTATGTATTTTCATTTCTGGTGGTTACCCCGGAGAGAAGTATTGAAATTTCGAGAATTCGTATTTTGCCTTTTATTATTTCTGAGAAAAAATATTGTCAGATTACCAAATTTCTTCATATTTTATTTAATTATTTTTAGTATTTTATATTAAATCTATTTTAATTACTCTTTCGATTAATCTTGACATTGCGAATGCAGATGAGATTAACAATTCTGCGCACTCTAGAGTCATGCCGAACAAAGTCGAATTAAGAAATTCGATTTAAAAACGAGTGTTTTGGAAAATTCAGATTGATTTCCTTTGTTTATTATTACGTGTTGTAAATACCGACAAGTACGAGCACGTATGACAGCAAACTGCAAACATTCTCCTTCGATTGACTTCGAACGCTTATGATATTTCTTTAGGAGAAACATTATGGGATTTTATTATCGCGTGCGCGTGATAAAGATATATTTTTATTACATATAAACATTGATCATCCTTCGAATGACTAATACCTTATTTCAACTTATTTCTTAAAATTTACAAAAAAAAGATATATAACGTAAGCAATAAGCTTCAACATACACGCACGCGCACGTAGAAGACGTTATATTCAGGAAAAAGACTGAGAGAGATAACGGAAACTGAACTTGTAGATATTCGAACTCTGCGCATGCAGAGATGTACGAATACTCTTGCGATGTTTAATTCTCTGCTACTTAAGGTTTTTACTTAATATTTTTGTATTTATATATTTTGTATTTGTATCTCCTATCCTTTCATGATATTTCTCCTAAACAATATTCGAAGTCAATAACCGAATGACAGATAACTTCTTAACTTATTGTAAGTGTGTTATATTGTACTTAGACCTTACTTCGTCCTTTTGAGAAATCGGTCAAGTCGCCTAAAAGCGAATTCGGAAATATTCGTGAAGAGCCGCTCGATTACTATATGATGCGGTCCCGTGAACCTGCTGTGCCATTATTTATTTCCTTTTTCATTTGTTCCAATGTACTCGAGCAGGATAAAACAGATCAAGACAGAGGTCGAGCGACAAAACGGACTGTCTGCTTTCCTGAGTTTTGTTTCGTTTCGTTTTTTTTTTAGCGTGTGAGCGTACCTGCGCATGCGCATCGTTGATCACCGTACATCGATGAACGTATTACCCGGCGTAGCGACTTTCGAAAGAAGAATGTTTTAGAAAACGAATTACTCTTCAAAAATTATAAGCTATTTAACTAACGTTTCCCCCTTCAGGGACAAAACGTATTCTCTCTTTTCGAATATAATAAGCGGCGTAAATTGGAACTTATCGAGATGTAAGATGAAGAGAAAAATGAGGAAAAATATCTGACCGCGATGTACCAAAGTTCGGCCTTGTGCGAATCACGTGTACACGCTCGCACGCATTAAAGATGCGAATTGTACATAGTCTAGCGTTTAACGGTTAATGATTAAAAGTATTATAATTTGCCTGCGTTGGACCGGCGAGAAGAAAGAAAAGAATTTAACGCATGGAGAGAGAGAGAGAGAGAGAGAGAGAGAGAAAGAGAGAGAAGCAAGATCTCCACTTTACGCGCCGCATTATTCTTTTTTGTATTTTGCATTCTGCAAACCCATTGCTTTTCAAACTAGTCATTGTATTATACGAAAAGGAATAAGATTCCGGTAATAATACTTATTACCCGAAAGAAACAGAAGGAGCCAGATTCGAAATCAGAACGAGTCGTCGTTGTATACATTTTTGTCCCGCGTGTAATTAGCAGCGCGGCTCGGACGAGTATTTTAGTTTTGTAACTATTGCGAAATATATAAATATATATGTATGTATATATATACATATATATATGTGTGTATATATATATAGAAAGATATTTTATACAAAATAAATTACCGCCAATTCTAAATTATGTAATTCGTATTTACATTGACACCCTTGTCTCTTTCATTCCCTCACACGTATGCTCTTTAATATCAATCATCTGTAAGCCTAATTTATAAAGATATATTATTCAATACGTTTTCATACAGTTTAGCTTTCGAGATAAATGAAAGTTGACTTTATTATCTAAAAGCTTTTGAATTCACGTCATTGCTTTTATTCGTTTTCTCATTGGATATGATAAAATATGAAAGAAAGTATCGTATACTTCCGTACTTGGAGCTTCAAATCTACATATCGGAAGCTTGTTAACAGTAAAGTAACGTTTCGGGTATTCGTATAATCACATGCTTTGTTTTTCGACGAGCGTTGACGCGCGTGCACGCTAAAGTGAACGATTGGCGTCCGATCGGCCGCTTTGTCGGAAGCCTCGAGGGCTCTAGTCCATAAAAGTAATTGTCGGTGCTCGTGCTCGGTTCGAGACGAATCGATTGGATCCGATTGGAGATTCGACGTGCGGCCAGCCAAGGCATATTCCGTTGCGTGTGTGTATGCGAACGTAATAATACACGAAAGTGGCAGAAATTACGAGACCATGGCAAATAAATCTATCGGCGGTTTCGACAAGCTGCAATATTTATAACGCATTCATTGACACACTGCTGGCAATCGCGCTCATTGTCGCTTGCACAATTTGCATCGCCGAGAACAATGTTCACGATTGCGAGAAGGAGCTACGCGGTTCTCGCACGTTCCAAATCTTCCGACTGTCAGCCCTCCTTGTTTGTTGCTGCACTCTGACCGCGGGTGGTCCGGATCTATCGCGCGGCGCGTGTGAAGAGATTTTCAGTTCTCTTCGTCGACTTATCGAGGCTTATCAATCTTTCGGAACATCGAACGCACGCGAAGAAATGATTTCTCAGAAGCTCAGTGCTGGAGATACGCCGCTATATCTCGGAAGTCATCAGATTCCATAATGAACAGAAACTGATACCGGATAGTGGACCGATAGGATAGAGAAACCTGCAGCTTACTGTACGTAAGTTTTCATAAAAGTGCGTATTTGACGAGCGTATTTGTGCGACGGGTTTATATCCGTATCTCTCTGAAGTATTAAATGCTCTAACGTAGCATTTAATTAAGATTCCAATCGCGCCTTCCGCTTATCACACTTAGAATTTGCCTCCTCGACATACTTCATCGTGTCGAGGGTCAATCGACATACGCCGGTTCACGCTTGGCGTGAATGCGCGCGGATTATCCGGCAGGTTATCCAATTTCCTCGCACAATGAAGAATCGAGAAATCACTTCGCGCGCGAGCGTAGCTAGCTGTCTCTCTCTCTCTCTCTCTCTCTCTCTCTCTCTCTCTCTCTCTCTCTCTCTCTCTCTCTCCCTCTTCCTTTCTCCTTGTCGCGTGTTCATTCATACGTCCACGGCGCGTAGCATCGGCACAAAGCTCTTTTAGCGGAGCAAACAACATATGGCGAGCAAACGCGCCCGATTCATTTCGCTCGGGCAAAGCGCGGGCTACCTGCGCCGCGTATCAAATCTCATGCGCCGATTCAATCGCCCGTGGTGACTCCAATCGAGCTTTTTGTTCGGCCTATTCGCCCATATGGATGCCCGAGATCGTGTCACGATCACGCTCGCCCTTCCGATACAGTCGCATCGGTAATATATGGGTCGACCTGTAAGCTAAACACGCGTTTAATCGGCGTTTCGGGGATGATCGACGCGTACGAGCAACATGTGTTCCATTTAGTTGTCTAAGTATCACGTAACCGATATCTCATTAAAGAGAGAAAATGCAGCAGAGTTGCGGTCCTATCCTGTCGCTTTGTCGATGATAGCACGCTTCAATTACTTATGACAGATCATAGTTATTTAAAGAAATTTCTTGCATTTAATCTTTATATCGAATGATAACGTAAAAGATAAAACGTGACACGATCGTTTCATCGCAGACCGATAAATCTCTGTCGAGCTTATCCGTCGTTGCAGATCGCGGAACTGTCCTGTTTCTGTTTACGATAAATCTCAGACTCCAGCTTTTTGGATATCAAAACATGAACGTGGATTTACTCTTCAGCGAGCAGTGCCCGAAAGAAAAGAATCACGATCGCATGCCGTACTCGATTCTGAAATCTGCATAGTTCTATGTTTATTACGCGGTTGAGCCCTGTTACGACAGTAATTATATACGATGGCGGATCGATGTCCTTTAGCCGGTACGACAGGTGCACGCGCCATTTTCGAGTACCGGCTCTCGCAGACCGCGCTGTGTACACACGGAGACTCGGCACAGAGACGAGATGCGAGTAAGAAAGTGTGGAGCAAACGCTACCTTGGCCGCTGGGCTTTTATGGCGACCGGTCCGATCGAACAGGTGCGTCGGAGAGGATATATACACATAAAACGCCGGGGTAAAAGGTTCCATTATTCGTTTGTGTACGGCATTAACTGTGACAGTGGCACCGCACTGCGTAAAGAATTTTGCAAAAATAAAGCGATTACAAAAAAAGTCGAGGTTAATCGACAAAGAAAGCTTATCGTCTTGTGGAAAATGAAAGATTATTGCCCGTTTTTTGTTCGTGTAAAAGGCGTTATTAAAATTGACCATTTTTCCCATGACCATAAAGCTCCGTTTACGATAATAATCACGAAATGATCTTTTTCCTCGTTCTCTTTGCTCTTTGAATAAAGAAGATCGTAACAATGATAAGAATAGGCCGAAAAGGCCAATTGCGGAATTCCATATTACTGCATTATGGCAAGAATATTGTTATCTTTTTACTAATTTGCCTCAATGTGCATCTGCAATGTTCATTGTGCACACAATGTGCATCTCCCTCTTCGTGGTACCGTTACGTCTTTATAAGATATATAACGTGTACGGCATTTGATCTGAATATTTCTGCATGAGATCTCGGGCGACAGCGATCTCACGACCTCTGACACGGTTGCTGAACAGCCAGATTGACCCCGTATGGGACTGGTCATTCCTTTAAGACGTACCGCACGCCTGACCAACGATTGATGAGAGTCTTTCATCGTTTCCTGGAAGACTCTCGGTTTCTCACAATCCTTTACTTTGGCGGTGGTGCGTGTCCCATTGTGTCAACGAGGATCACCGCTGCCGGTTACACAGGTGTCTTAATATCCATGCCTTTTCTCCTCGAGAAGCGTGATCGCCGATGATGCGGCGATTTTATGTACGGCTTACACAGTCATTCGCGCGAAATTTTTAGTCAGGTGGAACAATACGACGCTGGAAAGGCACTGAATGATCAGCATGCGTATATACATTTTTCAATTTTTCTATCATAACTATGTATCCACGCGATTATTTAGCTAATGGACTAAATTAATGCACCAATCGGATTTTTTGAAATTCGTCATTCCTTAAAGCAAAAATTTGAGAGATATGGAAATATCGGTAGAAGAAGCGATTTGCACGATCATCGTCATCATTTAGTTAGCATTCGTTTACATTACATTATCTTGGCAACTTCGAAGATCGTAAACGCTACGAGCTGATTTAAAAAAGTGACTGATTGAAAAACGCGAGAGACAAATAATGAGACGAAGGAAGCCTGTAGCTGTGCTGCTGTGTTTGTATCGAGGTTATCTCGATGCAAAAACTTCGTCTTTACTTCATATCTCCGATCTAAATGCGATTCAATGGTCTTTCGAAAAATTTCTATCTTGAACCGTTGCGAAAGTTCTGACTGTTATTCTTTTATCTAAACGGCTCTCTTTTGCGAGAGCAAGAGAATACATTCCGTCCAGATGCAACATAAAAAGATATAAGTAAATAAATATATGTAGAATCGGAATAAGAATGGAATGAAAAGTATGATGAAAATGATGGGTTTTCGACGGCTCAGATTAAAAACGAAACAAGAAAGAACTTTATTCTTCTCTACTAGGATACATTTGACTCTCGCAAGACCATCTCCCTGATTTCGCTGACTGATCTCGCAACTTGCAACTCGCAGTTCTCCATTCGCAGAGTGGTTCATAGTTCGCTCGTCTCAGTGCGACTCACGCGCCCTTCGATCCTTTTAAGGCAACTTTCCCGCGCGTGACGTGCTTAACTTTAAGACGTTTCACGTGATTGCACGGAAACAATCCTCGGAACACTCGTATTGGCCAATCGCTACTTAAATATTTCTATTTAATCCGGATGAATTACATCATCCGGATAAGCTCTTGAGCGTTAATGGCTTTTTCCGCGACTAGCCTTTGTTCTGGGCGCGACGCGTCCGCACACACGCGCACGCACACACAACGCTTAAATCGATTTAAGGCTTTTGATGCGCATCGACACAAACAATCTCTTCTTCCCTTTTATTCTACATATAAGATATAAGAACAAGTTCATTCTAAAGTGTCGATAAATTCAGCTTTCCATACTCCATACTCCATATAATCCATAATATATCATAAATACATACATTTATCGGATTATAAATACGACTTATAATTCATCGATAATATTAATAACGCGTCGGCTTTCGCGTCGGCGTCAGCCTTCTCGAAAAGGCCACGAGGTCTCCGAGGCGGCGCGGCTGTCTAGAAACCTGAAATATCCGAGTCACCGAGTACGAGTAACGAATGAGCCTTATATTTCAGTAGCGGCGATCAAAAGCGGCGCGAGGCATCAAGCCAATATACCGGCAGAATGGCTCATTAGCCCGTGGAGGACCTTTAAGGCCGCGGACAAAACAATCTCTGCTCCGCTGGCAGCGGCAACCTGTTACCCGGGCCTTATTTCAGGCGCTAAGGTGGCGTGCACAGCATATGGCTCGCGGACGAAGAACCTGGCAGATTTCACCTGCCGCTCCGCGAGCCTCTAGGGCACGGGTCGATTCTCTGTGCGGAACTGCAATTCGCGTGGAACTGCAGATAGCGTTTCAGTCTCGCACGTCCTCGACTGGGGTTACGAAGAGGGTTACGGAAGGCCACGTGGGGCCCGACGTCGGTCCTCCATACCTTCTATCTAAATTGACTGAGGATAGGGGAGGGGGAGAAAGAGAGAGAGAGAGAGAGAGAGAGAGAGAGAGAGAGAGAGAGAGAGAGAAGGGAGTATGGATTTATTCGCGCGTAAGAATCGCCGTTATCGTACTCTTCACGCCCGGCCTTAATGATCCCTTAACGGTCGTTTCGGGACCTGGGCTGTGAGATGTTATCGCACGGTCTCACGAAGGGAGGGGAAGAGAGGGGAGGGTCCCCGGGCAGAGAAAATACGTGGGACCCCGAAGAGAATGGGCCCGTCGATGCGAGATAAGTTGCTTGTCGTTGACTCCTCTTGCAGATCCTTTTTCAATTTCGGAGCCTTATTCTTGTGCCAACGGATCGATCGATAGCGAAAGAACGGTTTTTACGTATTTGGATGGTTCACGGAAAACAGTTGCATGGGAGATGGTACGAGATTCATTCCGGCGTTCTGAAAACTGGAGTTTTTAAAAAATATCAAATTTATAACCTAAAGGTGTAGTCATTTTCACAGAATTCTCCGCTTCGGACTCTACTTACGCGATGGCTAAATAATCTCTCAACATCTCTGGACATTCCTTACTTCTTCAAGTGGGCTCCTCGGTATCCTCCGCTTCGATAGTGGAATTTTTCGTTCCAGTTACGATTGTAACGGAATCCATTATGTTACTATCTGACGAGTGACAAAGTACACTTGTCTCGGCCATGTGTTTCACGAAAGCCTTGTGAATTTGGATGATGCGAAACGAATATGTTCCAGATGTTTCTTTCGGGAGAACACAAGTTCTTGTCTCTCTTTGCACCTTATGCATGCCGTGACCTCGCACCTTCCCGATGGGTTCAGGTCAATAGGTTTCACAAAAGAATACATCGCATAATTCTATGTGTGTCAATGTATAATCTGATGTATCAACACATAATATCTTCAGGTATCACTTTTACCGTAATATAATATCGCAGATGCGTAATCGCAGTGAGCGAGACATTGGCGATCCGCAAAAAAGAAGGAAACAAGATGCAAGGAAAGGGACACGAGATCAGACGCACAGACGGATAGGATGCGTGACCCCTGATGATTACCAGTCGTTATTATGCTAACCAGTCATCAGCTGGAAATCAGCAAACTCGACCGATTCGTTGCGCGTTATTATGCAAGGTGTGGCACTGCTGACACCCATTGGTGGGTGGTCCTCCGGTCACAAACCGCTACGTGTGAACCTTGATTCGGTTGACGATCGTCCCGATGCACCACCGTCATCATGTTGGAGGCGAGAAACCGGCGAAATCGCGGATAATGGTGCACACCTCGGCCTTCCGGGAGAATTACGAGCGAGGATAATCACGGAAGTGCAAAAGGGGCGCAAGGAACAAATCTTTTCGCCCGATTGCTCTCTCGGGGCCCATATGGCTCCGTTTCTCTAAAGAGAAACCGATCCTGTGTACTCGCATCGTTATTAAAAAAAAGAAGTACAATAATGAGCTATATGTATATATAAGGGAATATTATAAAGGGATATAAAAATAAAATTTAATTTGAAAACGTAGAATCGGTAGAATATAATATAATTTTCCTCGATATGATTCCCTTTTGTTCAAGATAGTTTCATTATATCGGAAGGGATTGCGTACTTGATGAATGCTCGATAAACACATTCTCTTCACTCAAGATATTTCTCAGCCGTGCCAGCTGTTATTTTATAATCGCTTTTAACGAATACAAAAAAGGGTTTCCGAGGTATCAGATACACCTCGAAAGAGAAAAATCGGCTACCTGTCATTTTTGATTGTCAGGCGAGAAAATTGGCCTTTACTGTTTGGGCCTTTTTCAGAGCAAGCTAGCAATTTTTAGAAATTAATCAGCGTCGGAATTAATTACTTTGTCGGCTCTCCGTGATGCCGCTCGTTTTGAAAATGATGAATATGCCGACGTTAAAATGATATACATGTGACGTTAAAATCCCGTTCCAACTTGTAAGATGCAGAGATTCTGCATTTCTTGTATCTCTTACTGTTCTTAGCTGTAAATCCAGACTCGTCGCGAGACTCACCATCTAATCACTGAGATGCATTCTTGGTTTATTGCGAACATAATAGTCCTATAGCGAGATATTTGTGATAGGTGATGAACAAAACTTGCATATACGCGATGATTAGTCTAAATATAAAATGCTGACTATAGAAATAAATATCTTTCCCAACATTGCCAATTATTATTATTATTATTATTATTATTATTATTATTATTATTATTATTATTATTATTATTATTATTATTATTATTATTATTATTATTATTATTAT